>CM055117.1:338077291-338377805 GCA_029206835.1 Rana muscosa
GATGGAGAGAGGGAAGCCCCCTTTGTAGTGGAAAGTGGAGGGAGAGAGGGAAGCTCCGTTTGTAGTATAAAGTGGAGGGAGAGAGGGAAGCCCCCTGTGTATTGGAAAGTGGAGGGAGAGAGGGAAGCCCCTTTGTAGTGGAAAGTGGAGGGAGGGAGGGAAGCCCCCTTTGTAGTGGAAAGTGGAGGGAGAGAGGGAAGCCCCCTTTGTAGTGGAAAGTGGAGGGAGAGAGGGAAGCTCCGTTTGTAGTGAAAAGTGGAGGGAGAGAGGGAAGCCCCCTGTGTATTGGAAAGTGGAGGGAGAGAGGGAAGCCCCCTTTGTAGTGGAAGGTGGAGGGAGAGAGGGAAGCCCACTGTGTATTGGAAAGTGGAGGGAGAGAGGGAAGCCCCCTTTGTAGTGGAAAGTGGAGGGAGAGAGGGAAGCCCCCTTTGTAGTGGAAAGTGGAGGGAGAGAGGGAAGCCCCCTTTGTAGTGGAAAGTGGAGGGAGAGAGGGAAGCTCCGTTTGTAGTGGAAAGTGGAGGGAGAGAGGGAAGCCCCCTTTGTAGTGGAAAGTGGAGGGAGAGAGGGAAGCCCCCTGTGTATTGGAAAGTGGAGGGAGAGAGGGAAGCCCCCTTTGTAGTGGAAGGTGGAGGGAGAGAGGGAAGCCCCCTGTGTATTGGAAAGTAGAGGGAGAGAGGGAAGCCCCCTTTGTAGTGGAAAGTGGAGGGAGAGAGGGAAGCCCCCTGTGTAGTGGAAAGTGGAGGGAGAGAGGGAAGCCCCCTTTGTAGTGGAAAGTGGAGGGAGAGAGGGAAGCCCCCTTTGTAGTGGAAAGTGGAGGGAGAGAGGGAAGCCCCCTTTGTAGTGGAAAGTGGAGGGAGAGAGGGAAGCCCCCTGTGTATTGGAAAGTGGAGGGAGAGAGGGAAGCCCCCTTTGTAGTGGAAAGTGGAGGGAGAGAGGGAAGCCCCCTTTGTAGTGGAAAGTGGAGGGAGAGAGGGAAGCTCCGTTTGTAGTGAAAAGTGGAGGGAGAGAGGGAAGCCCCCTGTGTATTGGAAAATGGAGGGAGAGAGGGAAGCCCCCTTTGTAGTGGAAAGTGGACGGAGAGAGGGAAGCCCCCTTTGTAGTGGAAAGTGGAGGGAGAGAGGGAAGCTCCGTTTGTAGTGAAAAGTGGAGGGAGAGAGGGAAGCCCCCTGTGTATTGGAAAGTGGAGGGAGAGAGGGAAGCCCCTTTGTAGTGGAAAGTGGAGGGAGAGAGGGAAGCCCCCTTTGTAGTGGAAAGTGGAGGGAGAGAGGGAAGCCCCCTTTGTAGTGGAAAGTGGAGGGAGAGAGGGAAGCCCCCTTTGTAGTGGAAAGTGGAGGGAGAGAGGGAAGCCCCCTGTGTATTGGAAAGTGGAGGGAGAGAGGGAAGCCCCCTTTGTAGTGGAAAGTGGAGGGAGAGAGGGAAGCCCCCTTTGTAGTGGAAAGTGGAGGGAGAGAGGGAAGCTCCGTTTGTAGTGAAAAGTGGAGGGAGAGAGGGAAGCCCCCTGTGTATTGGAAAATGGAGGGAGAGAGGGAAGCCCCCTTTGTAGTGGAAAGTGGATGGAGAGAGGGAAGCCCCCTTTGTAGTGGAAAGTGGAGGGAGAGAGGGAAGCTCCGTTTGTAGTGAAAAGTGGAGGGAGAGAGGGAAGCCCCCTGTGTATTGGAAAGTGGAGGGAGAGAGGGAAGCCCCTTTGTAGTGGAAAGTGGAGGGAGGGAGGGAAGCCCCCTTTGTAGTGGAAAGTGGAGGGAGAGAGGGAAGCCCCCTTTGTAGTGGAAAGTGGAGGGAGAGAGGGAAGCTCCGTTTGTAGTGAAAAGTGGAGGGAGAGAGGGAAGCCCCCTGTGTATTGGAAAGTGGAGGGAGAGAGGGAAGCCCCCTTTGTAGTGGAAGGTGGAGGGAGAGAGGGAAGCCCACTGTGTATTGGAAAGTGGAAGGAGAGAGGGAAGCCCCCTTTGTAGTGGAAAGTGGAGGGAGAGAGGGAAGCCCCCTTTGTAGTGGAAAGTGGAGGGAGAGAGGGAAGCCCCCTTTGTAGTGGAAAGTGGAGGGAGAGAGGGAAGCTCCGTTTGTAGTGGAAAGTGGAGGGAGAGAGGGAAGCCCCCTTTGTAGTGGAAAGTGGAGGGAGAGAGGGAAGCCCCCTGTGTATTGGAAAGTGGAGGGAGAGAGGAAAGCCCCCTTTGTAGTGGAAGGTGGAGGGAGAGAGGGAAGCCCCCTGTGTATTGGAAAGTAGAGGGAGAGAGGGAAGCCCCCTTTGTAGTGGAAAGTGGAGGGAGAGAGGGAAGCCCCCTGTGTAGTGGAAAGTGGAGGGAGAGAGGGAAGCCCCCTTTGTAGTGGAAAGTGGAGGGAGAGAGGGAAGCCCCCTTTGTAGTGGAAAGTGGAGGGAGAGAGGGAAGCCCCCTTTGTAGTGGAAAGTGGAGGGAGAGAGGGAAGCCCCCTTTGTAGTGGAAAGTGGAGGGAGAGAGGGAAGCCCCCTGTGTATTGGAAAGTGGAGGGAGAGAGGGAAGCCCCCTTTGTAGTGGAAAGTGGAGGGAGAGAGGGAAGCCCCCTTTGTAGTGGAAAGTGGAGGGAGAGAGGGAAGCTCCGTTTGTAGTGAAAAGTGGAGGGAGAGAGGGAAGCCCCCTGTGTATTGGAAAATGGAGGGAGAGAGGGAAGCCCCCTTTGTAGTGGAAAGTGGACGGAGAGAGGGAAGCCCCCTTTGTAGTGGAAAGTGGAGGGAGAGAGGGAAGCTCCGTTTGTGGTGAAAAGTGGAGGGAGAGAGGGAAGCCCCCTGTGTATTGGAAAGTGGAGGGAGAGAGGGAAGCCCCTTTGTAGTGGAAAGTGGAGGGAGAGAGGGAAGCCCCCTTTGTAGTGGAAAGTGGAGGGAGAGAGGGAAGCCCCCTTTGTAGTGGAAAGTGGAGGGAGAGAGGGAAGCTCCGTTTGTAGTGAAAAGTGGAGGGAGAGAGGGAAGCCCCCTGTGTATTGGAAAGTGGAGGGAGAGAGGGAAGCCCCCTTTGTAGTGGAAGGTGGAGGGAGAGAGGGAAGCCCACTGTGTATTGGAAAGTGGAGGGAGAGAGGGAAGCCCCCTGTGTATTGGAAAGTGGAGGGAGAGAGGGAAGCCCCCTTTGTAGTGGAAAGTGGAGGGAGAGAGGGAAGCCCCCTTTGTAGTGGAAAGTGTAGGGAGAGAGGGGAGCCCCCTTTGTAGTGGAAAGTGGAGGGAGAGAGGGAAGCCCCCTTTGTAGTGGAAAGTGGAGGGAGAGAGGGAAGCCCCCTTTGTAGTGGAAAGTGGAGGGAGAGAGGGAAGCCCCCTGTGTATTGGAAAGTGGAGGGAGAGAGGGAAGCCCCCTTTGTAGTGGAAAGTGGAGGGAGAGAGGGAAGCCCCCTTTGTAGTGAAAAGTGGAGGGAGAGAGGGAAGCTCCGTTTGTAGTGAAAAGTGGAGGGAGAGAGGGAAGCCCCCTTTGTAGTGGAAAGTGGAGGGAGAGAGGGAAGCCCCCTTTGTAGTGGAAAGTGGAGGGAGAGAGGGAAGCCCCCTTTGTAGTGGAAAGTGGAGGGAGAGAGGGAAGCTCCGTTTGTAGTGAAAAGTGGAGGGAGAGAGGGAAGCCCCCTGTGTATTGGAAAGTGGAGGGATTGAGGGAAGCCCCCTTTGTAGTGGAAGGTGGAGGGAGAGAGGGAAGCCCACTGTGTATTGGAAAGTGGAGGGAGAGAGGGAAGCCCCCTTTGTAGTGGAAAGTGGAGGGAGAGAGGGAAGCCCCCTTTGTAGTGGAAAGTGGAGGGAGAGAGGGAAGCCCCCTTTGTAGTGGAAAGTGGAGGGAGAGAGGGAAGCTCCGTTTGTAGTGGAAAGTGGAGGGAGAGAGGGAAGCCCCCTTTGTAGTGGAAAGTGGAGGGAGAGAGGGAAGCCCCCTGTGTATTGGAAAGTGGAGGGAGAGAGGGAAGCCCCCTTTGTAGTGGAAGGTGGAGGGAGAGAGGGAAGCCCCCTGTGTATTGGAAAGTAGAGGGAGAGAGGGAAGCCCCCTTTGTAGTGGAAAGTGGAGGGAGAGAGGGAAGCCCCCTGTGTAGTGGAAAGTGGAGGGAGAGAGGGAAGCCCCCTTTGTAGTGGAAAGTGGAGGGAGAGAGGGAAGCCCCCTTTGTAGTGGAAAGTGGAGGGAGAGAGGGAAGCCCCCTTTGTAGTGGAAAGTGGAGGGAGAGAGGGAAGCCCCTTTGTAGTGGAAAGTGGAGGGAGAGAGGGAAGCCCCCTGTGTATTGGAAAGTGGAGGGAGAGAGGGAAGCCCCCTTTGTAGTGGAAAGTGGAGGGAGAGAGGGAAGCCCCCTTTGTAGTGGAAAGTGGAGGGAGAGAGGGAAGCTCCGTTTGTAGTGAAAAGTGGAGGGAGAGAGGGAAGCCCCCTGTGTATTGGAAAATGGAGGGAGAGAGGGAAGCCCCCTTTGTAGTGGAAAGTGGACGGAGAGAGGGAAGCCCCCTTTGTAGTGGAAAGTGGAGGGAGAGAGGGAAGCTCCGTTTGTAGTGAAAAGTGGAGGGAGAGAGGGAAGCCCCCTGTGTATTGGAAAGTGGAGGGAGAGAGGGAAGCCCCTTTGTAGTGGAAAGTGGAGGGAGAGAGGGAAGCCCCCTTTGTAGTGGAAAGTGGAGGGAGAGAGGGAAGCCCCCTTTGTAGTGGAAAGTGGAGGGAGAGAGGGAAGCTCCGTTTGTAGTGAAAAGTGGAGGGAGAGAGGGAAGCCCCCTGTGTATTGGAAAGTGGAGGGAGAGAGGGAAGCCCCCTTTGTAGTGGAAGGTGGAGGGAGAGAGGGAAGCCCACTGTGTATTGGAAAGTGGAGGGAGAGAGGGAAGCCCCCTGTGTATTGGAAAGTGGAGGGAGAGAGGGAAGCCCCCTTTGTAGTGGAAAGTGGAGGGAGAGAGGGAAGCCCCCTTTGTAGTGGAAAGTGTAGGGAGAGAGGGGAGCCCCCTTTGTAGTGGAAAGTGGAGGGAGAGAGGGAAGCCCCCTTTGTAGTGGAAAGTGGAGGGAGAGAGGGAAGCCCCCTTTGTAGTGGAAAGTGGAGGGAGGGAGGGAAGCCCCCTTTGTAGTGGAAAGTGGAGGGAGAGAGGGAAGCCCCCTTTGTAGTGGAAAGTGGAGGGAGAGAGGGAAGCTCCGTTTGTAGTGAAAAGTGGAGGGAGAGAGGGAAGCCCCCTGTGTATTGGAAAGTGGAGGGAGAGAGGGAAGCCCCCTTTGTAGTGGAAGGTGGAGGGAGAGAGGGAAGCCCACTGTGTATTGGAAAGTGGAGGGAGAGAGGGAAGCCCCCTTTGTAGTGGAAAGTGGAGGGAGAGAGGGAAGCCCCCTTTGTAGTGGAAAGTGGAGGGAGAGAGGGAAGCCCCCTTTGTAGTGGAAAGTGGAGGGAGAGAGGGAAGCTCCGTTTGTAGTGGAAAGTGGAGGGAGAGAGGGAAGCCCCCTTTGTAGTGGAAAGTGGAGGGAGAGAGGGAAGCCCCCTGTGTATTGGAAAGTGGAGGGAGAGAGGGAAGCCCCCTTTGTAGTGGAAGGTGGAGGGAGAGAGGGAAGCCCCCTGTGTATTGGAAAGTAGAGGGAGAGAGGGAAGCCCCCTTTGTAGTGGAAAGTGGAGGGAGAGAGGGAAGCCCCCTGTGTAGTGGAAAGTGGAGGGAGAGAGGGAAGCCCCCTTTGTAGTGGAAAGTGGAGGGAGAGAGGGAAGCCCCCTTTGTAGTGGAAAGTGGAGGGAGAGAGGGAAGCCCCCTTTGTAGTGGAAAGTGGAGGGAGAGAGGGAAGCCCCCTGTGTATTGGAAAGTGGAGGGAGAGAGGGAAGCCCCCTTTGTAGTGGAAAGTGGAGGGAGAGAGGGAAGCCCCCTTTGTAGTGGAAAGTGGAGGGAGAGAGGGAAGCTCCGTTTGTAGTGAAAAGTGGAGGGAGAGAGGGAAGCCCCCTGTGTATTGGAAAATGGAGGGAGAGAGGGAAGCCCCCTTTGTAGTGGAAAGTGGACGGAGAGAGGGAAGCCCCCTTTGTAGTGGAAAGTGGAGGGAGAGAGGGAAGCTCCGTTTGTAGTGAAAAGTGGAGGGAGAGAGGGAAGCCCCCTGTGTATTGGAAAGTGGAGGGAGAGAGGGAAGCCCCTTTGTAGTGGAAAGTGGAGGGAGAGAGGGAAGCCCCCTTTGTAGTGGAAAGTGGAGGGAGAGAGGGAAGCCCCCTTTGTAGTGGAAAGTGGAGGGAGAGAGGGAAGCCCCCTTTGTAGTGGAAAGTGGAGGGAGAGAGGGAAGCCCCCTGTGTATTGGAAAGTGGAGGGAGAGAGGGAAGCCCCCTTTGTAGTGGAAAGTGGAGGGAGAGAGGGAAGCCCCCTTTGTAGTGGAAAGTGGAGGGAGAGAGGGAAGCTCCGTTTGTAGTGAAAAGTGGAGGGAGAGAGGGAAGCCCCCTGTGTATTGGAAAATGGAGGGAGAGAGGGAAGCCCCCTTTGTAGTGGAAAGTGGATGGAGAGAGGGAAGCCCCCTTTGTAGTGGAAAGTGGAGGGAGAGAGGGAAGCTCCGTTTGTAGTGAAAAGTGGAGGGAGAGAGGGAAGCCCCCTGTGTATTGGAAAGTGGAGGGAGAGAGGGAAGCCCCTTTGTAGTGGAAAGTGGAGGGAGGGAGGGAAGCCCCCTTTGTAGTGGAAAGTGGAGGGAGAGAGGGAAGCCCCCTTTGTAGTGGAAAGTGGAGGGAGAGAGGGAAGCCCCCTGTGTATTGGAAAGTTAAGGGAGAGAGGGAAGCCCCCTTTGTAGTGGAAGGTGGAGGGAGAGAGGGAAGCCCACTGTGTATTGGAAAGTGGAGGGAGAGAGGGAAGCCCCCTTTGTAGTGGAAAGTGGAGGGAGAGAGGGAAGCCCCCTTTGTAGTGGAAAGTGGAGGGAGAGAGGGAAGCCCCCTTTGTAGTGGAAAGTGGAGGGAGAGAGGGAAGCTCCGTTTGTAGTGGAAAGTGGAGGGAGAGAGGGAAGCCCCCTTTGTAGTGGAAAGTGGAGGGAGAGAGGGAAGCCCCCTGTGTATTGGAAAGTGGAGGGAGAGAGGAAAGCCCCCTTTGTAGTGGAAGGTGGAGGGAGAGAGGGAAGCCCCCTGTGTATTGGAAAGTAGAGGGAGAGAGGGAAGCCCCCTTTGTAGTGGAAAGTGGAGGGAGAGAGGGAAGCCCCCTGTGTAGTGGAAAGTGGAGGGAGAGAGGGAAGCCCCCTTTGTAGTGGAAAGTGGAGGGAGAGAGGGAAGCCCCCTTTGTAGTGGAAAGTGGAGGGAGAGAGGGAAGCCCCCTTTGTAGTGGAAAGTGGAGGGAGAGAGGGAAGCCCCCTTTGTAGTGGAAAGTGGAGGGAGAGAGGGAAGCCCCCTGTGTATTGGAAAGTGGAGGGAGAGAGGGAAGCCCCCTTTGTAGTGGAAAGTGGAGGGAGAGAGGGAAGCCCCCTTTGTAGTGGAAAGTGGAGGGAGAGAGGGAAGCTCCGTTTGTAGTGAAAAGTGGAGGGAGAGAGGGAAGCCCCCTGTGTATTGGAAAATGGAGGGAGAGAGGGAAGCCCCCTTTGTAGTGGAAAGTGGACGGAGAGAGGGAAGCCCCCTTTGTAGTGGAAAGTGGAGGGAGAGAGGGAAGCTCCGTTTGTAGTGAAAAGTGGAGGGAGAGAGGGAAGCCCCCTGTGTATTGGAAAGTGGAGGGAGAGAGGGAAGCCCCTTTGTAGTGGAAAGTGGAGGGAGAGAGGGAAGCCCCCTTTGTAGTGGAAAGTGGAGGGAGAGAGGGAAGCCCCCTTTGTAGTGGAAAGTGGAGGGAGAGAGGGAAGCTCCGTTTGTAGTGAAAAGTGGAGGGAGAGAGGGAAGCCCCCTGTGTATTGGAAAGTGGAGGGAGAGAGGGAAGCCCCCTTTGTAGTGGAAGGTGGAGGGAGAGAGGGAAGCCCACTGTGTATTGGAAAGTGGAGGGAGAGAGGGAAGCCCCCTGTGTATTGGAAAGTGGAGGGAGAGAGGGAAGCCCCCTTTGTAGTGGAAAGTGGAGGGAGAGAGGGAAGCCCCCTTTGTAGTGGAAAGTGTAGGGAGAGAGGGGAGCCCCCTTTGTAGTGGAAAGTGGAGGGAGAGAGGGAAGCCCCCTTTGTAGTGGAAAGTGGAGGGAGAGAGGGAAGCCCCCTTTGTAGTGGAAAGTGGAGGGAGAGAGGGAAGCCCCCTGTGTATTGGAAAGTGGAGGGAGAGAGGGAAGCCCCCTTTGTAGTGGAAAGTGGAGGGAGAGAGGGAAGCCCCCTTTGTAGTGAAAAGTGGAGGGAGAGAGGGAAGCTCCGTTTGTAGTGAAAAGTGGAGGGAGAGAGGGAAGCCCCCTTTGTAGTGGAAAGTGGAGGGAGAGAGGGAAGCCCCCTTTGTAGTGGAAAGTGGAGGGAGAGAGGGAAGCCCCCTTTGTAGTGGAAAGTGGAGGGAGAGAGGGAAGCTCCGTTTGTAGTGAAAAGTGGAGGGAGAGAGGGAAGCCCCCTGTGTATTGGAAAGTGGAGGGATTGAGGGAAGCCCCCTTTGTAGTGGAAGGTGGAGGGAGAGAGGGAAGCCCACTGTGTATTGGAAAGTGGAGGGAGAGAGGGAAGCCCCCTTTGTAGTGGAAAGTGGAGGGAGAGAGGGAAGCCCCCTTTGTAGTGGAAAGTGGAGGGAGAGAGGGAAGCCCCCTGTGTAGTGGAAAGTGGAGGGAGAGAGGGAAGCCCCCTTTGTAGTGGAAAGTGGAGGGAGAGAGGGAAGCCCCCTTTGTAGTGGAAAGTGGAGGGAGAGAGGGAAGCCCCCTTTGTAGTGGAAAGTGGAGGGAGAGAGGGAAGCCCCTTTGTAGTGGAAAGTGGAGGGAGAGAGGGAAGCCCCCTGTGTATTGGAAAGTGGAGGGAGAGAGGGAAGCCCCCTTTGTAGTGGAAAGTGGAGGGAGAGAGGGAAGCCCCCTTTGTAGTGGAAAGTGGAGGGAGAGAGGGAAGCTCCGTTTGTAGTGAAAAGTGGAGGGAGAGAGGGAAGCCCCCTGTGTATTGGAAAATGGAGGGAGAGAGGGAAGCCCCCTTTGTAGTGGAAAGTGGACGGAGAGAGGGAAGCCCCCTTTGTAGTGGAAAGTGGAGGGAGAGAGGGAAGCTCCGTTTGTAGTGAAAAGTGGAGGGAGAGAGGGAAGCCCCCTGTGTATTGGAAAGTGGAGGGAGAGAGGGAAGCCCCTTTGTAGTGGAAAGTGGAGGGAGAGAGGGAAGCCCCCTTTGTAGTGGAAAGTGGAGGGAGAGAGGGAAGCCCCCTTTGTAGTGGAAAGTGGAGGGAGAGAGGGAAGCTCCGTTTGTAGTGAAAAGTGGAGGGAGAGAGGGAAGCCCCCTGTGTATTGGAAAGTGGAGGGAGAGAGGGAAGCCCCCTTTGTAGTGGAAGGTGGAGGGAGAGAGGGAAGCCCACTGTGTATTGGAAAGTGGAGGGAGAGAGGGAAGCCCCCTGTGTATTGGAAAGTGGAGGGAGAGAGGGAAGCCCCCTTTGTAGTGGAAAGTGGAGGGAGAGAGGGAAGCCCCCTTTGTAGTGGAAAGTGTAGGGAGAGAGGGGAGCCCCCTTTGTAGTGGAAAGTGGAGGGAGAGAGGGAAGCCCCCTTTGTAGTGGAAAGTGGAGGGAGAGAGGGAAGCCCCCTTTGTAGTGGAAAGTGGAGGGAGGGAGGGAAGCCCCCTTTGTAGTGGAAAGTGGAGGGAGAGAGGGAAGCCCCCTTTGTAGTGGAAAGTGGAGGGAGAGAGGGAAGCTCCGTTTGTAGTGAAAAGTGGAGGGAGAGAGGGAAGCCCCCTGTGTATTGGAAAGTGGAGGGAGAGAGGGAAGCCCCCTTTGTAGTGGAAGGTGGAGGGAGAGAGGGAAGCCCACTGTGTATTGGAAAGTGGAGGGAGAGAGGGAAGCCCCCTTTGTAGTGGAAAGTGGAGGGAGAGAGGGAAGCCCCCTTTGTAGTGGAAAGTGGAGGGAGAGAGGGAAGCCCCCTTTGTAGTGGAAAGTGGAGGGAGAGAGGGAAGCTCCGTTTGTAGTGGAAAGTGGAGGGAGAGAGGGAAGCCCCCTTTGTAGTGGAAAGTGGAGGGAGAGAGGGAAGCCCCCTGTGTATTGGAAAGTGGAGGGAGAGAGGGAAGCCCCCTTTGTAGTGGAAGGTGGAGGGAGAGAGGGAAGCCCCCTGTGTATTGGAAAGTAGAGGGAGAGAGGGAAGCCCCCTTTGTAGTGGAAAGTGGAGGGAGAGAGGGAAGCCCCCTGTGTAGTGGAAAGTGGAGGGAGAGAGGGAAGCCCCCTTTGTAGTGGAAAGTGGAGGGAGAGAGGGAAGCCCCCTTTGTAGTGGAAAGTGGAGGGAGAGAGGGAAGCCCCCTTTGTAGTGGAAAGTGGAGGGAGAGAGGGAAGCCCCCTGTGTATTGGAAAGTGGAGGGAGAGAGGGAAGCCCCCTTTGTAGTGGAAAGTGGAGGGAGAGAGGGAAGCCCCCTTTGTAGTGGAAAGTGGAGGGAGAGAGGGAAGCTCCGTTTGTAGTGAAAAGTGGAGGGAGAGAGGGAAGCCCCCTGTGTATTGGAAAATGGAGGGAGAGAGGGAAGCCCCCTTTGTAGTGGAAAGTGGACGGAGAGAGGGAAGCCCCCTTTGTAGTGGAAAGTGGAGGGAGAGAGGGAAGCTCCGTTTGTAGTGAAAAGTGGAGGGAGAGAGGGAAGCCCCCTGTGTATTGGAAAGTGGAGGGAGAGAGGGAAGCCCCTTTGTAGTGGAAAGTGGAGGGAGAGAGGGAAGCCCCCTTTGTAGTGGAAAGTGGAGGGAGAGAGGGAAGCCCCCTTTGTAGTGGAAAGTGGAGGGAGAGAGGGAAGCCCCCTTTGTAGTGGAAAGTGGAGGGAGAGAGGGAAGCCCCCTGTGTATTGGAAAGTGGAGGGAGAGAGGGAAGCCCCCTTTGTAGTGGAAAGTGGAGGGAGAGAGGGAAGCCCCCTTTGTAGTGGAAAGTGGAGGGAGAGAGGGAAGCTCCGTTTGTAGTGAAAAGTGGAGGGAGAGAGGGAAGCCCCCTGTGTATTGGAAAATGGAGGGAGAGAGGGAAGCCCCCTTTGTAGTGGAAAGTGGATGGAGAGAGGGAAGCCCCCTTTGTAGTGGAAAGTGGAGGGAGAGAGGGAAGCTCCGTTTGTAGTGAAAAGTGGAGGGAGAGAGGGAAGCCCCCTGTGTATTGGAAAGTGGAGGGAGAGAGGGAAGCCCCTTTGTAGTGGAAAGTGGAGGGAGGGAGGGAAGCCCCCTTTGTAGTGGAAAGTGGAGGGAGAGAGGGAAGCCCCCTTTGTAGTGGAAAGTGGAGGGAGAGAGGGAAGCTCCGTTTGTAGTGAAAAGTGGAGGGAGAGAGGGAAGCCCCCTGTGTATTGGAAAGTTAAGGGAGAGAGGGAAGCCCCCTTTGTAGTGGAAGGTGGAGGGAGAGAGGGAAGCCCACTGTGTATTGGAAAGTGGAGGGAGAGAGGGAAGCCCCCTTTGTAGTGGAAAGTGGAGGGAGAGAGGGAAGCCCCCTTTGTAGTGGAAAGTGGAGGGAGAGAGGGAAGCCCCCTTTGTAGTGGAAAGTGGAGGGAGAGAGGGAAGCTCCGTTTGTAGTGGAAAGTGGAGGGAGAGAGGGAAGCCCCCTTTGTAGTGGAAAGTGGAGGGAGAGAGGGAAGCCCCCTGTGTATTGGAAAGTGGAGGGAGAGAGGAAAGCCCCCTTTGTAGTGGAAGGTGGAGGGAGAGAGGGAAGCCCCCTGTGTATTGGAAAGTAGAGGGAGAGAGGGAAGCCCCCTTTGTAGTGGAAAGTGGAGGGAGAGAGGGAAGCCCCCTGTGTAGTGGAAAGTGGAGGGAGAGAGGGAAGCCCCCTTTGTAGTGGAAAGTGGAGGGAGAGAGGGAAGCCCCCTTTGTAGTGGAAAGTGGAGGGAGAGAGGGAAGCCCCCTTTGTAGTGGAAAGTGGAGGGAGAGAGGGAAGCCCCCTTTGTAGTGGAAAGTGGAGGGAGAGAGGGAAGCCCCCTGTGTATTGGAAAGTGGAGGGAGAGAGGGAAGCCCCCTTTGTAGTGGAAAGTGGAGGGAGAGAGGGAAGCCCCCTTTGTAGTGGAAAGTGGAGGGAGAGAGGGAAGCTCCGTTTGTAGTGAAAAGTGGAGGGAGAGAGGGAAGCCCCCTGTGTATTGGAAAATGGAGGGAGAGAGGGAAGCCCCCTTTGTAGTGGAAAGTGGACGGAGAGAGGGAAGCCCCCTTTGTAGTGGAAAGTGGAGGGAGAGAGGGAAGCTCCGTTTGTAGTGAAAAGTGGAGGGAGAGAGGGAAGCCCCCTGTGTATTGGAAAGTGGAGGGAGAGAGGGAAGCCCCTTTGTAGTGGAAAGTGGAGGGAGAGAGGGAAGCCCCCTTTGTAGTGGAAAGTGGAGGGAGAGAGGGAAGCCCCCTTTGTAGTGGAAAGTGGAGGGAGAGAGGGAAGCTCCGTTTGTAGTGAAAAGTGGAGGGAGAGAGGGAAGCCCCCTGTGTATTGGAAAGTGGAGGGAGAGAGGGAAGCCCCCTTTGTAGTGGAAGGTGGAGGGAGAGAGGGAAGCCCACTGTGTATTGGAAAGTGGAGGGAGAGAGGGAAGCCCCCTGTGTATTGGAAAGTGGAGGGAGAGAGGGAAGCCCCCTTTGTAGTGGAAAGTGGAGGGAGAGAGGGAAGCCCCCTTTGTAGTGGAAAGTGTAGGGAGAGAGGGGAGCCCCCTTTGTAGTGGAAAGTGGAGGGAGAGAGGGAAGCCCCCTTTGTAGTGGAAAGTGGAGGGAGAGAGGGAAGCCCCCTTTGTAGTGGAAAGTGGAGGGAGAGAGGGAAGCCCCCTGTGTATTGGAAAGTGGAGGGAGAGAGGGAAGCCCCCTTTGTAGTGGAAAGTGGAGGGAGAGAGGGAAGCCCCCTTTGTAGTGAAAAGTGGAGGGAGAGAGGGAAGCTCCGTTTGTAGTGAAAAGTGGAGGGAGAGAGGGAAGCCCCCTTTGTAGTGGAAAGTGGAGGGAGAGAGGGAAGCCCCCTTTGTAGTGGAAAGTGGAGGGAGAGAGGGAAGCCCCCTTTGTAGTGGAAAGTGGAGGGAGAGAGGGAAGCTCCGTTTGTAGTGAAAAGTGGAGGGAGAGAGGGAAGCCCCCTGTGTATTGGAAAGTGGAGGGATTGAGGGAAGCCCCCTTTGTAGTGGAAGGTGGAGGGAGAGAGGGAAGCCCACTGTGTATTGGAAAGTGGAGGGAGAGAGGGAAGCCCCCTTTGTAGTGGAAAGTGGAGGGAGAGAGGGAAGCCCCCTTTGTAGTGGAAAGTGGAGGGAGAGAGGGAAGCCCCCTTTGTAGTGGAAAGTGGAGGGAGAGAGGGAAGCTCCGTTTGTAGTGGAAAGTGGAGGGAGAGAGGGAAGCCCCCTTTGTAGTGGAAAGTGGAGGGAGAGAGGGAAGCCCCCTGTGTATTGGAAAGTGGAGGGAGAGAGGGAAGCCCCCTTTGTAGTGGAAGGTGGAGGGAGAGAGGGAAGCCCCCTGTGTATTGGAAAGTAGAGGGAGAGAGGGAAGCCCCCTTTGTAGTGGAAAGTGGAGGGAGAGAGGGAAGCCCCCTGTGTAGTGGAAAGTGGAGGGAGAGAGGGAAGCCCCCTTTGTAGTGGAAAGTGGAGGAGAGAGGGAAGCCCCCTTTGTAGTGGAAAGTGGAGGGAGAGAGGGAAGCCCCCTTTGTAGTGGAAAGTGGAGGGAGAGAGGGAAGCCCCTTTGTAGTGGAAAGTGGAGGGAGAGAGGGAAGCCCCCTGTGTATTGGAAAGTGGAGGGAGAGAGGGAAGCCCCCTTTGTAGTGGAAAGTGGAGGGAGAGAGGGAAGCCCCCTTTGTAGTGGAAAGTGGAGGGAGAGAGGGAAGCTCCGTTTGTAGTGAAAAGTGGAGGGAGAGAGGGAAGCCCCCTGTGTATTGGAAAATGGAGGGAGAGAGGGAAGCCCCCTTTGTAGTGGAAAGTGGACGGAGAGAGGGAAGCCCCCTTTGTAGTGGAAAGTGGAGGGAGAGAGGGAAGCTCCGTTTGTAGTGAAAAGTGGAGGGAGAGAGGGAAGCCCCCTGTGTATTGGAAAGTGGAGGGAGAGAGGGAAGCCCCTTTGTAGTGGAAAGTGGAGGGAGAGAGGGAAGCCCCCTTTGTAGTGGAAAGTGGAGGGAGAGAGGGAAGCCCCCTTTGTAGTGGAAAGTGGAGGGAGAGAGGGAAGCTCCGTTTGTAGTGAAAAGTGGAGGGAGAGAGGGAAGCCCCCTGTGTATTGGAAAGTGGAGGGAGAGAGGGAAGCCCCCTTTGTAGTGGAAGGTGGAGGGAGAGAGGGAAGCCCACTGTGTATTGGAAAGTGGAGGGAGAGAGGGAAGCCCCCTGTGTATTGGAAAGTGGAGGGAGAGAGGGAAGCCCCCTTTGTAGTGGAAAGTGGAGGGAGAGAGGGAAGCCCCCTTTGTAGTGGAAAGTGTAGGGAGAGAGGGGAGCCCCCTTTGTAGTGGAAAGTGGAGGGAGAGAGGGAAGCCCCCTTTGTAGTGGAAAGTGGAGGGAGAGAGGGAAGCCCCCTTTGTAGTGGAAAGTGGAGGGAGAGAGGGAAGCCCCCTGTGTATTGGAAAGTGGAGGGAGAGAGGGAAGCCCCCTTTGTAGTGGAAAGTGGAGGGAGAGAGGGAAGCCCCCTTTGTAGTGAAAAGTGGAGAGAGAGAGGGAAGCTCCGTTTGTAGTGAAAAGTGGAGGGAGATAGGGAAGCCCCCTTTGTAGTGGAAAGTGGAGGGAGAGAGGGAAGCCCCCTTTGTAGTGGAAAGTGGAGGGAGAGAGGGAAGCCCCCTTTGTAGTGGAAAGTGGAGGGAGAGAGGGAAGCCCCCTTTGTAGTGGAAAGTGGAGGGAGAGAGGGAAGCCCCCTGTGTATTGAAAAGTGGAGGGAGAGAGGGAAGCCCCCTTTGTAGTGGAAAGTGGAGGGAGAGAGGGAAGCCCCCTTTGTAGTGGAAAGTGGAGGGAGAGAGGGAAGCCCCCTTTGTAGTGGAAAGTGGAGGGAGAGAGGGAAGCCCCCTTTGTAGTGGAAAGTGGAGGGAGAGAGGGAAGCTCCGTTTGTAGTGAAAAGTGGAGGGAGAGAGGGAAGCCCCCTGTGTGTTGGAAAGTGGAGGGAGAGAGGGAAGCCCCCTTTGTAGTGGAAGGTGGAGGGAGAGAGGGAAGCCCACTGTGTATTGGAAAGTGGAGGGAGAGAGGGAAGCCCCCTTTGTAGTGGAAAGTGGAGGGAGAGAGGGAAGCCCCCTTTGTAGTGGAAAGTGGAGGGAGAGAGGGAAGCCCCCTTTGTAGTGGAAAGTGGAGGGAGAGAGGGAAGCCCCCTTTGTAGTGGAAAGTGGAGGGAGAGAGGGAAGCTCCGTTTGTAGTGAAAAGTGGAGGGAGAGAGGGAAGCCCCCTTTGTAGTGGAAAGTGGAGGGAGAGAGGGAAGCCCCCTTTGTAGTGGAAAGTGGAGGGAGAGAGGGAAGCCCCCTTTGTAGTGGAAAGTGGAGGGAGAGAGGGAAGCCCCCTTTGTAGTGGAAAGTATAGGGAGAGAGGGAAGCTCCGTTTGTAGTGAAAAGTGGAGGGAGAGAGGGAAGCCCCCTGTGTATTGGAAAATGGAGGGAGAGAGGGAAGCCCCCTTTGTAGTGGAAAGTGGATGGAGAGAGGGAAGCCCCCTTTGTAGTGGAAAGTGGAGGGAGAGAGGGAAGCTCCGTTTGTAGTGAAAAGTGGAGGGAGAGAGGGAAGCCCCCTGTGTATTGGAAAGTGGAGGGAGAGAGGGAAGCCCCTTTGTAGTGGAAAGTGGAGGGAGGGAGGGAAGCCCCCTTTGTAGTGGAAAGTGGAGGGAGAGAGGGAAGCCCCCTTTGTAGTGGAAAGTGGAGGGAGAGAGGGAAGCTCCGTTTGTAGTGAAAAGTGGAGGGAGAGAGGGAAGCCCCCTGTGTATTGGAAAGTTAAGGGAGAGAGGGAAGCCCCCTTTGTAGTGGAAGGTGGAGGGAGAGAGGGAAGCCCACTGTGTATTGGAAAGTGGAGGGAGAGAGGGAAGCCCCCTTTGTAGTGGAAAGTGGAGGGAGAGAGGGAAGCCCCCTTTGTAGTGGAAAGTGGAGGGAGAGAGGGAAGCCCCCTTTGTAGTGGAAAGTGGAGGGAGAGAGGGAAGCTCCGTTTGTAGTGGAAAGTGGAGGGAGAGAGGGAAGCCCCCTTTGTAGTGGAAAGTGGAGGGAGAGAGGGAAGCCCCCTGTGTATTGGAAAGTGGAGGGAGAGAGGAAAGCCCCCTTTGTAGTGGAAGGTGGAGGGAGAGAGGGAAGCCCCCTGTGTATTGGAAAGTAGAGGGAGAGAGGGAAGCCCCCTTTGTAGTGGAAAGTGGAGGGAGAGAGGGAAGCCCCCTGTGTAGTGGAAAGTGGAGGGAGAGAGGGAAGCCCCCTTTGTAGTGGAAAGTGGAGGGAGAGAGGGAAGCCCCCTTTGTAGTGGAAAGTGGAGGGAGAGAGGGAAGCCCCCTTTGTAGTGGAAAGTGGAGGGAGAGAGGGAAGCCCCTGTAGTGGAAAGTGGAGGGAGAGAGGGAAGCCCCCTGTGTATTGGAAAGTGGAGGGAGAGAGGGAAGCCCCCTTTGTAGTGGAAAGTGGAGGGAGAGAGGGAAGCCCCCTTTGTAGTGGAAAGTGGAGGGAGAGAGGGAAGCTCCGTTTGTAGTGAAAAGTGGAGGGAGAGAGGGAAGCCCCCTGTGTATTGGAAAATGGAGGGAGAGAGGGAAGCCCCCTTTGTAGTGGAAAGTGGACGGAGAGAGGGAAGCCCCCTTTGTAGTGGAAAGTGGAGGGAGAGAGGGAAGCTCCGTTTGTAGTGAAAAGTGGAGGGAGAGAGGGAAGCCCCTGTGTATTGGAAAGTGGAGGGAGAGAGGGAAGCCCCTTTGTAGTGGAAAGTGGAGGGAGAGAGGGAAGCCCCCTTTGTAGTGGAAAGTGGAGGGAGAGAGGGAAGCCCCCTTTGTAGTGGAAAGTGGAGGGAGAGAGGGAAGCTCCGTTTGTAGTGAAAAGTGGAGGGAGAGAGGGAAGCCCCCTGTGTATTGGAAAGTGGAGGGAGAGAGGGAAGCCCCCTTTGTAGTGGAAGGTGGAGGGAGAGAGGGAAGCCCACTGTGTATTGGAAAGTGGAGGGAGAGAGGGAAGCCCCCTGTGTATTGGAAAGTGGAGGGAGAGAGGGAAGCCCCCTTTGTAGTGGAAAGTGGAGGGAGAGAGGGAAGCCCCCTTTGTAGTGGAAAGTGTAGGGAGAGAGGGGAGCCCCCTTTGTAGTGGAAAGTGGAGGGAGAGAGGGAAGCCCCCTTTGTAGTGGAAAGTGGAGGGAGAGAGGGAAGCCCCCTTTGTAGTGGAAAGTGGAGGGAGAGAGGGAAGCCCCCTGTGTATTGGAAAGTGGAGGGAGAGAGGGAAGCCCCCTTTGTAGTGGAAAGTGGAGGGAGAGAGGGAAGCCCCCTTTGTAGTGAAAAGTGGAGGGAGAGAGGGAAGCTCCGTTTGTAGTGAAAAGTGGAGGGAGAGAGGGAAGCCCCCTTTGTAGTGGAAAGTGGAGGGAGAGAGGGAAGCCCCCTTTGTAGTGGAAAGTGGAGGGAGAGAGGGAAGCCCCCTTTGTAGTGGAAAGTGGAGGGAGAGAGGGAAGCTCCGTTTGTAGTGAAAAGTGGAGGGAGAGAGGGAAGCCCCCTGTGTATTGGAAAGTGGAGGGATTGAGGGAAGCCCCCTTTGTAGTGGAAGGTGGAGGGAGAGAGGGAAGCCCACTGTGTATTGGAAAGTGGAGGGAGAGAGGGAAGCCCCCTTTGTAGTGGAAAGTGGAGGGAGAGAGGGAAGCCCCCTTTGTAGTGGAAAGTGGAGGGAGAGAGGGAAGCCCCCTGTGTAGTGGAAAGTGGAGGGAGAGAGGGAAGCCCCCTTTGTAGTGGAAAGTGGAGGGAGAGAGGGAAGCCCCCTTTGTAGTGGAAAGTGGAGGGAGAGAGGGAAGCCCCCTTTGTAGTGGAAAGTGGAGGGAGAGAGGGAAGCCCCTTTGTAGTGGAAAGTGGAGGGAGAGAGGGAAGCCCCCTGTGTATTGGAAAGTGGAGGGAGAGAGGGAAGCCCCCTTTGTAGTGGAAAGTGGAGGGAGAGAGGGAAGCCCCCTTTGTAGTGGAAAGTGGAGGGAGAGAGGGAAGCTCCGTTTGTAGTGAAAAGTGGAGGGAGAGAGGGAAGCCCCCTGTGTATTGGAAAATGGAGGGAGAGAGGGAAGCCCCCTTTGTAGTGGAAAGTGGACGGAGAGAGGGAAGCCCCCTTTGTAGTGGAAAGTGGAGGGAGAGAGGGAAGCTCCGTTTGTAGTGAAAAGTGGAGGGAGAGAGGGAAGCCCCCTGTGTATTGGAAAGTGGAGGGAGAGAGGGAAGCCCCTTTGTAGTGGAAAGTGGAGGGAGAGAGGGAAGCCCCCTTTGTAGTGGAAAGTGGAGGGAGAGAGGGAAGCCCCCTTTGTAGTGGAAAGTGGAGGGAGAGAGGGAAGCTCCGTTTGTAGTGAAAAGTGGAGGGAGAGAGGGAAGCCCCCTGTGTATTGGAAAGTGGAGGGAGAGAGGGAAGCCCCCTTTGTAGTGGAAGGTGGAGGGAGAGAGGGAAGCCCACTGTGTATTGGAAAGTGGAGGGAGAGAGGGAAGCCCCCTGTGTATTGGAAAGTGGAGGGAGAGAGGGAAGCCCCCTTTGTAGTGGAAAGTGGAGGGAGAGAGGGAAGCCCCCTTTGTAGTGGAAAGTGTAGGGAGAGAGGGGAGCCCCCTTTGTAGTGGAAAGTGGAGGGAGAGAGGGAAGCCCCCTTTGTAGTGGAAAGTGGAGGGAGAGAGGGAAGCCCCCTTTGTAGTGGAAAGTGGAGGGAGAGAGGGAAGCCCCCTGTGTAGTGGAAAGTGGAGGGAGAGAGGGAAGCCCCCTTTGTAGTGGAAAGTGGAGGGAGAGAGGGAAGCCCCCTTTGTAGTGGAAAGTGGAGGGAGAGAGGGAAGCCCCCTTTGTAGTGGAAAGTGGAGGGAGAGAGGGAAGCCCCCATTGCAGTGGAAAGTGGAGGAAGAGAGGGAAGCCCCCATTGCAGTGGAAAGTGGAGGAAGAGAGGGAAGCCCCCTTTGTAGTGGAAAGTGGAGGGAGAGAGGGAAGCCCCCTGTGTATTGGAAAGTGGAGGGAGAGAGGGAAGCCCCCTTTGTAGTGGAAAGTGGAGGGAGAGAGGGAAGCCCCTTTGTAGTGGAAAGTGGAGGGAGAGAGGGAAGCCCCCTTTGTAGTGGAAAGTGGAGGGAGAGAGGGAAGCCCCCTTTGTAGTGGAAAGTGGAGGGAGAGAGGGAAGCCCCCTTTGTAGTGGAAAGTGGAGGGAGAGAGGGAAGCTCCGTTTGTAGTGGAAAGTGGAGGGAGAGAGGGAAGCCCCCTTTGTAGTGGAAAGTGGAGGGAGAGAGGGAAGCCCCCTGTGTATTGGAAAGTGGAGGGAGAGAGGGAAGCCCCCTTTGTAGTGGAAGGTGGAGGGAGAGAGGGAAGCCCCCTGTGTATTGGAAAGTAGAGGGAGAGAGGGAAGCCCCCTTTGTAGTGGAAAGTGGAGGGAGAGAGGGAAGCCCCCTGTGTAGTGGAAAGTGGAGGGAGAGAGGGAAGCCCCCTTTGTAGTGGAAAGTGGAGGGAGAGAGGGAAGCTCCCTTTGTAGTGAAAAGTGGAGGGAGAGAGGGAAGCCCCCTTTGTAGTGGAAAGTGGAGGGAGAGAGGGAAGCCCCCATTGCAGTGGAAAGTGGAGGAAGAGAGGGAAGCCCCCATTGCAGTGGAAAGTGGAGGAAGAGAGGGAAGCCCCCTTTGTAGTGGAAAGTGGAGGGAGAGAGGGAAGCCCCCTGTGTATTGGAAAGTGGAGGGAGAGAGGGAAGCCCCCTTTGTAGTGGAAAGTGGAGGGAGAGGGAAGCCCCCTTTGTAGTGGAAAGTGGAGGGAGAGAGGGAAGCCCCCTTTGTAGTGGAAAGTGGAGGGAGAGAGGGAAGCCCCCTGTGTATTGGAAAGTGGAGGGAGAGAGGGAAGCCCCCTTTGTAGTGGAAAGTGGAGGGAGAGAGGGAAGCCCCCTTTGTAGTGAAAAGTGGAGGGAGAGAGGGAAGCTCCGTTTGTAGTGAAAAGTGGAGGGAGAGAGGGAAGCCCCCTTTGTAGTGGAAAGTGGAGGGAGAGAGGGAAGCCCCCTTTGTAGTGGAAAGTGGAGGGAGAGAGGGAAGCCCCCTTTGTAGTGGAAAGTGGAGGGAGAGAGGGAAGCTCCGTTTGTAGTGAAAAGTGGAGGGAGAGAGGGAAGCCCCCTGTGTATTGGAAAGTGGAGGGATTGAGGGAAGCCCCCTTTGTAGTGGAAGGTGGAGGGAGAGAGGGAAGCCCACTGTGTATTGGAAAGTGGAGGGAGAGAGGGAAGCCCCCTTTGTAGTGGAAAGTGGAGGGAGAGAGGGAAGCCCCCTTTGTAGTGGAAAGTGGAGGGAGAGAGGGAAGCCCCCTTTGTAGTGGAAAGTGGAGGGAGAGAGGGAAGCTCCGTTTGTAGTGGAAAGTGGAGGGAGAGAGGGAAGCCCCCTTTGTAGTGGAAAGTGGAGGGAGAGAGGGAAGCCCCCTGTGTATTGGAAAGTGGAGGGAGAGAGGGAAGCCCCCTTTGTAGTGGAAGGTGGAGGGAGAGAGGGAAGCCCCCTGTGTATTGGAAAGTAGAGGGAGAGAGGGAAGCCCCCTTTGTAGTGGAAAGTGGAGGGAGAGAGGGAAGCCCCCTGTGTAGTGGAAAGTGGAGGGAGAGAGGGAAGCCCCCTTTGTAGTGGAAAGTGGAGGGAGAGAGGGAAGCCCCCTTTGTAGTGGAAAGTGGAGGGAGAGAGGGAAGCCCCCTTTGTAGTGGAAAGTGGAGGGAGAGAGGGAAGCCCCCTTTGTAGTGGAAAGTGGAGGGAGAGAGGGAAGCCCCCTGTGTATTGGAAAGTGGAGGGAGAGAGGGAAGCCCCCTTTGTAGTGGAAAGTGGAGGGAGAGAGGGAAGCCCCTTTGTAGTGGAAAGTGGAGGGAGAGAGGGAAGCTCCGTTTGTAGTGAAAAGTGGAGGGAGAGAGGGAAGCCCCCTGTGTATTGGAAAATGGAGGGAGAGAGGGAAGCCCCCTTTGTAGTGGAAAGTGGACGGAGAGAGGGAAGCCCCCTTTGTAGTGGAAAGTGGAGGGAGAGAGGGAAGCTCCGTTTGTAGTGAAAAGTGGAGGGAGAGAGGGAAGCCCCCTGTGTATTGGAAAGTGGAGGGAGAGAGGGAAGCCCCTTTGTAGTGGAAAGTGGAGGGAGAGAGGGAAGCCCCCTTTGTAGTGGAAAGTGGAGGGAGAGAGGGAAGCCCCCTTTGTAGTGGAAAGTGGAGGGAGAGAGGGAAGCTCCGTTTGTAGTGAAAAGTGGAGGGAGAGAGGGAAGCCCCCTGTGTATTGGAAAGTGGAGGGAGAGAGGGAAGCCCCCTTTGTAGTGGAAGGTGGAGGGAGAGAGGGAAGCCCACTGTGTATTGGAAAGTGGAGGGAGAGAGGGAAGCCCCCTGTGTATTGGAAAGTGGAGGGAGAGAGGGAAGCCCCCTTTGTAGTGGAAAGTGGAGGGAGAGAGGGAAGCCCCCTTTGTAGTGGAAAGTGTAGGGAGAGAGGGGAGCCCCCTTTGTAGTGGAAAGTGGAGGGAGAGAGGGAAGCCCCCTTTGTAGTGGAAAGTGGAGGGAGAGAGGGAAGCCCCCTTTGTAGTGGAAAGTGGAGGGAGAGAGGGAAGCCCCCTGTGTATTGGAAAGTGGAGGGAGAGAGGGAAGCCCCCTTTGTAGTGGAAAGTGGAGGGAGAGAGGGAAGCCCCCTTTGTAGTGAAAAGTGGAGGGAGAGAGGGAAGCTCCGTTTGTAGTGAAAAGTGGAGGGAGAGAGGGAAGCCCCCTTTGTAGTGGAAAGTGGAGGGAGAGAGGGAAGCCCCCTTTGTAGTGGAAAGTGGAGGGAGAGAGGGAAGCCCCCTTTGTAGTGGAAAGTGGAGGGAGAGAGGGAAGCCCCCTTTGTAGTGGAAAGTGGAGGGAGAGAGGGAAGCCCCCTTTGTAGTGGAAAGTGGAGGGAGAGAGGGAAGCCCCCTGTGTATTGAAAAGTGGAGGGAGAGAGGGAAGCCCCTTTGTAGTGGAAAGTGGAGGGAGAGAGGGAAGCCCCCTTTGTAGTGGAAAGTGGAGGGAGAGAGGGAAGCCCCCTTTGTAGTGGAAAGTGGAGGGAGAGAGGGAAGCCCCCTTTGTAGTGGAAAGTGGAGGGAGAGAGGGAAGCTCCGTTTGTAGTGAAAAGTGGAGGGAGAGAGGGAAGCCCCCTGTGTGTTGGAAAGTGGAGGGAGAGAGGGAAGCCCCCTTTGTAGTGGAAGGTGGAGGGAGAGAGGGAAGCCCACTGTGTATTGGAAAGTGGAGGGAGAGAGGGAAGCCCCCTTTGTAGTGGAAAGTGGAGGGAGAGAGGGAAGCCCCCTTTGTAGTGGAAAGTGGAGGGAGAGAGGGAAGCCCCCTTTGTAGTGGAAAGTGGAGGGAGAGAGGGAAGCCCCCTTTGTAGTGGAAAGTGGAGGGAGAGAGGGAAGCTCCGTTTGTAGTGAAAAGTGGAGGGAGAGAGGGAAGCCCCCTTTGTAGTGGAAAGTGGAGGGAGAGAGGGAAGCCCCCTTTGTAGTGGAAAGTGGAGGGAGAGAGGGAAGCCCCCTTTGTAGTGGAAAGTGGAGGGAGAGAGGGAAGCCCCCTTTGTAGTGGAAAGTGGAGGGAGAGAGGGAAGCCCCCTTTGTAGTGGAAAGTATAGGGAGAGAGGGAAGCTCCGTTTGTAGTGAAAAGTGGAGGGAGAGAGGGAAGCCCCCTTTGTAGTGGAAAGTGGAGGGAGAGAGGGAAGCCCCCTTTGTAGTGGAAAGTGGAGGGAGAGAGGGAAGCCCCCTTTGTAGTGGAAAGTGGAGGGAGAGAGGGAAGCCCCCTTTGTAGTGGAAAGTGGAGGGAGAGAGGGAAGCCCCCTGTGTATTGAAAAGTAGAGGGAGAGAGGGAAGCCCCCTTTGTAGTGGAAAGTGGAGGGAGAGAGGGAAGCTCCCTTTGTAGTGGAAAGTGGAGGGAGAGAGGGAAGCCCCCTTTGTAGTGGAAAGTGGAGGGAGAGAGGGAAGCTCCCTTTGTAGTGGAAAGTGGAGGGAGAGAGGGAAGCCCCCTGTGTATTGGAAAGTAGAGGGAGAGAGGGAAGCCCCCTTTGTAGTGGAAAGTGGAGGGAGAGAGGGAAGCTCCCTGTGTAGTGGAAAGTGGAGGGAGAGAGGGAAGCCCCCTTTGTAGTGGAAAGTGGAGGGAGAGAGGGAAGCCCCTTTGTAGTGGAAAGTGGAGGGAGAGAGGGAAGCCCCCTTTGTAGTGGAAAGTGGAGGGAGAGAGGGAAGCCCCCTTTGTAGTGGAAAGTGTAGGGAGAGAGGGGAGCCCCCTTTGTAGTGGAAAGTGGAGGGAGAGAGGGAAGCCCCCTTTGTAGTGGAAAGTGGAGGGAGAGAGGGAAGCCCCCTTTGTAGTGGAAAGTGGAGGGAGAGAGGGAAGCCCCCTGTGTATTGGAAAGTGGAGGGAGAGAGGGAAGCCCCCTTTGTAGTGGAAAGTGGAGGGAGAGAGGAAAGCCCCCTGTGTAGTGGAAAGTGGAGGGAGAGAGGGAAGCCCCCTTTGTAGTGGAAAGTGGAGGGAGAGAGGGAAGCCCCCTTTGTAGTGGAAAGTGGAGGGAGAGAGGAAAGCCCCCTGTGTAGTGGAAAGTGGAGGGAGAGAGGGAAGCCCCCTTTGTAGTGGAAAGTGGAGGGAGAGAGGGAAGCTCCGTTTGTAGTGAAAAGTGGAGGGAGAGAGGGAAGCCCCCTGTGTATTGGAAAGTGGAGGGAGAGAGGAAGCCCCCTTTGTAGTGGAAGGTGGAGGAGAGAGGGAAGCCCACTGTGTATTGGAAAGTGGAGGGAGAGAGGGAAGCCCCCTGTGTATTGGAAAGTGGAGGAGAGAGGGAAGCCCCCTTTGTAGTGGAAAGTGGAGGGAGAGAGGGAAGCCCCCTTTGTAGTGGAAAGTGTAGGGAGAGAGGGGAGCCCCCTTTGTAGTGGAAAGCGGAGGGAGAGAGGGAAGCCCCCTTTGTAGTGGAAAGTGGAGGGAGAGAGGGAAGCCCCCTTTGTAGTGGAAAGTGGAGGGAGAGAGGGAAGCCCCCTGTGTATTGGAAAGTGGAGGGAGAGAGGGAAGCCCCCTTTGTAGTGGAAAGTGGAGGGAGAGAGGGAAGCCCCCTTTGTAGTGAAAAGTGGAGGGAGAGAGGGAAGCTCCGTTTGTAGTGAAAAGTGGAGGGAGAGAGGGAAGCCCCCTTTGTAGTGGAAAGTGGAGGGAGAGAGGGAAGCCCCCTTTGTAGTGGAAAGTGGAGGGAGAGAGGGAAGCCCCCTTTGTAGTGGAAAGTGGAGGGAGAGAGGGAAGCTCCGTTTGTAGTGAAAAGTGGAGGGAGAGAGGACAGCCCCCTGTGTATTGGAAAGTGGAGGGATTGAGGGAAGCCCCCTTTGTAGTGGAAGGTGGAGGGAGAGAGGGAAGCCCACTGTGTATTGGAAAGTGGAGGGAGAGAGGGAAGCCCCCTTTGTAGTGGAAAGTGGAGGGAGAGAGGGAAGCCCCCTTTGTAGTGGAAAGTGGAGGGAGAGAGGGAAGCCCCCTTTGTAGTGGAAAGTGGAGGGAGAGAGGGAAGCTCCGTTTGTAGTGGAAAGTGGAGGGAGAGAGGGAAGCCCCCTTTGTAGTGGAAAGTGGAGGGAGAGAGGGAAGCCCCCTGTGTATTGGAAAGTGGAGGGAGAGAGGGAAGCCCCCTTTGTAGTGGAAGGTGGAGGGAGAGAGGGAAGCCCCCTGTGTATTGGAAAGTAGAGGGAGAGAGGGAAGCCCCCTTTGTAGTGGAAAGTGGAGGGAGAGAGGGAAGCCCCCTGTGTAGTGGAAAGTGGAGGGAGAGAGGGAAGCCCCCTTTGTAGTGGAAAGTGGAGGGAGAGAGGGAAGCCCCCTTTGTAGTGGAAAGTGGAGGGAGAGAGGGAAGCCCCCTTTGTAGTGGAAAGTGGAGGGAGAGAGGGAAGCCCCCTTTGTAGTGGAAAGTGGAGGGAGAGAGGGAAGCCCCCTTTGTAGTGGAAAGTGGAGGGAGAGAGGGAAGCCCCCTGTGTATTGGAAAGTGGAGGGAGAGAGGGAAGCCCCCTTTGTAGTGGAAAGTGGAGGGAGAGAGGGAAGCCCCCTTTGTAGTGGAAAGTGGAGGGAGAGAGGGAAGCTCCGTTTGTAGTGAAAAGTGGAGGGAGAGAGGGAAGCCCCCTGTGTATTGGAAAATGGAGGGAGAGAGGGAAGCCCCCTTTGTAGTGGAAAGTGGACGGAGAGAGGGAAGCCCCCTTTGTAGTGGAAAGTGGAGGGAGAGAGGGAAGCTCCGTTTGTAGTGAAAAGTGGAGGGAGAGAGGGAAGCCCCCTGTGTATTGGAAAGTGGAGGGAGAGAGGGAAGCCCCTTTGTAGTGGAAAGTGGAGGGAGAGAGGGAAGCCCCCTTTGTAGTGGAAAGTGGAGGGAGAGAGGGAAGCCCCCTTTGTAGTGGAAAGTGGAGGGAGAGAGGGAAGCTCCGTTTGTAGTGAAAAGTGGAGGGAGAGAGGGAAGCCCCCTGTGTATTGGAAAGTGGAGGGAGAGAGGGAAGCCCCCTTTGTAGTGGAAGGTGGAGGGAGAGAGGGAAGCCCACTGTGTATTGGAAAGTGGAGGGAGAGAGGGAAGCCCCCTGTGTATTGGAAAGTGGAGGGAGAGAGGGAAGCCCCCTTTGTAGTGGAAAGTGGAGGGAGAGAGGGAAGCCCCCTTTGTAGTGGAAAGTGTAGGGAGAGAGGGGAGCCCCCTTTGTAGTGGAAAGTGGAGGGAGAGAGGGAAGCCCCCTTTGTAGTGGAAAGTGGAGGGAGAGAGGGAAGCCCCCTTTGTAGTGGAAAGTGGAGGGAGAGAGGGAAGCCCCCTGTGTATTGGAAAGTGGAGGGAGAGAGGGAAGCCCCCTTTGTAGTGGAAAGTGGAGGGAGAGAGGGAAGCCCCCTTTGTAGTGAAAAGTGGAGAGAGAGAGGGAAGCTCCGTTTGTAGTGAAAAGTGGAGGGAGAGAGGGAAGCCCCCTTTGTAGTGGAAAGTGGAGGGAGAGAGGGAAGCCCCCTTTGTAGTGGAAAGTGGAGGGAGAGAGGGAAGCCCCCTTTGTAGTGGAAAGTGGAGGGAGAGAGGGAAGCCCCCTTTGTAGTGGAAAGTGGAGGGAGAGAGGGAAGCCCCCTGTGTATTGAAAAGTGGAGGGAGAGAGGGAAGCCCCCTTTGTAGTGGAAAGTGGAGGGAGAGAGGGAAGCCCCCTTTGTAGTGGAAAGTGGAGGGAGAGAGGGAAGCCCCCTTTGTAGTGGAAAGTGGAGGGAGAGAGGGAAGCCCCCTTTGTAGTGGAAAGTGGAGGGAGAGAGGGAAGCTCCGTTTGTAGTGAAAAGTGGAGGGAGAGAGGGAAGCCCCCTGTGTGTTGGAAAGTGGAGGGAGAGAGGGAAGCCCCCTTTGTAGTGGAAGGTGGAGGGAGAGAGGGAAGCCCACTGTGTATTGGAAAGTGGAGGGAGAGAGGGAAGCCCCCTTTGTAGTGGAAAGTGGAGGGAGAGAGGGAAGCCCCCTTTGTAGTGGAAAGTGGAGGGAGAGAGGGAAGCCCCCTTTGTAGTGGAAAGTGGAGGGAGAGAGGGAAGCCCCCTTTGTAGTGGAAAGTGGAGGGAGAGAGGGAAGCTCCGTTTGTAGTGAAAAGTGGAGGGAGAGAGGGAAGCCCCCTTTGTAGTGGAAAGTGGAGGGAGAGAGGGAAGCCCCCTTTGTAGTGGAAAGTGGAGGGAGAGAGGGAAGCCCCCTTTGTAGTGGAAAGTGGAGGGAGAGAGGGAAGCCCCCTTTGTAGTGGAAAGTGGAGGGAGAGAGGGAAGCCCCCTTTGTAGTGGAAAGTATAGGGAGAGAGGGAAGCTCCGTTTGTAGTGAAAAGTGGAGGGAGAGAGGGAAGCCCCCTTTGTAGTGGAAAGTGGAGGGAGAGAGGGAAGCCCCCTTTGTAGTGGAAAGTGGAGGGAGAGAGGGAAGCCCCCTTTGTAGTGGAAAGTGGAGGGAGAGAGGGAAGCCCCCTTTGTAGTGGAAAGTGGAGGGAGAGAGGGAAGCCCCCTGTGTATTGAAAAGTAGAGGGAGAGAGGGAAGCCCCCTTTGTAGTGGAAAGTGGAGGGAGAGAGGGAAGCTCCCTTTGTAGTGGAAAGTGGAGGGAGAGAGGGA
This sequence comes from Rana muscosa, assembly GCA_029206835.1. Classification (NCBI taxonomy): domain Eukaryota; kingdom Metazoa; phylum Chordata; class Amphibia; order Anura; family Ranidae; genus Rana; species Rana muscosa. Next base: position 338,104,243 of record CM055117.1, read on the forward strand.
AGCCCCCTTTGTAGTGGAAAGTGGAGGGAGAGAGGGAAGCTCCCTTTGTAGTGGAAAGTGGAGGGAGAGAGGGAAGCCCCCTGTGTATTGGAAAGTAGAGGGAGAGAGGGAAGCCCCCTTTGTAGTGGAAAGTGGAGGGAGAGAGGGAAGCCCCCTGTGTAGTGGAAAGTGGAGGGAGAGAGGGAAGCCCCCTTTGTAGTGGAAAGTGGAGGGAGAGAGGGAAGCCCCTTTGTAGTGGAAAGTGGAGGGAGAGAGGGAAGCCCCCTTTGTAGTGGAAAGTGTAGGGAGAGAGGGAAGCCCCCTTTGTAGTGGAAAGTGTAGGGAGAGAGGGGAGCCCCCTTTGTAGTGGAAAGTGGAGGGAGAGAGGGAAGCCCCCTTTGTAGTGGAAAGTGGAGGGAGAGAGGGAAGCCCCCTTTGTAGTGGAAAGTGGAGGGAGAGAGGGAAGCCCCCTGTGTATTGGAAAGTGGAGGGAGAGAGGGAAGCCCCCTTTGTAGTGGAAAGTGGAGGGAGAGAGGAAAGCCCCCTGTGTAGTGGAAAGTGGAGGGAGAGAGGGAAGCCCCCTTTGTAGTGGAAAGTGGAGGGAGAGAGGGAAGCTCCGTTTGTAGTGAAAAGTGGAGGGAGAGAGGGAAGCCCCCATTGCAGTGGAAAGTGGAGGAAGAGAGGGAAGCCCCCATTGCAGTGGAAAGTGGAGGAAGAGAGGGAAGCCCCCATTGCAGTGGAAAGTGGAGGAAGAGAGGGAAGCCCCCTTTGTAGTGGAAAGTGGAGGGAGAGAGGGAAGCCCCCTTTGTAGTGGAAAGTGTAGGGAGAGAGGGGAGCCCCCTTTGTAGTGGAAAGTGGAGGGAGAGAGGGAAGCCCCCTTTGTAGTGGAAAGTGGAGGGAGAGAGGGAAGCCCCCTTTGTAGTGGAAAGTGGAGGGAGAGAGGGAAGCCCCCTGTGTATTGGAAAGTGGAGGGAGAGAGGGAAGCCCCCTTTGTAGTGGAAAGTGGAGGGAGAGAGGGAAGCCCCCTTTGTAGTGAAAAGTGGAGGGAGAGAGGGAAGCTCCGTTTGTAGTGAAAAGTGGAGGGAGAGAGGGAAGCCCCCTTTGTAGTGGAAAGTGGAGGGAGAGAGGGAAGCCCCCTTTGTAGTGGAAAGTGGAGGGAGAGAGGGAAGCCCCCTTTGTAGTGGAAAGTGGAGGGAGAGAGGGAAGCTCCGTTTGTAGTGAAAAGTGGAGGGAGAGAGGGAAGCCCCCTGTGTATTGGAAAGTGGAGGGATTGAGGGAAGCCCCCTTTGTAGTGGAAGGTGGAGGGAGAGAGGGAAGCCCACTGTGTATTGGAAAGTGGAGGGAGAGAGGGAAGCCCCCTTTGTAGTGGAAAGTGGAGGGAGAGAGGGAAGCCCCCTTTGTAGTGGAAAGTGGAGGGAGAGAGGGAAGCCCCCTTTGTAGTGGAAAGTGGAGGGAGAGAGGGAAGCTCCGTTTGTAGTGGAAAGTGGAGGGAGAGAGGGAAGCCCCCTTTGTAGTGGAAAGTGGAGGGAGAGAGGGAAGCCCCCTGTGTATTGGAAAGTGGAGGGAGAGAGGGAAGCCCCCTTTGTAGTGGAAGGTGGAGGGAGAGAGGGAAGCCCCCTTTGCAGTGAAAAGTGGAGGGAGAGAGGGAAGCTCCGTTTGTAGTGAAAAGTGGAGGGAGAGAGGGAAGCCCCCTTTGTAGTGGAAAGTGGAGGGAGAGAGGGAAGCCCCCTTTGTAGTGGAAAGTGGAGGGAGAGAGGGAAGCCCCCTTTGTAGTGGAAAGTGGAGGGAGAGAGGGAAGCCCCCTTTGTAGTGGAAAGTGGAGGGAGAGAGGGAAGCCCCCTTTGTAGTGGAAAGTGGAGGGAGAGAGGGAAGCCCCCTGTGTATTGAAAAGTGGAGGGAGAGAGGGAAGCCCCCTTTGTAGTGGAAAGTGGAGGGAGAGAGGGAAGCCCCCTTTGTAGTGGAAAGTGGAGGGAGAGAGGGAAGCCCCCTTTGTAGTGGAAAGTGGAGGGAGAGAGGGAAGCCCCCTTTGTAGTGGAAAGTGGAGGGAGAGAGGGAAGCTCCGTTTGTAGTGAAAAGTGGAGGGAGAGAGGGAAGCCCCCTGTGTGTTGGAAAGTGGAGGGAGAGAGGGAAGCCCCCTTTGTAGTGGAAGGTGGAGGGAGAGAGGGAAGCCCACTGTGTATTGGAAAGTGGAGGGAGAGAGGGAAGCCCCCTTTGTAGTGGAAAGTGGAGGGAGAGAGGGAAGCCCCCTTTGTAGTGGAAAGTGGAGGGAGAGAGGGAAGCCCCCTTTGTAGTGGAAAGTGGAGGGAGAGAGGGAAGCCCCCTTTGTAGTGGAAAGTGGAGGGAGAGAGGGAAGCTCCGTTTGTAGTGAAAAGTGGAGGGAGAGAGGGAAGCCCCCTTTGTAGTGGAAAGTGGAGGGAGAGAGGGAAGCCCCCTTTGTAGTGGAAAGTGGAGGGAGAGAGGGAAGCCCCCTTTGTAGTGGAAAGTGGAGGGAGAGAGGGAAGCCCCCTTTGTAGTGGAAAGTGGAGGGAGAGAGGGAAGCCCCCTTTGTAGTGGAAAGTATAGGGAGAGAGGGAAGCTCCGTTTGTAGTGAAAAGTGGAGGGAGAGAGGGAAGCCCCCTTTGTAGTGGAAAGTGGAGGGAGAGAGGGAAGCCCCCTTTGTAGTGGAAAGTGGAGGGAGAGAGGGAAGCCCCCTTTGTAGTGGAAAGTGGAGGGAGAGAGGGAAGCCCCCTTTGTAGTGGAAAGTGGAGGGAGAGAGGGAAGCCCCCTGTGTATTGAAAAGTAGAGGGAGAGAGGGAAGCCCCCTTTGTAGTGGAAAGTGGAGGGAGAGAGGGAAGCTCCCTTTGTAGTGGAAAGTGGAGGGAGAGAGGGAAGCCCCCTTTGTAGTGGAAAGTGGAGGGAGAGAGGGAAGCTCCCTTTGTAGTGGAAAGTGGAGGGAGAGAGGGAAGCCCCCTGTGTATTGGAAAGTAGAGGGAGAGAGGGAAGCCCCCTTTGTAGTGGAAAGTGGAGGGAGAGAGGGAAGCCCCCTGTGTAGTGGAAAGTGGAGGGAGAGAGGGAAGCCCCCTTTGTAGTGGAAAGTGGAGGGAGAGAGGGAAGCCCCTTTGTAGTGGAAAGTGGAGGGAGAGAGGGAAGCCCCCTTTGTAGTGGAAAGTGTAGGGAGAGAGGGAAGCCCCCTTTGTAGTGGAAAGTGTAGGGAGAGAGGGGAGCCCCCTTTGTAGTGGAAAGTGGAGGGAGAGAGGGAAGCCCCCTTTGTAGTGGAAAGTGGAGGGAGAGAGGGAAGCCCCCTTTGTAGTGGAAAGTGGAGGGAGAGAGGGAAGCCCCCTGTGTATTGGAAAGTGGAGGGAGAGAGGGAAGCCCCCTTTGTAGTGGAAAGTGGAGGGAGAGAGGAAAGCCCCCTGTGTAGTGGAAAGTGGAGGGAGAGAGGGAAGCCCCCTTTGTAGTGGAAAGTGGAGGGAGAGAGGGAAGCCCCCTTTGTAGTGGAAAGTGGAGGGAGAGAGGAAAGCCCCCTGTGTAGTGGAAAGTGGAGGGAGAGAGGGAAGCCCCCTTTGTAGTGGAAAGTGGAGGGAGAGAGGGAAGCTCCGTTTGTAGTGAAAAGTGGAGGGAGAGAGGGAAGCCCCCATTGCAGTGGAAAGTGGAGGAAGAGAGGGAAGCCCCCATTGCAGTGGAAAGTGGAGGAAGAGAGGGAAGCCCCCATTGCAGTGGAAAGTGGAGGAAGAGAGGGAAGCCCCCTTTGTAGTGGAACGTGGAGGAAGAGAGGGAAGCCCCCTTTGTAGTGGAACGTGGAGGGAGAGAGGGAAGCCCCCTGTGTATTGGAAAGTGACACACGTGTTGGTGTTCTACTTCAGCTCCATGCCTGCCTTGTGTGCGAGGAGCTGAGGAGAAGGGCATCCTCCTTTAACCACTTCACCGCCATGACCCCTCCCTCTCCTCACACGACTTTCTGCTTCAGTCATTTTTATTGATCTATTCAAAATCCAAACTATTCTATAGAAACGATAGAAAAAGGTAACAAAAACGGTCTGTTAAAGTCCGTGCATTGAAAGTTTAATAGAAGGAACGCTGGGATAAGGTATCAGATGAAACGCACGGCTGGAGGCACGGACTCCACACCTTCCATTTCTATTATTGTGGTTTTTTTTTTTTTAGCTGCTGTTTCTCCACCATGCTTGTTGTGAGGTGGGCGTGTCTTCTTGCGGTCTGCTCGGCAGACACCTGGGTTGGCCTCCATCATGGGAGGATGTAACACACGGAGAGGGAAGAGCGGGGCGATAACAATAACGCTGGGCTGGAAGGGTTAAGCGGCCACGCCTTTCTTCCCTGTGAATTGTAGTCCTCCCTCCCACCAGATGACATCGGCGGGGTACAAACACGCCCTCCCAAGCCTTTAATCTGGGCTGATAGTATAAATATAGGAGGCGGGGGAGGGGTGGGGGTAGTTGTTCTTTCCTTCAGGAAAAAATAAGGGTATGTATTGCTTTTATGGCTCCTCTATAGGCCGCTTTGTTTGTATGGCTCTGTTGTATGTGTGCGGTGGAGATGGTGGTCGGAGCTGCGCTGCAAGGTGTTTGTGGTTGGGGGCGAGGACACGAAATCGTGCATGTGCTGGGTGTCTATGTGCTCGTGCTATGCGAACACGATGAATGAGGCCCTAATGGTTGCTGTCATGCTGTGCTCTGAGGGCAACTTGCACCTGGGAGGACTGTGCTGCTTGTTCAATCAATGACCTACATAACTGCCTTTTATTTTGTGTGCTGCTTGGGGAATCCTCACTAAACCTGGCCTGATATGTCACTTTCTCCCTCATACACATGTAATAGTATCTGGGTTATTTGGAGGTATCTTTGAGCACTTGTATGTGGGATGAGCTTTATTTTTTCTTGTGACTCCTACCATGTGTAGGCCCTGATTACATGTTAGGGCTTGAGGCCTGATTCACACCTGTGTGTTCCTGGAACACGTGGAAAAGGCGAATCGCAATGTTGTCAATTAACGGCTATCCAAATGGGAACACGGCAAAAATGCTCTGTGAGCGATTTCACCAGCTCTTTCCTTTTCGCCCCTGTGCGAAAAAAGTTATAGTGTGTGTGTGTGTGTGTGTGTGTGTACACACACTCTCACACACACACTCACACACACCTGTCCCTGCCCTCCAAGGAGCTTACTATCTAAGGTTCCTAACTCCATTCTTATACATACTAGGTAGGGCTGGTTAACCTACCAACATGTCTTTGGGGGTGTGGGAGGAAACCTATGTAGGCACAGGAAAGCATGCAAACCTCCAGGCACTCACTGAGTACTATGTAGGTGCATTTGATATTGGAATTGCCTTTTGCGTCGGCCCTTTTGCCTCTCTCTCCAGGTAGATAATTCTGTGGTTGGGATTCAAACCGAGAACCCTAGTGCTGAAAGTGTTTTACCACTAAAGAATGTCAAGACATTTGCCAGCTACACAACGTCGGTTTTAAATAAAATAACAATTCTGGCAAATGTTTCCCGACTTTCTTTAGTGGTTGGTGCTTTCACCTGACAGCACTAGGGTTCTCGGTTTGAATCCCAACCACAGAATTACCTGCCTGGAGTTTGGGAGAAACTAAAAGCGCCTGCAAACTGCTAACCCCCCCCCTCCCCCCCATTCATATCAATGGATCCTTTCACACTGGGGCAGTGCAAAATGTCCTGCAAGCAGCATCTTTTGAGCGTTTAAAGTGCCTCAAACGCCCCTGTCATTTCTTATGTTTAATCAGGGTCACTGATCATATTGGATAATGCATCCTTGTTGCAACAATTTTCTAATGAATATTTGGACAAACTTCTGTGATTTAAAATTGTAATAACTACTGGAACAAAAAAATGCCCCTGTCCATTTGAAATGAATGGGAAAGCATTTCGAAAGCGCTTCAAAATGCTCCTTTGAGTCACGTGACCGTAAAAAAAAAACTCACCACTAAGTGTTGCAAAAACACTAGTTTTCAAGCTTTTTTTCGTGCAACCACGCGTGTTGCAGAGAAAAGATAAACTCAGCTCGGTCGGAGTCACTGTACTAATCATGTTAGGTTAGTAAAACAATCTCCCCTGCTGAGCTGTTGTGTTCTGTCGGGGGGGGAGCAGTCTCCCTGTCAGAACACTCCAATCAGCGCTCTCTGCCATTGGATGAGTGGAATCCGTACGGTTGCATGGAAAAAACTGTACTTGGCTTTAAAGTGGTTGTCAAGGCAGAAGGTTTTTCTATCTTAATGAATTCTATGCATTAAGACCCCTTTCGTACTGAGGCGCTTGAAAACTGCCCATAAAAGTTGGTGTTTTTGCGGTGTGGGAGGTGGTTTTTTGTCATGTGACCCAAAACATTTTGAAGCAGTTTTCGTGCGCTTTTGAAGTGCTTCTCATTCATTTCAATGGACGGATTTTTTTTTTCTTTTTACAATTATAAAACATATGCCCAAATATTCATAAGAAAATTCTTGAACAAGGATGCATTATCTATTATCAGTGACCCTGATTTAAAAAAAAAAAACATAAGCAAAACCTAATAAATTATGAAGGGGCTTTTTAAAGCGGAGGTTCGCCCAAAAGTGAACCTCCACTTTTTGGTGGTCTCGCAATCACGGCAATGCCTCGCGTGTGGTTTGAACACAGTTTTCCTATGTGGGTGCTACTCGCGTATGCGTTCGCTTCTGCACGCTAGCTCGTCGGAAAGGGTGCTTTTTAATAGATTTTCTTTTACACTTATTTTTTTTTTACTTTTGACTTTTTTATTACTTTTATTTCTATTACAAGGAAGGTAAACGTCCCTTGCAATAGGAAAAAAGCATGACCAGGACCTCTTAAATATGAGATCTGGGGTCAAAAAGACCTCAGATCTCATATTTATTCTAAAATGCAATAGAAAGTCACTTGGGGGGTGGGGGGGTCTCCTTTTAAGAGCTATGGACATAAGTGACATTTGACATCTCTTCCGCCCTCCCATGCCATGGAGCCAAGCAGGGGCTATCTTCCCCTCATTTGGCAGTCAGGCATCCACGGGAAAAGATGCGATAGTCTCCGCCGCTACCAGCGCATCTGGTAAGTGGTGGAGACAACCGGAGTGGCGGGAGGGGGGTTAACACCTCTCCCGCTGCCGATAAGTGATCTCACGGCGAATGCGCTGCGGAGAACACTTTTACCTTATAGAGAAACGCACGGCATTCCCGAAAATACCAGGGTTTTGGTAGCTAGCTGCTGCCATAACCCTGTATTTAGCGTCAAAGTACTGACGTACGGGTACGTCCTGCATGGAGTGGTTAATATAAGGACACTTGCCTGTCTAGGTATCCTGCGATGTTGGTATTTCTAGCCAATTCGCTCATCAGCTTTGAGTGCAGCTGCCGGTGATCTGCCAAGCTGGTTCCGCCTATCTGTATGGTTCAAAGCTTGACTGCGCAATCCGAGGCGACGGAAATCTCTGAGCTTAAACAGCTGTTCGGCAGCGCCTGCGCAGTCAAGGGTGGAAGCATATCGATAGGACGCGCTCGCTCCCGATGCTTCATTGCACACGCCGCTTTCCTATTCATACAGCAAGGGGCGGCTCAAATGTGATAATGAGCAGTGCGATTTGTTTATCCACAACGCTCTATCCAGCAAGGGGCTGGATAGTGTTGTGTATAAACAAACAAATCGCACTGCACAATGACATCTGAGCTGCCCCTTGCTGTATGAAGAGGAAAACGGCGTGTGTAATGAAGCATCGGGGGCCAGCGCGTCCACAATTGCCGAGACTGTTTCCTCCTATCGCTCTGGTTCCCTCTTTACTGCGCAAGCCAAGCCGACGGAAATCTCTGAGCTTCAACAGCTGTTCGGCTGCGCCTGCGCAGTTGAGCTTGGAACCATATAGATAGGGGAACCAGAACGACAAGTCACCGGCATCTTCACTAAGGCGGAAACAAAGTGCGGCTTCACAGCCGGTTTCCCACTGCGCAAGTTAAGCTGTTTTCTGAATGGTACCGCGGTCTTCTGGGACGTGTCTCCCGGGAGGAGCTGGAAATTTCATAGTTCGCCACAATCGTGCAGATATTTTACCTGGAAGTGGTAGCGGGTACCTGTTTGCCAGGTATCTCACCCCCCAAAAAAGTGCCAAATGTGGCACTTTTCACTTTTGGGTGGAGTTGCGCTTTAAGATAAAAAGCCTTCTGTGTGCAGCTAAACTAACCTGAGGTCCACCCAGATCAGCGATGTTCCACAAGAGACACGGCTGTCTGGGACTCATTGGCTGAGACAGCAGCACTGCACCACACCATTGGCGCTCATTTGCAAATTTATTTGTCACACAGCTCCCTTTTTATTCTAACTTTGTGAAGGGCACAGTGATCCTTCATTTCTCACTGCGCAGCAGTAGGTGTGTTGTGCGGGGCCATCCCAGAGAGGTGCAATGATATGCAAGCATGTTGTAGAATATCGCAAAGCTCTAGATCTTACAATATTCTGGTATTAACATGACACCCAAAACTATTGCTTTCTGTGCATTAGTTTCATCCATCCTTGAACACCACAAGTAACTCCTCACTATGTGAACACTTATTGGTGAATGTAGCCTAAATCTGAAGTTTAGGTATGTTCCCTCAGTTAAATTGGACCAATGCGAATAACTCTGTGCTATATCTGTGGGATCCCTATTGAAGCTGGAAATCCCTTGGTACGACAGTTATAGCTGCTAGATTCTGGGTTCTGTGCTGAGCATCTGCCTGGTGTCCACTGTGCATGGCAATCACTGTAGTGGTGCCTATTACAGCGATTTGTGAACTACAGGGATCCCACAGGTGTGGCATAAACTTGCACTAGTCCAAGCTGAACAAATGGAACGGTGCAACAAAAAGCCATTTGTTACCTCAATGTTTAATTTTCCTGTTATGTGCCTGCTATACCATGTACTTGCATGGAAGTCTCCTGTTCTTTGTATTGCCTCATTTGTGTGAAATCCCTGGTGTTCCTGCCAGTATACTCTGCTTTCCTATTAAAAACTGGCCACACTAAGCATGAGCACACCGTGGTCGGTTCTCTAGCTGTGCTGGGAACTCAGCCTTTTCTCCAATGATCAGACTTGCCCTTATTTTTATTGTTGTATCCATACACGTTTTTCCCTATTCTATTTTAAACTTGAGTTTTACAAGGTTATTCTTTACAATCACTAACTTTCAAATCACTGTAAATGGTGGTCTGTGGAGCCACAACTGCCTACGAAAAAGTGTATACTATCCAAATTGCTCAGTGAAATGCACATTTCTCTGATTGGATGAGGTGGAGATTGTGAGGAAGGAGGGATGGATTGTCATGGGCTACTCCAAAGCTATGCCCTATAACGCTAATGGTGTTTGAGCACTTTCTCGGTACCCAGAAAATGTACAAGGCTTCTTAAAAATTATATAAACGTTTATTGAAAAAATTACAAAAAATACATTATCAACAGAACAATAGAGTTGTTGTAGATTCCATGCACTTGCAATTAAGAAATGGAGAGCCCCATTGGTGTGTGTGGGGACACGAAAATGCTAGTTCAGATGTGGTCCTCAACATGTTTTGTGACATGTTGCTTCTTCAGGAGTCAACTGTAAGCATCAGATGAAGGCCCTGTGAGGGCATCAGATGGCAATAGACACCCTAAATGGGTGACCCCCCCCCCCCCCCAAGGGCAAACACAGGAGGCTGTAATTAACACACAATATAAGAATGTGGAGATTATGGCACCCAGGATCTAGGAACGGAGTCGGGCAAAACCCAGAAGACTGCCCAAAGGGTTTGTGTAAACCGGGTGGTAAATTGCTGGTGTCCAGATGCTTGTAGCTGTTGAGCCCGATCTGACTAATCCGTAGCAGATCCTTCCTGGTTGTCTGCCTCTTGTTTTCACCCCCGGTTGAGGGGAACCCTGCTTTTAAGGACCCTACTGCTAGGAGGTCGAAGTGGTGAGCAGAGCCATGTTCACCATGCTGGGATCTGCGATACGTCCTCTTGTAGCGGCGACCCTGGTGTCTCAGACACTCACGGAATGGGCGAAGATTATGCACTAGACTGTGCAGGAGCATAATCTTCCTCCAGAATGCATTATACTGGCAGACCAATTAGTACAGGGTCTGGTGTATGTGTGCGATGCCACTATAGACGTTTCTCCCCTAATTTCTAGGGCCTCAGTGTCTGCGGTGGTTTTGCATCACCTAATCTGGTTAAAATGCTGGTCTGCTGACCTGGCCTCTAAGAAGCTCCTGACAGATTTGCCTTTCAAGGGCTGAAGGCTATTTGGTGCTTCCCTGGATGACATTATTAATGTCACAGGGGGTAAGAGCACCCTTCTTTCTCAGCCTACTAAGGCGAGGGAGCCGTGCCGTAAACCGGGTCCTTCCTTTCCCAATCAGAAGAGGTTTTTTCGTAAGTCAGATCCCACGGAAAATTTTTCCTGGACTGACAAGGGTGTGGCTGGGGGACAGAAGCGTCCCTGGGTGCGTAAGCCGAACAAGCCGGCAAGGCCTGCAACCGCATGAAGTCTTGCCCCCGCCTGACTCTGGGGTGGGGGGGGGGACAACTTCGCAAGTTCACGGATCGGTGGGCCTCCTGGATCTCCGACCGGTGGGTATGCAAGGTGGTCACCTCGGGATACAGGATAGTTTCTTTCCCTCAAATCTCTCTCCTTCCGGCGCGTCGGGCTGCCCTATTAGGGGCAGTGCAGGACTTGCTGAGGTGCGGAGTACTTGTGCCGGTACCATCAAAAGAGGTTTCGGGGATTTTATTTGAATCTGTTTGTGGTCGCAAAGGACGGAGTCCATCCAATTCTGGACCTTAAGGCCCTAAATGCCCTTTTGAAGGTTTGGAAATTTCGCATGGAATCCATTCACTCAGTGATTGCTGCGCTCCACCTGGGGGATTTTCTGGCATCCTTGGACATCAAGGACTCCTACTTGCGGGTAACCAGAAGTTTCTGCACTTCGCGATAAACGTAGACCACTATCAGTTTGTGGCTCTTCCTTTCGGTTAGGTCTCAGCACCGTGGGTTTTCACCAAGGTGCTTGCCCCAATTTTAGCTTTGCTGAGACAGCAAGGCATTGCTTTCTTGGGCTGGACGATTTTCTGAGAGCAGACTCTGGCTCAGAATTGGAGGAAAATGTGTTGATAGCCAGTCAGGCCCTCCGAGAATTCGGCTGGCTGCTGAACATTCAGAAGTCTGTCCTGGTTCCGACTCAGCATCTGGAGTACCTAGGATTGATCCTGGACTCCTCGGAGGCGAGGGTATTTCTACCCTTAGACAAGTTAGACTCTTCAGTCTGCGGTATGGGTGCTGATGTCCCGCAAATGGTCGTCACTCCGTTTTTTGCATGAGGGTCCTGGGACTCATGGTGGCTTCCTTCGAGGTGGTGCCGTATGCCCAATTCCACACTCGAATCTTACAAAAGGAGATTCTATCTTGCTGGAACAAGTCTCCATTATCTCTGGATCGTCAGATCCAGGTGAGTCACCTGGTCAGGGCATCCCTGACGTGGCTGAGATCCCCAGCCCTTCCTGTCCAGTGGACTGATCACAACGGACGCCAGTCTTTCGGGCTGGGGTGGAGTCTGGGGAGTTCTGTCAGCTCAAGGAGTCCTGTCTGCCGATCAATGTCCTGGAACTCTGGGCAATCAGACTGTGCCTCTCCTCGTGGTCAAGGAGACTGCAGGGACGCTCGGTCAGGATACAATTGGACAACGCCACGGCGGTAGCTTATGTCAACCATCAGGGGGCAACTCGGAGCTCAGCTGCGGCGTCCGAGGTCGCTCACATCCTAAGGTGGGCGGAAAGTGTGCCGGCTCTGTCGGTTGTTTACATTTCAGGAGTAGAAAACTGGCAGGCGGACTATCTGAGCTGCCAGATGTTTGACCAGGGGGAATGGTCCTTGTATCCGGAGGTGTTTCACCTCCTTTGCCAGAGGTGGGGCATGCCGGATGTGGACCTCTCGACTCAATCGCAAGGTGTCAAGATTCGTGGCCAGGTCCAGGGATCCCTGGTCGGATGTGTTGGTGGCCCCCGTGGGGTCGGTATCGGCTGATTTATGCCTATCCTCCACTGAAGTTGCTTCCTCGACTACTTCGCAGGGTGGAGGCCTAGGGGATTCCGGTAATCCTCATCGCTCCAGATTGGCCTCGGTGTCCTTGGTACACCGATCTTGTGCGCCTAGTGGCAGACGTTCCATGGCGACTGCCTGTGCGGGAGGACCTTCTGTCAAGGTCCCATACTTCATCCTGCTTTACAGTCGCTGGCTTTAACGGCATGGCTATTGAAAGCCAGGTGCTGAGACCGGGGGTTTCTTGGATTCGGTCATCTCGACCATGCCAGGGGCATGGAAATCTTCTTCCAGGAAGATATACCACCGTACATGGAGGACCTACATCTCTGTGCGAGGAGCTGAATTGGGGTCCACGGACGTATTCCGTTCTCAGGATCTTGCTGTTTTTTACAGCCTGCTGTGACCCAAAAGCTTGCCTTAAGCACCATTAAGGGTCAGATTTCGGCTTTTGCTATTTTCTTTCAGCGGCCGCTAGCGGGCCATTCTTTGATTAGTACCTTCGTACAGGGGGTCCGACATGTGCTCCCCAGTATTAAACCACCTCTTCCTCCTTGGAATTTGAATTTGGTGCTCTCGGTTCTTCAGGAACCTTTTGAAAATATCAGATTCCTCAACTTCATCTCCAGAAGGTGGCTTTTCTAGTAGCCATTACTTCTGTCAGGAGGATTTCTGAATTGGTGGCCTTGTTTTGCAAACCGCCATACTTGGTCCTCCATAAGGATAAGGCGGTGCTACACCCGCAGCCGCCTTTTTTCTCCTGAAGGTGGTCTCGGCCTTCCACCTTTAATGAGGCCATTGTACTTCCAGCTTTATGTCCTCGTCCATCACATCCCAGAGTTTGCGCTTCACACGTTAGACATGGTACGTGCTTTACGGGTGTACCTGTCTGCTACGGCTTAGTTTCGGAAGTCTGACTCGCTGTTTGTCTCTCTGGTCAAACGGGGCCAAGCGGTTTCGTCTGCCACCATTTCTCGGTGGATCAGGCAGACCGTCATACGGGCCTATGCCCTTAAGGGGCTGGCCCCTCCCTTTCCGGTCACGGCGCATTCTACCAGGGCAATTGGTGCTTCCTGGGCTTTCCGACATCAAGCGTCTGTTGCACAAGTGTGCAAGGCGGCGACCTGGTCGTCTGCACATACCTTTTCAAAGTTCTATAAGGTTGATGTGGCTGCATCTTCTGATGCTTCCTTCGGCCGCAAGGTTTTGCAGGCGGCTGTTTAATGTTGCACCTCCTCTGTTAAGGAGCTCTGCTTGTTTAGGGTGAAGGTTGTTTTTTTCCTTGATACTGTTCCCACCCCTTGTTCTTTGACACTGCTTTGGGACGTCCCACTTTGTCAAGATTGAAGATGCTGTGTCAGTCCATGGACGTTGAGGGAAAATGGGATTTTTTTTGTACTTGCCATAAAATCCTTTTCTCTGACGTCCATGGACTGACACAGCACCCACCCCTCTGAGTTTGTACTGCTTTAATACAAACTGAGACAGCTAGCTGCAGGTAGGAGGGTTATGTCCGGAGGGACTGCCCCCTGGGCAGGGCTGTTCAGCTCTAATAATGGAATGTATGTTAAAACCTATAACATTCTGCCTAGTCTTCTCCTATGAGCAGGAACATAACCCACTTTGTCAAGATTGAAGATGCTGTCAGTCCATGGACGTCAGAGGGATTTTAGGGTGAGTACAAATTTTTTTTTTTTTAAATTTGTCAATTTTGTAAATGTTTGTCCACTGATGGGTTGCATGAATATGCCACACTTATGGGCACTGCTGGGCATTGATGGGTGGCACTGATGGCCGGCACTTAATTGTAATCAGGGCACTGATCAGTGCCCTGATTACATACCCAAATGTCCTCTGCAAAGAGATGCCACTGATCGTCCTCTCTTCACTGTCAGTGCGGAGAGCGCTGATTACTGGCATCTCCATGTTTACATGTGATTGGACACAGCCGATCACATGGTTAAAGAGCCGCGGCTCTTCAGAGATCGGGGTCATGCCGTATCCTAGCAAAAAAAATGGGCTAACTTTACTGTTTTTCTTAACATTTTTAAATTGCTGCACAAATATCGTGTGGCATAAAGTTGCAACAACCGCCATTTTATTCTGTAGGGTCTCTGCTAAAAAAAACATGTTTGGGGTTCTGAGTAATTTTCTAGCAAAAATTATTTTTACATGTAGGAGAGGAGTGCTAGAATAGGCCTGGTATGGAAGTGTTGAGACCCATGGTATACACAGTATGTGATCTAAAAAGGCTAATTTCAATTGTGTGAAGACTAAAGCCTCATACACATGATCGGATTATAAGACGATGGGAATTGTGTGACAGGCTGTTGGAAAATCCGACCGTTTGTATGCTCCCTCCAAATGTGGGGTAGCATGCTTAAAAATTGTCTGCCAACAATTGTGTTGGATTTTTCCAATCGTGTACACAAGGCCGTCGGACAAAACTCGTACAAACACGCATTCTCAGAAGCAATGCTCACCATAACACATTAGCAGAAGTTGCCCAAATGTTGGCGCTTAAGAGCTGAAAACCCACATAGTTTTGTGTTTGTTGGCTGACAATTCTTTGCGTTTTTGTATGCAAGACAAGTTCCTGGCCAACGCCCTTCGGACAAAAGTCCTATGCTTTGTCTGCTGAAAACCCAACCGTGTGTGTGAGGTTTTACACTTTGTATGCTGGCCAACTTTTTTGGCCTCTTTGAATGCAAAGTAGCCTAATTTATGTCCCTTCATGCAATTTCTCTTCTGGATTTCCTTGCGTATGGTTGTTTATTTTCTAATGTAAATTAATTCCTGGTGCATTTAATTAACTTTCTACAAAAGTGTGTTTTTTTTTAATTGGCCTATGATTGCATTGGTTTTCTGCAGATATTTCAAAATGAGTGACTCAAAGTCTAAGGCAGCAACAAAGGGGGCTTCTACGGAGGAGACTGCCAAGCGTGGTAGAGGTCGTCCACGAAAGAAGCCACAGGTGGGAGATGTAATTTTCATAAAAGCCTTCTTACTCGAGCTGCTTTCTCTGTTCAATATTTTTATCATAAAATTGTACGGGGTGGAGGACCTTGAAATTCATTTGGTGTACTTGCTGGAGATCCATTATGGGACTCTAGTGCTTTAAAAGTAAGAGCATTAAGAGTGAATGTGTTGTCCGGACCATTTTCTATTGGTAACCTAATCCGACAAGGGTGCCTGCTTCTATTGAAAATCATTAGCAATGGGGATATTAAGGGCATCCAAATGGGCTAGAGAGCACACAAGCTTATGTGGACGATGTCCTATTCCCTGGCTGCTCACCACCCTTCTAGTCGGAGTTGCAGAGATTTTAGCAAGTGTCCAATTTTAAAATTGCAGAAAGTCCAAAATCTTGCCAGTTAACATCTCTGGGGCATTCTTTTTTCTCAAGTCGTCTTCCAGGACGGCACAATGAGAGATGACTGGCTCCACCTGACAGGAAACGCAATCAATTCAAAGCGGTTAAAGCACCCGCCCCTCCCCGTGCTCCTCAGTTCTTGATTGTGTTTCCCCACAGCGAAACCGTTTATTTTTTTCCCACAGACTGAAGGCCTGGGGCTGGAAGTCCCCCCCCCCCCCCCCCCCCCGGGAGCTGAGCCGAATGCCTGGGAAGCCTCTGGGCCTAGCAGGACTCTATTGTCCGTCCTGGGGGGGTATCCCATTTCTCTTCTCAGGGAGGGCAGTAGAAGAGCCTCCCTGAGCACTGAAGGACCCTAGGTGCTGGGCTGTACCTGGGACTTCAGGGGCCATCTATCCTCCTTCCTCCCCCCTACCTGTCTGGGCGTCCTTTCTGGAGGGGGGGGCTGGCAGGTCCCTCCGGTAATCCCCGCTCGCGCGGGCCGCTCGTTCTATGGTGCCGCTCTATGCCGGAGCGTATGATTGCGGCGCCATCTTCCCGGAGTCTGGGACATTCCTCCTCTAGCTTCAGGGATGACGCCATCACGCGTCGCGTCATTTCCGGTCTCCGGCAAAATGGCGACGGCCGGCGTCTGCTTACCGGCATTAACAGCGGAGGGACGCCAGGAAGAGAGGCACCCTTTTTCACTCCAGTGCCTCTGCAGTGACTTGCTCATCACACCTAAGCGGCATGGAACATGAGAGGCCGACCACGGCTGCGGCTACAGAGGAGACCACAGGGGGTGAGTCAACCCAGCCAGCAGGGGTCATGATGGGGGAGGGTACCCCGACTCTTTCCCCTTGCCTGTCACAGGGTTCTTTCTAAATGCATTCCTGTGTACTCTTACATTGCAGGTGAGGACGTCACTGCCCAAGGGGTTGCCAGTCGTTCCTCTAGAGCCCCTGCCCGCTCCAAAAGATGCGGCAACTGTAATGAGAAATTACCTTCAACCCATTCCAAGCCCTTCTGCTTCAAGTGTATCCAGACGCTGGTGGGGAAGGAAACATCTCAGGTTATGAGAGACTTTCTCTCTGTCCAAACCCAGATGCTTGCCACCCTTAAGGATTTTCAAGCCTCCCTTAAGTCTAAAGAACCAGAGCCCCAGACAAGCAGGGAGGGCCCTTCCTCACAGGAGAGTTCCTCATCAACCAGATTAGGGAGAGGACACCCAGAATCCCTGAGATCCCTCCTGTCTCAGGACTCAGAGGCAGAAGAAGACTCGGAGATCCCTGATCAGGGACTTTCCGATGAGGGCCTGGTAGATAGTCAGGCTGAGGAGGAGGAAGAGGGCTCTAGGTCAGGAAGACACATCTTCTCAGCTGACGACATGGAAGGCCTCCTTGGTGCAATCTATGCCTCTGAAGAAATTCAGGAGCAGGTATCTGCACAGGATAGATTGTACCGAGGCCTGGTAAGGGCCCAACTCAGAGCCATTCCGGTTCATCAGACTCTCAAAGATGTGATCCTTAGAGTGGAAGGAACCTGAGAGGAAGCTTCTGAAATATAAAACTTGGAAGCGTAGGTGTCCTTTTAAGGGGGAGGATGAGGAGAAATTCTTTAAAGTTCCCAGATTGGATGCCTCTTTGGCACAGGTGTCAAAGCAATCCGACCTCTCCTTTGAGGACGCGGGTAATATCAAGGATCTTATGGATCGCCGTACTGAGACGACCTTGCGTAGAGCCTGGGAAGCCAATGCGGCAGCAATGAGCCCCGCGTTGGCTGCAGCTTGTATAGCTAGGAACGCGGATACATGGATAGCCAAGCTAATAGGACATGTTTCCCGTGTGTCCAAGTCCAGGGGAGTCCTAGACTCTCTACAGGTGATAGGTAGCGCAGTGGCATACCTAGCAGATGCTGCAGTAGAGACCGTGCGGGCCACTGCAAAAACAGGGGCCCTCGTGAACTCGACTCGTAGAGCCGTATGGGTCAAAACATGGGACGGTGATAACGCATCCAGGACCCGCTTATGTGGACTCCCATTTGAGGGCTCCCTCCTTTTTGGTACAGGGCTTGATCAAGCTCTGTCAAGATCTACTGAAAAGGGCAAGAAGTTTCCCACCAAACCTAAAAGAGACCAAAAAAGATTTTTTCGAGGCCCAGGGTAGAAACCGCTTCTCAAGCAAGAAGCCTGCCGGTAATAGGAAGTGGGGCGTTGGGAAGGATAAGCCGGAAGGAAGTATCCTCTTTTCCAACCAAAAATCAAATGAAAAGGACTTTAAGTGACGTAAAGGGTAGGGGGAAGACTTTCCCAATTCCTTTCCAGGTGGGAGAGTATTACTCAGAGCCCTCATATTCTCAACATTATAAGAGGGTTACAGGCTGGAGTTTCTTCACCCCCCCTCAAAGTTCCTATTAACATTTCTCCCCAGGGACCCCCTCAAGAAGGCAGGTCTTCTGCAAGACATCTCAGACCTAGCAGAACAGGGAGTGGTAGTTCCGGTACCTGCGGGTCAACGCGGAATGGGGGTCTACTCCCATATCTTTGTCCCAAAATCCTCAGGCAAATACTGTTTGATAATAAACCTGAGACCCCTGAATACCTCTCTGCGTCATAAGAAATTTCGCATGGAGAGCATATACACCCTCAGAAGACTCCTTCTGAAGGAGGTATACATGGTAACGATCGACTTAAAGGACGCCTACCTACATGTCCCGATCTTTCCAGGACATCAGGCCTTCCTCAGATTTTCAGTCAAGTCTCCTCAAGGGATTCAATACTGGCAGTTTGCTGCCCTCCCCTTTGGACTGGCTTCCAGCCCAAGGGTGTTTACAAAAATCGTAGCAGAGGTGGTCGCCTTCCTACACTTGCAGGGTATATCAATAGTCCCTTATCTCGACGATCTTCTACTCTACAACCAGAGTTGAGATCTCCTCCTCGCAGACCTGGCCAAGGTTGTGAGTACCCTGGAATCCCTAGGTTGGATCATAAACAGGGAGAAGTCCTCGATGATCCCGGACCAAAGAAAAGTTTACCTGGGTTTCCTGATAGACTCCCTACAGAGGAGGCTCTTCTTGCCCCAGGAGAAGGCCCAGGGCCTCATGGCAGCGGTCTGGTCTCTGTTGGAGCCAGGAGAGTTCTCTTTCAGAGACATCATGAGGGTACTGGGTCTAGTGACCTCTTGTATTCCTGTGGTCCCGTGGACTCAGCTCCACTCCAGACCTCTCCAACAATTCCTCTTATCCTCCTGGGACGGAACAAGAGGGACATTAGACTACAGAATCTCCATCCGAGGTAGTAAGGGACTCTCTGAGCTGGTGGCTTCTTCCTCAGAAGTTGCAGGTGGGTCATCTATGGACTCAGACAGACCCCCTCAGGATAACGACGGACGCAAGCTCCTGGGGTTGGGGGGCTCACTTAGGCGAACTCCGAGCCCAGGGTTCCTGGAATCAGGATCAGTGACACGCCTCAAACTTCCGGGAATTATTGGCGGTCGGGGAGGCCCTAAAAGCGTTCGAGGAAAGGATCCGAGACCGGGAGGTCCAGATCCCCTCCGACAATGCGACCACGGTGGCCTTCATAAATCATCAGGGGGGAACCAGGTCTCCCTCCCTGCTGACCTTGTCTCTAGGAATTCTGGGCTGGGCAGAGCTTCGGATTGCCTCTATTACGGCAGTACACATAAAGGGAAGGTACAACATAGAGGCGGACTATCTAAGCCGTCATCGGATTCTCCAGGGGGAATGGGAGCTGAACCCAGAGGTGTTCAACCTGGTGTGCCAACATTTTGGAAGGCCAGAAATAGACCTCTTTGCCTGCAAGGAGAACAGGAGAGTAAGAAGATTCTTTTCCCTGTCCCGGGAGTGGGGCTCAGGGGGGGTGGATGCACTGGCTCAGGTATGGAGTTTTCACCTGGCTTATGCTTTTCCCCCTCTGAGTCTCATTCCAAGAGTCCTACAAAAACTAGGTCTCTCAGAGACCAGACTCATTCTAATTGCTCCTTGGTGGCCCAAGAGAGCCTGGTTTCCCGCTCTACAGAACTGGTCTGTAGCACCTCCCCTCCATCTACCAGTTCAGGTGGACCTTCTTCGGCAGGGACCAGTCTTTCACTCAGATCCCAGCTTCTTCAAGCTGACGGCCTGGTGCTTGAGAGGCAGAACCTGCGGGAGAGGGGATGTTCCGAGAGTGATTAACACTCTCCTCTCAAGTAGAAAAGTCACCAGACGTATCTACAGGAAGGTGTGGGGAGTCTTCTCTCACTGGTGTCTAGTGAGAAAGGTATCCCAGCAAGAAACCTCGGTCATCCTGGACTTTCTCCAGGATGGCGCCGACTTAGGTCTCGCTACCAAGACTCTAAGAGTACAGGTAGCAGCCTTATCGTATTTTTTGGACAAAAGGTTATCACTGGACCCTCTAGTTAAAAGATTTCTAATAACCAGGGATAGATTGTCCCCGGTGCAGATCTCTAGAGTCCCGCCCTGGGACCTTACATTAGTTTTGGAACAATTAACTAAGGCTCCGTTTGAGCCACTAGAAGATATTTCAGTTAAATTACTGACATTTAAGTTTGCTTTTCTTCTGGCAATTACTACAGCCAGAAGAATAGGCGACATGCAGGCTCTGACGATTAAAGAGCCTTTCTTTAGTTTATTCGAGGACAGAGTTATTCTTAGGCAGGACCCCCTGTACCTCCCTAAGGTAGTGTCAAAGTTTCATAGATCACAAGAAATTATTCTTCCTTTTTTGTTCAAATCCACAAAATGAAAGAGAGGCCTCCTTTCATTGTCTAGATGTCAGACGGTGTCTGCTAGCTTATCTGGATAGAGTGGGTGAATTTAGGAAATCCAGCCATTTACTAATTTTTTTTGGACAGAAAAAGGGCCAACAGGCATCTAGAGCATCCATATCTAGATGGATCAGACAGACAATCTCCATAGCTTATGACCAGGCTGGTAAGACAGCCCCCGAAAGTTAAAGCTCATTCTACTCGCTCTTTGGCAACCTCCTGGGCAGAAAGAGCCGGAGCTTCGGTGGAACAGATCTGTAAAGCTGCGACTTGGTCAAGCCAGAATACATTCCTAAGGCATTAGAGTGGAGTTGCTGTCACCTCAGGACCTGTCCTTTGGTAGAGGTCCTGCAAGCAGTCGTCCCACCCTAAGGTAGGCCTGAAGCTACTTCTCTCTCATTGTGCCGTCCTGGAAGACGACTTGAGAAAGTGACCAGTTACACTTACCGGTAACGGTGTTTCTGGGAAGTCTTCCAGGACGGCAGGCCTACTTCCCACCGCTTTGGTTGATACATTGGTTTGTATAGTTATTTGGGTGTGTTTTCTCTCTCGTGCACTGGTGTGGGTCTGTACTTTATCATAACTGAGGAGCACGGGGAGGGGCGGGTGCTTTAACCTCTTTGAATTGATTGTGTTTCCTGTCAGGTGGAGCCAGTCATCTCTCATTGTGCCGTCCTGGAAGACTTCCCAGAAACACCGTTACGTGTAACTGGTCACTTTCCTGCACCATTTCTACCCATTTGCCTATTGATCGCAGTCACTTGTATACGTGAGGATCCACATTTCACCAGAATAGAAGTTCACCCTTGAAAGAATGTTGCATATTCACAAATTTTGGGGTGGAACACATGACCTGTTTTTTATGGGGGGAGAAATCCCAGATTGGCATGCAGAATGTTATGTATACAGAAGGTGGAGAGTGGATTAGGCCTCCCTGGTGATGCCTTATAATAAAACGATTGGCTTTGGTTCGTACAGTGAATTGGCACCAGAATTCAGCTGAAACTGGGTGCTCTTAGAAAGGACTATGGCCAGTAGAGGTCTTGCTGATGCAAAGTGGGTTCCAGCTGCACACGGGTTTTCCCACCAGGACACCACCTCCACTCATATTACTAAGTTTGACTATCTGGGACAGATGGAACAAGGTGAGATCTGGACCTCCCTTGGGTAACACTGATGAGGAATTGGGTTTTTTTTTTTTTTTTTTTTTGAGGTGGGGGATAGATGGGAGTACCACTTGTGCCAAGTTGGATCCTACTGATAAGTTGCTGCTCCTAGAAACTGATGCATGCTCTTTTGGAAGGCCCCTATGGATCTATGGCGATACCAGCAACTATTCGACTTCATTTCTAAACACCTAAAATACAACGTAATTCAGATCTCTCTCCCTTTTGAGTCTCTATGCATAACAACCCAAGCCACGAGACTTCTTTTTCTCCCAGCTGCGTACATTTTCCTTTGGACTTCCTCTACGTAAATCCCATACTTCATGGAGAATAAACTGCAAAAGGGGACAGGTGCTATGCATATGTGCCCACATTCAATTCGGTAGATAAAACAAATGTGGCGTATAGAAAGTGTGGCAATTCCTAAACACTATAATTTGCATATGAACATCATTACCAGCATGATCAGTCTAAATCCTAAAAAATTATCTGTGCGAACCATTGTCTCCAGTGTATCGGAACCTCCTAAATTCTCCCATCCAGAATAGAGTACGAGGGATGCCAAAGATTACAACCAAAACAATATCTATATAGACGTATACACAAAGTTCAGGGCATCACCATATATGAAGGCTATTTATCAAAAATATCTTGAGGTGGAAATATTGCATATATCTACTGAATAGGAAGTCCCATTAGTTGATGCCAAATTATGAACTATAGGGAGGCATACAGCTACACATTGCATGGTGGGAACGTCAGGACTATATTTACATTAAAATAGATCTATTTGCTAATCCTTGTGTAAAAAATCCTTCTCAAAAAGAAATAGAATAGATAATCTGTGGCAAAGGACGCATTTCCAGCCCACCTGATGAGGTATATAAATCTATCTCTATCCCATAGATCAATTGCCAGCCCACATACTTAACCACCTCAATACAGGGCACTTTCACCCCCTTCCTGCCCAAGCCAGCTTTCAGCGCTGTCATTCTTTGAATGAGAATTGCGCGGTCATGCAATACTGTACCCAATTGAAATTTTTTACTCCCACCCCCCCCCCCCCCCCACAAATAGAGCTTTCTTTTGGTGATATTTGATCACCTCTGCAGTTTATTTCTTGCGCTATAAACAAGAGGGACAAGTTTGAAAAGACTTTTTAAATAAATATCCAATTTTTTTCAAACCAATTTTTTCCTCAGTTTAGGCCGATATGTATTCATATTTTTGGTAAAAAAAATCACAATAAGCGTATATTCATTGGTTTGCGCAAAAGTTATAGTGACTACAAAATAAGGGATAGTTATAGCATTTTTATTTTTTACTAATGGTGATCTGCTTTTTTTTATCGTGACTGCGATATTGCGGCAGACACATCGGACACTTTGACACATTTTTGGGACCATTCACATTTATACAGCGATCCGTGCTATAAAAATGCATTAATTACTGTATATGACTGGCAGGGAAGGGGTTAACACTAGGTGATCAAGGGGTTAAATGTGTATCCTAGGGAGAGATTCTAACTGGGGGGGAGGTGACCGATCGGTGTACAAGGGACACTCCATCAGTCTCCCACAGGACGTGGATCTGTGTGTTTACACACAGATCCACGGTCCTGCTCAGTTACTGGGCAATCGCGGGTGCCCGGCAGACATCGCGGTCACCGGGCACGCACATCGGGTCCCCAGTGACGCGGCGGGCGTGTGCCCACACCATAGTGGCTCGGGAAGGCGAAGACATCTGACGTCTGTCCAGAACGAGCCTAATCGCCCTGCCGTCGTAAGATGGCGGGTGGTAGGCTAGTGGTTAAAGATGGCCAATTAGAATTGGTGATTTACCCCACACCTGTAACCAATATGGTGCCCCACACCTAATCATATAACCACCAGCCTAAGTTTTACTTACTTCAGCAGCCAGAAGTGCGTGTAAATCTGACAAGTCGGGTGAAGGCAATCCTATACAGCTGCCAAATTCTTCCATGGACCATGGTAACTTGACTGTTCAGCCATGTCTCTTGGGCTCTACAGTACACCGGTGAGCCCAGACCCCCCCCCCCTAAAAAATTGAGCATGGTCTGTTCCATGTACAGTACATATGAACATAACTGCACACTTCAGGGGCACATACATATGAAAATATTGTGCTACATGTTGCGTATCACCATGGATGTGGAAACCTTGCAAAAAGATCTGAACAAATGAATGGGGTGGCCAACTACATGGCAAATGAGGTTCAATGTAAAATAATGCATTTGGATGGCAAAAAATACAAATGCTATCTATACACTGGGGAGGGAGAGCCTCCTGGGGGAATCTAGGATGGAAAAGGACCTGGGGGTGCTAGTAGTTTGGCTCAGCAATGGCATGCAATGCCAAGCTTCTGCTAACAGAATATTGGCATGCATTAAAAAGGGGATTAACTCCAGAGATGAAAAGAGAATTCTCCTGCTCTGCCAGACTCTGGTCCGGCCGCACTTAGAGTGTGCTGTCCACTTCTGGGCACCAGTCCTCAGGAAGGATGTACTGGACATGGAGAGTACAAAGGGCAACAAAGCTAATGGTCTGGAGGATATTGGTTCTGAGGAAAGGTTGCGAGCACTGAACTTATTCTCTCTGAAGAAGAGACGCTTGAGAAGAGATTTCAATTTACAAATGCCATACTGGTGACCCCACAATAGGGATAAAACTCTTTTGTGGAAGGGAGTTTAACAAGACACGTGGCCACTCATTAAAATTAGAAAAGGTTAACCTTAAACTACGTACAGGGTTCTTTACTGTAAGAGCGGCAAGGATGTGGAATTCCCTTCCACAGGCGGTGGTCTCAGCGGGGGGCATCAATTGTGTCAAACTATTAGATAAGCACCTGAACGACCACAACATGGTAATACTGACATCCAATCACGCATAAGTTGGACTTGTGTCTTTTTCAACCTCACCTATTTAACCACGTGCAATTGAGGGAAAGTAATAGGGCAATTCCCAGTTGACACTAATGGTTACCTCTAGGAGCTTTTAAAATTGCCTATGGAAAATTGTGGGCTTGCGCAATATTGGCTCTGCTCAGCACAACATCTTTTATCAAAGGTAGTGTGTGTTTGTGTTGTTTTCCCCTCTAGTCTGTCCAGGGAGGGATGGCAGGCATCCAAGTACCCCAGGCAGGCTGCGGAGAGCTGATACTAGTGTCCTCCATGGATAGCTCAAGGAGGGCTTGCATTCCCCTGCACAAGGCTCATGGTGGTCTGCTGGCCAGATACTATGGTATCCTGGTGAGTCCAGGGGGGGGGCGGGCGTAGGCCTCAAGTTCTGGTCTGCGGACGCAGGAGGAGGGCGGTGACTTCCAGGTCACGCGGCGAGCGTAGATGCCTGATCCATGGTGGTTTCATTTAAAAAAAACTCCATCCACAGCAAGCTGATGGTCCTGATCCACAGCAGCACGATGCTCCAGGAGGATAGCATGGATCTAGCTGAACCAGGTGGTAGTGGTGCCAGCTCAGGTAGGCGACTTGGGTGCCTTTTTGCCTACAGGGAGGGGGGTTGATGGACTCAATGTTGGCACCCATTTCCCCCCCACCCCCTTTAGTGAGGTGGGATCCAGGCTAAAGTCATGTGAATCCAGTCAGCGGCTGGTGGGGGTGCACATGGGTGTTGAAGTACACCCACTGGTTGGCCAAGATCTATGATCCCTCTCCAAGGATCTTTTGTGGAATGATCTAAAGACAGTTTGGGCTGGCTTCTGAACAGGAAGAAGTCGAACCTGGTCCTTTTCCACATAAGATTCCTGGGTCACACCATTGAATCTGTGCAAGAAAACCTTTTTCTCCCAGAGAAAAAAAATTAAAGTTCAGAACGCAGTGAAGAAAATCCAGACACGATCAGGGTGACGATGTCAACCCTGGTCCTTATTACAGTCTCGATCCCAGCAGTTCAGTGGGCCCACCTCCATTCAAGAGATTTCAAGCAGACAATTCTGCAGGGGAATCATTGGAGAAACAAATGATTCCCTCTTGAGTCAAGAGGAAATTGTTGTGGAGGCAGACAATTTTAAAAAGGGGCCTGTTCTGAACATTTCTGGCAGCAAAGTGATTAACAATGGATGCAAGCTTCTGGGGTTGGGGCGCACATCCAGAGGGTCAGATTGCCCAAGGATCTTGGACAAACAAGACCAATAGCTCCAACTGGACAGAGCCAAGGGCTCATTCAAGAAAATGATCAAGGGCCACCACTTCTAAGTGTTATCAGACAATGCCATGGCAGTAGCCTACATCTTGAAGCTGGGAGGCACAAGAAGCAGGGTTCTGCTGCTCAGCCCTTCAGATCCTGACATGCAGAGAACAATCTAAAGTCTGACAGCAGTACATCTGAAAGGTGGCCTAAATCAGGTAGTGGACTAATCAGAATGGAGCCTGAATACAGAAGTCTTCCAGATGCTAGTAGTTCCCCAGATCTACCTTTTTGCGTCTCAGACAATTTCAAAGGTAGCGGTTTATTTCTCCCTAAACAGGCAGGACCAAGTGGAGGGTCTGGACACTAGCTCAGCCTTGGGCCTTCCGCTTGTGCTACGCCCCCCTTATTTTTCATTTGATTCTTCTAGTGCTCAGTTGCAGAAGGAATCCAAGCGTGATTCTACTAGTCCCTTTGGGCACAAAAGGGCATGGTTCTTGACCCTACTGAAGATGTCAGTAGAACACCATTGGTTTCTACCATTGTGAGGACCAGGGACTCCTCCTTCATCCAATGTAGGGCATCTCAGGCTGGCAGCCTGGATACTGAGGAGCAAATCCTGAAGAGATGGTTTGTCAAAGTTAATTTTGACTATGCTAGATAGCAGGAAAAGTCACAAAGGCCATTTATTTCAAAACATGGGAATGTTTCAACTCCTGGTGCACAGGTCGTTTCTGTCCTTGCATTTCTCCATGACAGAATGAAGGGTCTAGCGGCCAGTACTTTAAAGGTTCAGGTGGCTGCTTTTGTCAGGGTTGAGTTTTTTTGTGCACTGACAAGAGCTAGGCTAGTTTTATTTAACTTTCCCAAATTGGATTTGTTTTTTTACAAGGTCTGACTAAAAGCCCTTTTGAACCACCAGAGGATGCGAAGATTAAAGATTGGTCTTTTAAACTAGCTCTTGGTGGCAGTTACTTCAGCTAGAAGGGTCAACGAGCTGCAGACCTTGTCTATTATTGAACTTACTTTATTTTTTATTTTTTTTAACACTGGAACCGGGTAGGACAGACTTGGTGTTTTTTTGCTAAAGGTCTCTTCTGTTTTCCATAGATCCCAGGAGATCTGCCAACTTTCTGCCCATCACCAACCTCTCCTAAATGGGTGTTTCAGTTTGGACGTAAGATGCTTGTTACATTATATTGAGGTTACAAGGGAGTTTAGAAAATTTGAATTCTGTGTTCATTTTGTTCTCGGGGCTGCGTAAAGGTTGCGGAGCCTCTAAAAGCACAATGGGAAGATGGCTTTGAATGGCAATCACAGAATCTTATAGGGCCTCGGAAGTGGAACCTCCTGCAGGTGTAGTGGCCCATTCAACCCATGCTGTGGCAACATCCTGGGTGGAACGAGCCAGTGCTTCACCAGGACGAATATGCAAAGCGGCCACATGGATGAGTTTCTCCACTCTTTTTACCGGCTACTATAGGATGGATTTGCTCTCAGCTGCAGAGGAATCTTTTGGCAAAAAGTCCTGCAGGTGGTGGTCCCACCCTAGAGTAAGCACTCTTCTCCAACTGCTGTCCTGAAAGACGATTTGGGAAAAACCTTAGTTAAATGTAACAGTATTTCTAGAACTCTTTTCAGGACAGCACCCATGCTGTATTGCTATGCTTTTTTTTAAAGTGGAAGTAAACCCTCCTATCATTTTCAGGCAAGGAAGCTGCCATCTTGGCCTCTGTTTAATCTTCAACTGCCATGATGCTGAACATGTGATCAGTTATGACACCAGCCATTGGATGGTTTGACAGTTTGGTTGAGAGCACAACCAATGTGACAGTTGGCATTCCCGGCATGCCGGGAATGTAACTGCTTTTTCAAACTGTTAAATCAATGGGTTTACTTCCGCTTTAAAATTTCAGCATGGCTGGAGGCACTCAATAACTGAGGCCATGGTGGAAGTTTGTGGTATTTAAAGTGGTGACTGCAGAGTTTCCTGGGGGAAAATTTTCCTAGGTGCTGTCCTGAGACTCCTAGAAATAGTTACCAGTAAGTCTCTGAGGTGGGGTGTTTTTTATGCATTTGGTAAAACTGCTTGCAAATGTGCAACAAATTTGGAATTTTAACTAATCAAACTTAAATTTATCTAAACCCAGAAAATGTGGCAACCTGGAGCCCAGTTCTGGGTTCTCCCTGTGTCAGAATAGGGGGCCACAATTGACACTAGCTTCAGTGTTGTCTCTGGCCCCTTCCTCTCCAGTGACATTCCCAAAGCACAGTGATGAAACGTAACCGTTTTGTGATGGGGCAGAGGCCAACCTCCGGGCTGGCTATAAACTGGTGTGTGAATTAGATTAATAAAAAGTAGCTGTGAGCATCAGTGGACGATCCAGGAAAGTCAGAACGTTACTAATTTTACATACGCAATGACTGTCAAGCCTGGTGTATAACTATGGTAAACATTTGTGTTTTTTTTGTTTTTTTATAGGAAGCCTCAAGCCAACCAGAAAGGTCAACCTCTCCTTCTTCCCAAGCACAAACTAATGCAGCAGTGAGTACAGTAAAATAAACTGACTATTTCAGAGAATTCAAACATTGGTACACTGTTATAATTTTCCAGGCTTTCTTTTTAAACGGTTGGTGGCCATTTCTTTTATTGTATGCCATCTAGGAGGTTCAAAATGTTAATCTATCATAGTACATTGGTGTCGTCGTCCTATAAACCCATCCACAAAGCATGGTAATTTTTGGCTGCTACTTTGAGGCAGATTTACTAAAGTAGACCACTTAATATATTGTAACAGTTTACTTTTGAATATAAGCAGATTTAAACTTTATTTTCATAATTGAGGTGAACTAGTAATTAGTAAAACTGCCTTGTCACTTTTCATATAAACCTTACTGCAATAGAATGGTAATGGTGTCTGACACTGGTACCTTTTTTGTACTAAAATTCGTTTTGGTCGAGTTCTGGTTTTAAACTCCATTTAAGACCTGGTTCACACTGGTGCGATTTTGACATGTCAAATCGGTGGCATTTGCCAGCAATGACACTGCATCTGCGGTGCTGCACCGATTTCAAAGTTTCTGTACTACTTTTTTGCGATTTACATTGACATCTGTGCAGAAACTGCACAAACGTCTCTGTAATCGCGGCTGAACTCGCACGGCTTCACTCGGCCCAGTGTGAACCTGGGCTAAAACTTGGCAAATTTAGGCGCACTATGTATTTTTACATGGCTTAGGGAAAGTGGGAATACATAAAGTGTTTTTTTTTTTTTCTGTCCTTAAACATGGACTACACCCCTGAGGTAAGGGAACCAGGCGTGACATATGTGCATATACCTGGAAGAGGGTGTTCAAATTTTTTTTTCTTGTGCTGTTGGTCTGTAATGTCTTTTTTGCAACTCTAAAGTGAATATATAGCTAGTTTTTTATGCCAGCTAGGCAGATTTCAGTGTTCAATGGAAACTTTATTTTTTTTAAATGCAAATTGAATTTGGGACTTAACTATTAGACTTTTCAATGTCTGTTCTGTGCAGGAGCCAAGTGGTTCTCCCACCACAAAACGTGCACGCGGTCGCCCTAAGGGCAGTACAAAGAAGGGCCGCAAGGAAGCCTCAAATACTAAGGTGAGTGCTGCATATGTCCCTCAAGGAAATGCTATCCGTTTTTTTATAGGTGCTGTTCACTTTTGTCACCTTTTTTAGTTTGTTCTACTTATATGGTAGTTTTAATCTCTACTCGTAGTGTAGGGCTTGCATAAACTATTTGAACTCTAAGGACATGTGGATTGATTTTAGCTTGAAGGGCTATTTAAACCCAAAATTAAACATTCTGCAGCTCCCAAATCCTTAACCACTTCAGCACTGCAAGGATTTACCCCCTTAATCACCAGGCATTTTTTGCGATACAGCACTGTTTAACTGATGGTTGTGCAACATTGTACCCCAATTTTTTTTTTGGGGATCTCAGATGGCTTTCTTTTGGTGGTATTTGATCACGTCTGCAGCTTTTTATTTTGAGCACTTTCACACTAAGGCGGGGGTCTCAACTATGGCCCTCAAGTTGTTCAGGCACTGCAATTCCCATCATGCCTAGTCATGTCCATGAATGTCAGTTTTACAATGCCTCATGGGACGTGTAGTTCCGCAACAGCTGGAGGGCCGTGGTTTGGAGATCCCTACACTAAGGCGCTTTACAGGTGTTTAAGCACTAAAAATGGTGCCTGAAAAGCAACGCTCATGCCTCCCCAGTGTGAAAGCCTCAAGTGCTGTCATACTGGGTCGGTGCGCTCGCGGGATGGAGAAAAAGTCCTGCAAGCAGCATCACTGAATGGGCAACGCTGCAACACTGGTGCTTTTAACCCTTCGACCGCTAGCGTGAAGGGTCTTTTTGCGCTATAAACAGAGCGACAATTTTGAAAACACAATTTTACCTTCTGCTATAAAACCTTTCCAAAAAATGTAAAACAAATTTATTCATCAGTTTAGTCTATGTATTCTGCTACATTTTTGGTTTAAAAAAAAAAATCCCACCAAACCTATATTTGTTTGTGCAAAAGTTATAGCGTCTACAAAATGGTTAATTTTTGGCTTATTTTGGGAACCAGTAACATTACTACAGTAATCGGTGCTAAAAATATGCAGTGACATTGTACTAATGACACTGGCAAGAATGTGGTTAACTTTCAGTTAACCCTTTGATCGCCCTTGAATTAGCAGTGTTCCCCTCTGGGGATAGGGAAGGCTGGTGTGGTACTGTTAATCACTTTCCTCCTACAAATCACCTATTCCCTTGGGATAAAAACCCTGATCCTCACCAAATATGATGGATATGCAAAAGACAGCCAGAATCTAGTGCTCTCTGTTTGCAACTTGTATTGCCATACACATTCTTAAAGATGACGCTGTAAGCAGTGCAAGCTGAAAACACATTTCAGACACAATAGGTCTCAAGATGGCCACGATGTAATGTCAATACGCATTCTCCTTTCCCTAGATGCACAGTGAAGCATGGGCACAGTGAAGCATGGGCACAGTGAAGCATGGGCACAGTTCAATTCAACTAAGACCTCTTTCACACTGGGGCGTTTTTCATGCGGTTTAGCGCTAATATTAGCGCTGTTATACCGCATGAAAAAAATCATGCCCTTTAGCCTTCAATGTGAAAGCCCGAAGGCTTTCACACTGAAGCGGTGCGCTAGCAGGACCACTCCAAAAGTCCTGCTAGCCGCTTCTTTACAGCGGTAAAGGAGCGGTGTGTTCACTGCTCCTTTACTGCCCGCAAACCGCAGCAATAGCCGCGGTTTGCGGGCGGTATTGACCCTTTTTCGGCCGCTAGCGGGGGTTAAATTCACCCCCCCCTAGCGACCGCATACCGCGGTAAGAACGGCAGTATAGCAGCGCTGAAAATCGCGCTGCTATATCACTCCTGCCCGCCCCAGTGTGAAAGGGGCCTAAGAGTAACCTCGGTTTTTTTGGTTTATCTAAATCCAAATACAGTATTAATAATTTGGATGTTTAACAATCTTTGTTGCACACTGACTTTGCAGTTAGAGAAAGGGTTTGCCTTTGCAATTTTGTTTGTTGATGCACTTTAATATAATAAAAAAAATAATCAAATCGTAAATCGAGTTTTTTATAAAAATCGCAGATTTTTTTGGGGGGGAAAATCGCCCAGCCCTAGTTCAGACACTAGTCTCATACTGAGAGCTGCCCTGGGGGATTCTTTTGAGCTTCTCCTGATTTCCCTGCGTGTCTCCACTTGGGGACCCTCTGAGGTCAATTGGATCCCTTTCATCTTGGAGCTCCCCACATAGGTGGGGTGCGACTCTGTGCCTCACCTTGTGTTCTTTGCCGTGCGTGTGGTTCCTTGGTGCACTGAATGTTGATCCTCTTTTGGACAAATTACTAACGTGTTTGTCTATAAATCTGAAAACCTTTTGTCTCCAATTCCCCCGAAGAAGGGTATAACCGAAACAGCTGTCGGTTTGACAAAACAATATATGTTTAAACTTCTCCTTTTTTGTATCGATGTTAATTTCCAGTTTGGATTTGTATATAATCCATGTGATTTACATCAAATTTGTCTTTTTGTAACTATTTATTAAAAATCTATATATTTTCAATATACTCTGTTTTTCAGTCACTCTCAAAGTCCCACCTCCAAGGGGGGTTTTTTGTTTTATTTAGTTCAGACACTAGTCTAGTGTGGTCTGTTGGTTCTACTGGCAATCAAAAGGTTAAAATCTGCTGTTGGATTGCCGCTAACTGACGTTGCGACAAACACGTGTCGCACATCATACTAGATAAAAATAATCTGTACACTATACCGACGGGAGTGCAAGGGGTTTACTAGGGGGTGATCAAGGGGGTTAAACCTTTATTAGGTTACTCCCATATATCACCCAACGCAGGGCGTGTGCCACGTACTCGTACATCACTTTGCGCAGCCTGGCCGCCCGGCTGAAGCATATGTACATGGTGCAGTCTGGAACTGGTTAAAGGCATTGTAAACATTTACAATGGTTTTTGTGATCTTGGTAGAAGTTAGTGTAGTGGTGGGCCTGATGTTTGTCCTGCTTTCTTGTGATGTGCTGACGTGGCTTCAATTTGTCATGGCTGATCGATTCCCCTATGACCATGAATTCATCTGTCTTGTTCCTAGTCACTTAAGGGTCAGGAAACTTTTTCCAGGTCACATGGCATCCACAGCATTCCTTGCCATTTCCTGTGTTGCATTACAAATGTGGGGGAGCGAATGATGAATGGTTAGCGCTCAATTGCGCTGCCTTCATCAGATGACTTGCAAGCCCTCACCTGCACAACCACTAGATAGAGCCAGAGATTGTGGGATATAGTTTCTCTCAGGTGTCAGACAGAGGTCATGCTTTAACCACTTGCCGACCAGCTCATGTATGTCGGCACGTTAAAGATTGATATCTTGGTAATGGCAGCTGCTGCCACAACCGAGATCAATCTTTTCTGTCAGCGGTTCTGTTTACGATAATGGTGGTCTCTGCGGCAGATTTGCCACGATATCACCGTTTTCGGCGGCAGAGGCCCCCCTTCCACGCTCTCCGCCGCTTACCGGAGCCGTCTGTAGCGGCGGAGGCGATCGGGTCCTTGTCCCTTTGTGGTATGGATACGCGTGAGGGGAAGATGGCCCCCACCCGTCTCATAACATAGCAGGGCGGAAGCAACGTCAAAACGTCGGCTCCGTCCATACGACTTGAAGGGTTTTTTTTCTTCAAATGACAATTTTTTTTAAAAAGTGTAAAAATAAATAAAGTTTAATAAATAAGAAAACAATTTTTTTTAAAGGGCCCTGTCCCAATGAGCTCACGCGCAGAAGCGAACGCATACGTGAGTAGCATCCGCATATGAAAACTGTAAAAACCACACAAGTGAGGTATTGCCAAAATTGTTGGAGCAATAATTCTAGCCCTCCTGTAACTCAAAAGATGCAACCTATAGCATTTTTTTAAACGTCGCCTATGGAGATTTTTAAGGGTAAAAGTTTGACGCCCTTCCACGAGCGGGCGCAATCTTTGAAGTGACATGTTGGGTATCAATTTACTCTGCGTAATATCTTTCACAATATAAAAAATTGGCCTAACTTTACTGTCGTTTTTTTTTATTCAAAAATTATTTTTTCCCAAAAGTGCGCTTGTAAGACCGCTGCGCAAATACAGTGTGACAAAGTATTGCAATGACCGCCATTTAGTTTTTCTAAGTAATTTTCTAGCAAAAAAACTGTTTTAAACTTGTAAACAGTCTGGAAAAACAGGCAAGGTCCTTAAGTGGTTAACCTGTGCGTTCACGCCTCATATTGAACAATGTCTTGCACTGGAATATGAAGATTTATTTCACTCTAGGCTGTAGGGCTGCAATTAACTAGTATTTTCACATGATCGGTCTCCTCCGCCCCTGAGAGAACTGGGATTCGTGTGTTTACAGGTTTAAGCCTTAGCAGATCTATGGTCAATGTTAAATCGTGCTAATTTCCACATTGTATTTTGATTTTTATTTTTTTTGCCTACTCCTGCTGTTTTGAACTATCTTGAAGTTTGTAAACTGACAATCCCCACACTAAGTTGAACTCTGACACGCATACTATGCCCTGTTAGGCACAGTCACTCAATTCAGAGCCTGCCTTCTGAGCTACAGAGGTGCTGAGCAGTAGTTTCTGATGTGGAATCAGTACATATCACTACTTGCAGGCAGCAAAGTGCTATGCAATATGTAGTTCTTTGCAGCTTCCTATCCCATTTTACTTTTGGATTTCAAAGCATGCATGGAATCCAGGAAGTTGTGGCAAGAGAACCAGCAGACAGGCTGTCAAACTATTTGTATTAATATTACAATGCTGATGTGAAGGAGTGTATGCTGTGACCACAAATTTCCATTCCTTTATCCAGGTGCATTAAAAGAGATTAAATTTTGGTTTAATTAATTTAAAAAGCAGCCCAAGTCTAAATTTCTAACACCTAAACGCTCCTATATCGCATTAGTGTGGTTGGACATTATTG
Source organism: Rana muscosa (assembly GCA_029206835.1). Classification (NCBI taxonomy): domain Eukaryota; kingdom Metazoa; phylum Chordata; class Amphibia; order Anura; family Ranidae; genus Rana; species Rana muscosa. The sequence goes on from CM055117.1 coordinate 338,138,263, forward strand.
AGCTTTACCTAAAAGCACTATAAGCAGTTTTGAAGTGTTTGAGCGTTAAGGTGTTAAAACGCTATTGCAGGAAATAAACTAATCTTAATGCCCCGCAACTGCCTGCCAGATTGTTTGCAAAGAGTTACAATAGACTTTAATGGGAGGCACTGAAAGGCTTCAAACGCCTCCTGACTCAAGATGGGTCTTCAATTTTGACGCAACACTAACACTTCATGTTTTGATAGTGTGGACAGCACTGTGCTGTCCACACTATCATTTACATAGGCATTTGAGGGGCGTTTCAATGCCTCTTAACGCTTGTTTTTAATGCCAGTGTGAACTTGGCCTAGCTCTGATTGCAGAACTAGAGTTCTGACTTGGCATGGGGTGTGTAAGACCTTTGCAAAGATCACTGCTTTCACAAGTCACGCTCCATGTTGATTGGAAAGCACAAGCCCAGCAGGGTTGTTTGAGCGCTGCCAAAAGACTGCTTCCAGAGGGCAAGATTTCTCATTTAAGCATGCTGGCAGGAGACTAGCTTTTTTCCCAAAGGCTGTTGCAGCTTCTTAACCACTTCCGGACTGACGCAGGACTATATACATCTGCGCTTTGAAGAGGGATATCTGTTATGGCAGAAGCTAGCTGCCATAACCCAGGTATTCTCGTCTTCAGCCGGCAGTCAGGTTTCCAATAATGGTGGTCTCTGTGGAGGATTCGCCGCAAGATCACCGTTATCAGCGGCGGGAGAGGGGCCCCCCTCCCGCAGCTCTCCTGTGCCACTTACTGAAGCCGTCGGCAGAGGCGATTGGGGGGTCCTTCCTGTGGCTGGGTATGGAGAGACAAGTGAGGAAGTTGGCCCCCACCTTTCTCCATACCATAGCTGGGCAGAAGCGACGTCACTTCCGCCCATAGCTCTTAAAGGGCCTTTTATTTATTGCATTTTAGTGTATGAGATCTGAGGTCTCTTTGACCCCAGATCTCATATTTAAGAGGACCTGTCATGCTTTTTTCTATTACAAGGGATGTTTACATTCCTTGTAATAGGAATAAAAGTGACTTTTTTTATCGTGACTGCAACATTATGGCGGACACCTCAAACTTTTGACACTTTTGGGACCATTGTCATTTATACAGCGATCAGTGCTATAAAAATGCACTGATTACTGTGTAAATGACACTGGCAGGAAAGGGGTTAAACACTAGGGGGAGATGAAGGTGTTAAGTGTGTCCTATGGAGTGATTCTAACTGAGGGGGCTTGGCTACAAGTGACACGACAGTGAGCAGTAGATCACTGTGCTGTCACTAGGCAGAACAGGGAAATGCCTTGTTTACATAAAGATCTCTCCGTTCTCTAGCTCCGTGACACAATCGCGCGACACCGGCAGTCAGTCCGCGGGTCCCGCGGGCATGGTCTCAAAATGCGCTTGTAAGACTGCTGCGCAAATACGGTGTGATATAGTATTGCAACGACCGCCATTTTATTCTCTAAAGCAGGGATATGCATTTAGCGGACCTCCAGCTGTTGAACTACAAGTCCCATGAGGCATAGCAAGACTGACAGCCATTAGCATGACACCCAGAGGCATAATGGGACTTGTAGTTTTGCAACAGCTGGAGGTCCGCTAATTGCATATCCCCGCTCTAGGGTGCTAGAAAAAAATTGTATCATGTTTGGGGTTCTAAGTAATTTTCTAGCAAAAAAAATGTTTAACTTGTAAACAGCACATCTCAGAGGCTTGATCCTTAAGTGGTTAAAGAAAAGTGATTTTGCACATCTTTGTGTTGATGCAACTGGAATGCTTTTTACCAATTTAAACAGTTTGGGCTTTATTCTTGGTATTTAGTGTTGATGATTTGGGTTCTCAATTGCATTGCATCGATCTGATAACTTTTGTGTAATTTTTTTTTATAATTTAAATTAGAAACCTGAAGTTGTTGGGAAAACCAGTGGGAGAAACAAAGTTGCTAAGAAACAAGTAAGTTGTGATAAATCCAATACTGTAGCTTCCTTTAGTCTGAATTAATGTAGGTATTTAAAAACTGAATTGTAAACCGAGGCTAGAGCAGCAAACTGTCGTGGCACAATTTATTTGCTAGAATAGTGGTCTTTAAAGTTGCTGAAGTGGTGTGCATAAATGTTGCAATGTGCATCGGTTGCTGCTTATACATATTTCATGTATGCTACATGCAGCCACATCTGCATTTCTCATATACATGACTATAAATGAGCTTAGATTTCAATGTACACTACAGGTCCTTCTCAAAAAATTAGCATATTGTGATAAAGTTCATTATTTTCTGTAATGTACTGATAAACATTAGACTTTCATATATTTTAGATTCATTACACACAACTGAAGTAGTTCAAGCCTTTTCTTGTTTTAATATTGATGATTTTGGCATACAGCTCATGAAAACCCAAAAATCCTATCTCAAAAAATTAGCATATCATGAAAAGGTTCTCTAAACGAGCTATTAACCTAATCATCTGAATCAACTAATTAACTCTAAACACCTGCAAAAGATTCCTGAGGCTTTTAAAAACTCCCAGCCTGGTTCATTACTCAAAACCGCAATCATGGGTAAGACTGCCGACCTGACTGCTGTCCAGAAGGCCATCATTGACACCCTCAAGCAAGAGGGTAAGACACAGAAAGAAATTTCTGAACGAATAGGCTGTTCCCAGAGTGCTGTATCAAGGCACCTCAGTGGGAAGTCTGTGGGAAGGAAAAAGTGTGGCAGAAAACGCTGCACAACGAGAAGAGGTGACCGGACCCTGAAGAAGATTGTGGAGAAGGACCGATTCCAGACCTTGGAGGACCTGCGGAAGCAGTGGACTGAGTCTGGAGTAGAAACATCCAGAGCCACCGTGAACAGGCGTGTGCAGGAAATGGGCTACAGGTGCCGTATTCCCCAGGTCAAGCCACTTTTGAACCAGAAACAGCGGCAGAAGCGCCTGACCTGGGCTACAGAGAAGCAGCACTGGACTGTTGCTCAGTGGTCCAAAGTACATTCGGAAATCAAGGTGCCAGAGTCTGGAGGAAGACTGGGGAGAGGGAAATGCCAAAATGCCTGAAGTCCAGTGTCAAGTACCCACAGTCAGTGATGGTCTGGGGTGCCATGTCAGCTGCTGGTGTTGGTCCACTGTGTTTTATCAAGGGCAGGGTCAATGCAGCTAGCTATCAGGAGATTTTGGAGCACTTCATGCTTCCATCTGCTGAAAAGCTTTATGGAGATGAAGATTTCATTTTTCAGCACGACCTGGCACCTGCTCACAGTGCCAAAACCACTGGTAAATGGTTTACTGACCATGGTATTACTGTGCTCAATTGGCCTGCCAACTCTCCTGACCTGAACCCCATAGAGAATCTGTGGGATATTGGGAAGAGAAAGTTGAGAGACGCAAGACCCAACACTCTGGATGAGCTTAAGGCCGCTATCGAAGCATCCTGGGCCTCCATAACACCTCAACAGTGCCACAGGCTGGTTGCCTCCATGCCACGCCGCATTGAAGCAGTCATTTCTGCAAAAGGATTCCCAACCAAGTATTGAGTGCATAACTGAACATAATTATTTGAAGGTTGACTTTTTTTGTATTAAAAACACTTTTCTTTTATTGGTCGGATGAAATATGCTAATTTTTTGAGATAGGATTTTTGGGTTTTCATGAGCTGTATGCCAAAATCATCAATATTAAAACAAGAAAAGGCTTGAACTACTTCAGTTGTGTGTAATGAATCTAAAATATATGAAAGTCTAATGTTTATCAGTACATTACAGAAAATAATGAACTTTATCACAATATGCTAATTTTTTGAGAAGGACCTGTAAATTTGTAGTAGTGTGATCTTGGCTGTGCTGGTTCTAGTTACTACAAATTCAGTGTTTTGTTCGTATTCCTAGGTGCTGTATGTCTTTTTGGGGTTTTGTTATGTAAAATTTATTTTCTACTCTGTACTGCTCTCATGATTTCGGTTTGTGCTTTCTCACCATGTTAACCCTCATTTTTCACCTGCATGTAATTAGGGTTTCACCAACATTGGTATCGGTGCAGACTAACTAGTAGTTGCACAAGTACTCGTGTAAATGCTCCCTATACGGGAAGCCCATACTTTTTCGGTGTGTTTTTGAGCCCATATGAAATAGGCTTAAATCTCACTGCAAAGAATTGCATTTGTTCCTTCCCCCCTCCCCCCACCATGCCTCTCTAAACACAGTATAGAAAGGGATGTGCCATCTAGTGCTGCAATGGGCAGTGTAGTAAATTTATAGCTCACATTAAAGTACATATCTTGTCAAATTCAAATCTGTATAGTGTCCCCGTCACACTGGGGATAAAAAAACTGCTGCAGGAGGTGCTCACAGGACTGGGAGAGATTTATAGGCTGTCCGTCCCCCAAGCTGACATCACTTCCACCCTATACCCACAGGTGTCCCGGATCTTCTCCAGCAGCTGTGGTTTTCTATTGGCAGGAATTGCACTGCATTCCTGTTAAAATTGCATGCGATTATTTGCACTGCAATGTGAGCCTATTAACTTGAAGTGCTCAAATTGCACCGCAAAAATATCTGTACGCATACTCGCTGATAAACAAAAAATTATCTGTGCAACCCTACATGTAATTCAAGTGTTTTCAGACATACAATATCTAGGCTGCCAGGTAGGGCCAAAGCTGTTTAAGAAGCCCACTGAATTCGTCAGTTATTTTGAAAACTCAATGGCTGGTCTAGAGACTGATTTAGCAAGCATAATGGTCACTTGCTCATTGCCCCTTGAGCATCTTGGGAGCTGAGGTTGGTATAAATCTGTAGGTTTTATTTACTACTGTAGTTGTAGTCCTTTGCTATTGAAATCTAATAGATTTTGCTTAAATTCTTTTCTGCAGGAAGAGGCGGAGGATGATGATGATGAAGAGGGGGGCACAGCAGAGTCATCAGAAGACCAGTGACCTCAATTTCAATGTAGTCTTTGTTCCTCCTATATGTTCTTTTGTAGCCCACATTCATAGTGAAAAAAAATGCATCTGTATACCATGTCTTTGAAGGAAAAAACTTGCTTGACAGGATTGAATAACTTATGCCTCCTGCATTACTCAGGTCACTAATGGTGCTGCCAGTTTTGCCAGACTGCTGTGCTAGTATATTTTTGAACTCGTGCATTCCTTCTCTTCACTGCCAGCATTGTTGTACTTCGTAGATGGTTGATCGCAGAGGCCTAAACGTATATTCTCTGCACATTGAAAGCTTCTTCAATGACCTTAACCATGACACATGTTCACTTGTAAGTTTACCTTTTGTGACAATTGCAGCTAATGTGTTTTTTGCACCACCGATGGCACTGAGGCCTTCTTAATTTCCAGATTGCATCCAATTCGTTTTTTTGGGAACCACAAAACTCTTGGGGGGGAGGGGAGACCTATTTTCACCAGAAATAGACTTGAAAAACTTTGAGTATAAAGATAAACTAATCACTGACATAAATTGGTTTAAGAGCATTACAAATGATTTCTGGCATCAATATTTGAAAATCGGCATCTTGGCAAAAACCATACTGGCAAGTCATTGCACATCCATCCTGTCATTTGAGATGCAGCTCTTGGAAAACTGATGCCAGACCAGTGGTACCAAAAGCAGACTGCTTCTGGACCATGTACATTAAGCTTCCAGCCCCTGCTGTTGTGTGACTAAAAATGTCAACTTCAAAGCGGTGAATGTCACATTATTGCAGAATTGAATTGGCATCGCTTCTAATGCCGTTCACATAATGTCAGGGACTGAAAGCACAATTAAAACATTACACTTGCCATTGTTTATTGCTTGAAAGTTTTCATTTAATAAAAAAAGCTACCATCCTTGTTTGTGAACCAATTTCTTTGGCTTTTGGTTGCAGTCTGCGGATTTTATCCCATGTTCATGGAACAAGATCAAACGTATTCAGTTAGAATTCTTGTGTACAAATGTAGTAATCCATAGGAACTTTTATGGATTCCTGTTTTAAGTTATCCATGTCATGGGTTCATTGTACTAGACTTATTTAATTTGAAGACCTCCTCCTCTAACCACTCATCTGAGTGTCTTCCAGTCAAAGGTGAAGAATGGTCTGATCTCCATTGAAGTCCAGCTGTTTGACTGGCATCAAATGCTTTTTGAAAGTTGATCCTCTTTGGGACTAACTAAAATGCAATACATTGCAGTCAGTCTTGTGGACTGCTCCATAAAGTGTCCATGCTAGTGTCATAAATGGTTCTGTATGATTTAAAATTAGCAACTTAATTTACCAGTCTTTTTAAAGCCCTGTTTATTTAATTTAAATATTTACTCAGGCAGATGCTGCACATGGCTCTACCCAGATATATAGTGTTGTGAACAAATGTGTCTGGATTATCTATGAAATCGTAGTGTGGTCACATTGTGATAACTTTCGATGCTTAATGTGTAAATGTTGCTGTATTTTTACTTTGGATTCATGGTTTGCACTGATGCTGTTGCAGACATGTGCTTCATATATTCCACACCCTCAGACTTCTGTACAATGGCTCAGTAAGAGCCAGTTTTGCAGTGGAGTTTGTACCTGGGCACACCTCATTCTCTTCACATTCTAGGTGAAAGTGCTGTGATGGTGAGAGTAATAGTGTAAATGTAGAAATGGATTTAAAATTGGTTACGCTAGTCTCAAATTAATGTGTTATACTCATTAGTCTGTATTTGAGGAAAGAAAAAAACAATGTAGTTTTTGTTTTAGACAGTGTTTTCAAATTGTAGTAATCTCAACTGTTTTAAATACCTCCTGTATTTTTAAAAGCCTTTTTGGCATGAACACTTGAGATCTGGAAACACTGCACTAGGTTCCTTACTTAGAATTGACAATAAAGTTTGCAGTTTTAATGTAATGTGTGTCTTTGGTTTTTAATTGCATTTCTGCGGCTACATGCTGTCCTTTCACATGGGGGTCTGCCTTAAGTCCTGAACATGAAAAAAATCACACTGGGTTAGAGTGTAGTACTTTAAACTTCTGTATTTAGTTGTGGTACTATATACAGTGGGGAAAATAATTTGATCCCCTGCAGATTTTGCAAGCTTGCCCACTTACAAAGACTTGAAGGTTTTTTTTTTTCTGTTCAAATTTGTTTATTGAATTTTATCAAATTACAGAGAAATAATAATAAAAAAATAAATAAATAAAGCAACAATCACAGTAATCACTACAATAGGTTCAAAATTAGCATAAGAAATCATATATATATCATGGATCAAGAGACAATTGCTTCACTCAATAATCAGAGTGAGTTACTTCACTTAGTCTAAATAAAGTGTAGACTCAAAAGGTTTCTTTATCATAGGTGCATTTTATTGGCTGAGGAAAGGAGGTTCTCATCAAAGATTTTACAATATGTGGCGGCATCCATTGGCCCCCTCAATGCAGCAGTCAGCCTGTACCTCTTTTCACTGCAAAAAATGCCCCAAAGCTTGTTTCCACCTCTGCTTGACTGTAAGGATGGTGTTCTTGGGGTCAGTCGGCCTTTTTTCTTCAAACACGGTGAGTCGAGGTAATGCCCAAAGAGCTAAACTTTGGGCTCATCTGACCACAGCACTTTCTCCCAATGCTTCTCTGAATCCATTTAGAGGTTTATTGGCAAACTTCAGGCGGGGGACCTTGCAGGCACTGCAGGATTTTAATTCATAGTGGCATATTTCTACCAATGGTTGGTTTGACTGTGGTCCCAACTGCTTTGAGATTATTCACAAGATTCTTCTGTGTAGTTCTGGGCTGATCCCTCAGTTTTCTCGATCATCCTTCCTCCCACCCCACTCCCCCTGGGGCAAAACAAAATCTTGCATGAAGCTCGAGGGCGATTGATGGTGGTTTTGTATTTCTTCCATTTGTGAATGATCGCCCCAAGAGTTGTCTCCTCACCAAGCTGCTTGCTGATGGTCTTGTAGCCCATTCCAGCCTTGTGCAGATCTACAATCTCGTCCCTGATGTACTTTGACAGCTCTTTGGTCTTGCCCATGATGGTAAGGTTACAGGTGTCTTGTACACCCAATGAGTTCCCATTCGGAGCACCTACTTAAATTGACAGGACTAATCTGTGTACCACATGAGCACAACACTGTCTTTGGGAGCCAGATTTTTGTTTGGTAGGGGATAAAATATTTTTCTCCCTGGACTGCAACCCAGTTGATATGATTTGTATCATGGGTTTTATATTTTCTGGTTGATATTGTCATTTTAAAAACGCCTGATAAAAATAGACCCTTCATTTCTTAAGTGGGCAAATTTACAAAATCTGCAGGGGAATCACTTTCCCCAGTGTAGTTGTGTGGCTGTCCATTGACTTCCTAGACTGCAGTCTTTTTTTTTTTTTGGGCTACTTTCCTGCAACTGGAGTGCGATTGGGTAACCAGAATGCAAAAGTTTATTGTGAGGAGGATGTGTACTTTAAGACCAGATTTTGAGAGAATATCAGCAGCCTGGCATCTGAGCATCAATAAGGTGGCAAAGCAGCAACATGTCATGCTGGAGACAGGCTTAGAAAACAAAAGCTAGGTGGTTATTGAAGCACATCATTTGGGAGCTGGAACAAAATGCTTGTTTTGCAAATGCATTTTAGGGAACATGGCAGCATACTGGAGAACTTAGGTGGTAAAGCAGAGCTATTGGACAGCAGTATCTTAGAATTGACTAGTGAAAGGTTTGTTGGTCGTGGGTGGTAGGTGGGATAAGCCATCTGTAAAATGACTTGCTTTTGAAGCCATGCCTGAATTTTTTTTGTTAATATTTTTTACATGTGATCATAATGGTATGATCAAATGGTAAAGTTCTTAGTTTGCCAGAACTCTGGAAGTTTGCGATACAGCAGAGATAATGGGCATAACCTTTCAAGGGAGTGAATTTACCCTTGATGCATCTGAAGTTCTCTCCCAAAGACTGCCAGGTGTGCCACAAGAAATCATTTAGGCCTCAGTCACTCACCACTTTAACACTACTAGAGCTCATGGCTACTTTTTTCTCTACATTAGCACTGAAGTCGGGCAGAATGCATGAGCCAAGTCTTGTCAGGTCTACCAATTGGTTCCTGTAGACATGTGGGTTTATGCTGGGCAGTTTTTTAATACAATTTCAACCAGCTATGGTAACTTTCCATTAACCATTTCAGCACCAGAAGTATTTGCCCCTTAATGACCAGGCCATTTTTTGCGATTGTGGCACTGCGATGGTATTTGCTCACCTGCGGTTTTATTTTTCTGCGCTATAAACAAAACGTATTTTTTTGAAAATTTTGCTATATCTGTTTTTATCAGTATAGGCTGATATATATTCTACATATTTCGCGAAGAGCGTATATTGATTTTCCGCAAAAGTTATAGCGTATGCAAAATGGGGGAAAGATTTATGGCATTTTTATAAATATGTATGTTAAATTCATTTAATCAGAATTGTGGCAGACAGATCGGACACTGTACTTTTTTGGGACCCTTGACCTTTTTTTTTTTTTTTTTTTATACAGAGATCAGTGCTATAAAAATGCACTGATTACTGCATAAATGTCACTGGCAGGGAAGGGGTTAACACTAGGGGGCAATTGAGGGGTTAAATGTGCTCCCTGCTAGGTGTTTCTAATGGGGGGGTGGGACTCACTGGAGGAGACGACCGATTGCTCTTTAGAAGCAGATCTGTCGCGCCTCCCCTGACAGAACTGGGATTTGTGTGCGCCCCTGCTAAGTCACAAAGGAGTCAATGTACCTGCAGTTCACGCAGGGCTGCCAACCTGCTGCAGTATAGTACGTGAGATGGTTGGGAAGTGGTTACTTCTTTCAGTAGAAGACTGTTGGTGGTAGACTATCCTTGTACCAAATCTGGTTAAACTGTGGCCTGCATTACTGTTGTCTTTAAATTGGGTAGGAGGGGCTGCGAGTATCGCCCTGAACTGGAGTATCGCCCTGAACTGGAGTATCGCCCTGAACTGGAGTATCGCCCTGAACTGGAGTATCGCCCTGAACTGGAGTATCGCCCTGAACTGGAGTATCGCCCTGAACTGGAGTATCGCCCTGAACTGGAGTATCGCCCTGAACTGGAGTATCGCCCTGAACTGGAGTATCGCCCTGAACTGGAGTATCGCCCTGAACTGGAGTATCGCCCTGAACTGGAGTATCGCCCTGAACTGGAGTATCGCCCTGAACTGGAGTATCGCCCTGAACTGGAGTATCGCCCTGAACTGGAGTATCGCCCTGAACTGGAGTATCGCCCTGAACTGGAGTATCGCCCTGAACTGGAGTATCCTTTATTTTCTAAAAACAAGCCTGAAAGTGGAACTTCAGTCTGCCTTCCTTGGGGGTGCCACAGTCACCATCATTATGGCAGGGCTTGACAAATTTGCTTGGAATCTAGGAGCCAGGAACGCGCCCCGTCCCGCCGAGCTCGCGCGCAGAAGCGAACGCATACGTGAGTAGCGCCCGCATATGAAAGTGGTGTTCAACCCACACGTGAGGTATTGCTGCGATCGGTAGATCGAGAGCAATAATTCTAGCCCTAGACCTCCTCTGTAACTCAAAAGATGCAACCTGTAGAATTTTTTTAATGTCGCCTATGGAGATTTTAAAGGGTAAAAGTTAGTCGCCATTCCACAAGCGGATGCAATTTTGAAGCGTGACATGCTGAGTATCAATTTACTCAGCGTAACATTATCTTTCACAATATTAAAAAAAATTGGGCTAACTTTACTGTTTTATTTTTTTTATTAAATATTTTTTTCCCCCAAAAAAGTGCGCTTGTAAGACCGCTGCGCAAATACGGTGAGACAAAGTATTGCAACGACCGCCGTTTTATTCTCTAGGGTGTTAGAATAAAAAATGTATGTATGTATGTTCTTATGTATTTATGTATGTTCGTATGTATGTATGTTCGTATGTATGTTCGTTCGTATGTATGTTCGTTCGTATGTATGTTCGTTCGTATGTATGTATGTATGTATGTATGTATGTATGTATGTATGTTTGTTCGTATGTATGTATGTTCGTATGTATGTATGTATGTATGTATGTATGTTCGTTCGTATGTATGTTCGTTCGTATGTATGTTCGTTCGTATGTATGTATGTATGTATGTATGTTAGTTCGTATGTATGTTCGTATGTATGTTCGTATGTATGTTCGTATGTATGTATGTATGTTTGTTCGTATGTATGTATGTTTGTTCGTATGTATGTATGTTTGTTCGTATGTATGTTTGTTCGTATGTATGTTTGTTCGTATGTATGTTTGTTCGTATGTATGTTTGTTCGTATGTATGTTTGTTCGTATGTATGTTTGTTCGTATGTATGTTTGTTCGTATGTATGTTTGTTCGTATGTATGTTTGTTCGTATGTATGTATGTTTGTTCGTATGTATGTATGTTTGTTCGTATGTATGTATGTATGTTCGTATGTATGTATGTATGTATGTTCGTTCGTATGTATGTTCGTTCGTATGTATGTATGTATGTATGTTAGTTCGTATGTATGTATGTTAGTTCGTATGTATGTATGTTAGTTCGTATGTATGTTCGTATGTATGTTCGTATGTATGTTCGTATGTATGTATGTTCGTATGTATGTATGTTCGTATGTATGTATGTTTGTTCGTATGTATGTATGTATGTTTGTTCGTATGTATGTATGTTTGTTCGTATGTATGTATGTTTGTTCGTATGTATGTATGTTTGTTCGTATGTATGTATGTATGTTCGTATGTATGTATGTATGTTCGTTCGTATGTATGTTCGTTCGTATGTATGTATGTATGTATGTTAGTTCGTATGTATGTATGTTAGTTCGTATGTATGTATGTTAGTTCGTATGTATGTTCGTATGTATGTTCGTATGTATGTTCGTATGTATGTATGTTCGTATGTATGTATGTTTGTTCGTATGTATGTATGTTTGTTCGTATGTATGTATGTTTGTTCGTATGTATGTATGTTTGTTCGTATGTATGTATGTTTGTTCGTATGTATGTATGTATGTTCGTATGTATGTATGTATGTTCGTTCGTATGTATGTTCGTTCGTATGTATGTATGTATGTATGTTAGTTCGTATGTATGTATGTTAGTTCGTATGTATGTATGTTAGTTCGTATGTATGTTCGTATGTATGTTCGTATGTATGTTCGTATGTATGTTCGTATGTATGTATGTTCGTATGTATGTATGTTTGTTCGTATGTATGTATGTTTGTTCGTATGTATGTATGTTTGTTCGTATGTATGTATGTTTGTTCGTATGTATGTATGTTTGTTCGTATGTATGTATGTTTGTTCGTATGTATGTTTGTTCGTATGTATGTATGTTTGTTCGTATGTATGTATGTTTGTTCGTATGTATGTATGTGTGTTCGTATGTATGTATGTTTGTTCGTATGTATGTATGTTTGTTCGTTCGTATGTTCGTATGTATGTTCGTTCGTATGTTCGTATGTATGTTTGTTCGTATGTATGTATGTATGTTTGTTCGTATGTATGTTTGTTCGTATGTATGTTTGTTCGTTCGTATGTATGTATGTATGTACGTTCGTATGTTCGTTTGTATGTATGTTCGTTCGTATGTTCGTATGTATGTTTGTTCGTATGTATGTTTGTTCGTATGTATGTTTGTTCGTATGTATGTTTGTTCGTATGTATGTTTGTTCGTATGTATGTTTGTTCGTATGTATGTTTGTTCGTATGTATGTTTGTTCGTATGTATGTTTGTTCGTATGTATGTTTGTTCGTATGTATGTTTGTTCGTATGTATGTATGTATGTTCGTTCGTATGTATGTTCGTTCGTATGTTCGTATGTATGTATGTATGTATGTATGTATGTACGTTCGTATGTTCGTTTGTATGTATGTTCGTTCGTATGTATGTTCGTATGTATGTATGTGCGTTCGTATGTATGTGCGTTCGTATGTATGTTTGTTCGTATGTATGTTTGTTCGTATGTATGTTTGTTCGTATGTATGTATGTGCGTTCGTATGTATGTGCGTTCGTATGTATGTGCGTTCGTATGTATGTGCGTTCGTATGTATGTGCGTTCGTATGTATGTTTGTTCGTATGTATGTATGTATGTTTGTTCGTATGTATGTATGTGCGTTCGTATGTATGTGCGTTCGTATGTATGTGCGTTCGTATGTATGTGCGTTCGTATGTATGTTTGTTCGTATGTATGTTTGTTCGTATGTATGTTTGTTCGTATGTATGTTTGTTCGTATGTATGTTCGTTCGTATGTATGTGCGTTCGTATGTATGTTCGTTCGTATGTATGTGCGTTCGTATGTATGTGCGTTCGTATATGTGCGTTCGTATGTATGTGCGTACGTATGTATGTATGTGCGTTCGTATGTATGTTTGTTCGTATGTATGTTTGTTCGTATGTATGTTTGTTCGTATGTATGTTTGTATGTATGTATGTTTGTTCGTATGTATGTTTGTTCGTATGTATGTATGTTTGTTCGTATGTATGTATGTATGTTCGTTCGTATGTATGTTCGTTCGTATGTATGTGCGTTCGTATGTATGTTTGTTCGTATGTATGTTTGTTCGTATGTATGTATGTATGTGCGTTCGTATGTATGTATGTGCGTTCGTATGTATGTGCGTTCGTATGTATGTGCGTTCGTATGTATGTGCGTTCGTATGTATGTGCGTTCGTATGTATGTTTGTTCGTATGTATGTTTGTTCGTATGTATGTGCGTTCGTATGTATGTATGTGCGTTCGTATGTATGTTTGTTCGTATGTATGTTTGTTCGTATGTATGTTTGTTCGTATGTATGTTTGTTCGTATGTATGTTTGTTCGTATGTATGTTTGTTCGTATGTATGTTTGTTCGTATGTATGTATGTGCGTTCGTATGTATGTATGTGCGTTCGTATGTATGTTTGTTCGTATGTCTGTTTGTTCGTATGTATGTATGTTTGTTCGTATGTATGTATGTTTGTTCGTATGTATGTATGTTTGTTCGTATGTATGTATGTTTGTTCGTATGTATGTATGTTTGTTCGTATGTATGTATGTTCGTATGTATGTTTGTTCGTATGTATGTGCGTTCGTATGTATGTGCGTTCGTATGTATGTGCGTTCGTATGTATGTGCGTTCGTATGTATGTGCGTTCGTATGTATGTATGTGCGTATGTATGTGCGTTCGTATGTATGTTTGTTCGTATGTATGTGCGTTCGTATGTATGTTCGTATGTATGTTTGTTCGTATGTATGTATGTTTGTTCGTATGTATGTGTGTTCGTATGTATGTGCGTTCGTATGTATGTGCGTTCGTATGTATGTGCGTTCGTATGTATGTGCGTTCGTATGTATGTGCGTTCGTATGTATGTGCGTTCGTATGTATGTGCGTTCGTATGTATGTATGTGCGTATGTATGTGCGTTCGTATGTATGTTTGTTCGTATGTATGTGCGTTCGTATGTATGTTCGTATGTATGTTTGTTCGTATGTATGTATGTTTGTTCGTATGTATGTGTGTTCGTATGTATGTGTGTTCGTATGTATGTGCGTTCGTATGTATGTGCGTTCGTATGTATGTGCGTTCGTATGTATGTGCGTTCGTATGTATGTGCGTATGTATGTTTGTGCGTATGTATGTTTGTTCGTATGTATGTTTGTTCGTATGTATGTTTGTTCGTATGTATGTTTGTTCGTATGTATGTTTGTTCGTATGTATGTTTGTTCGTATGTATGTTTGTTCGTATGTATGTTTGTTCGTATGTATGTTTGTTCGTATGTATGTTTGTTCGTATGTGCGTTTGTTCGTATGTGCGTTTGTTCGTATGTGCGTTTGTTCGTATGTGCGTTTGTTCGTATGTGCGTTTGTTCGTATGTGCGTTTGTTCGTATGTGCGTTTGTTCGTATGTGCGTTTGTTCGTATGTGCGTTTGTTCGTATGTGCGTTTGTTCGTATGTGCGTTTGTTCGTATGTGCGTTTGTTCGTATGTGCGTTTGTTCGTATGTGCGTTTGTTCGTATGTGCGTTTGTTCGTATGTGCGTTTGTTCGTATGTGCGTTTGTTCGTATGTGCGTTTGTTCGTATGTGCGTTTGTTCGTATGTGCGTTTGTTCGTATGTGCGTTTGTTCGTATGTGCGTTTGTTCGTATGTGCGTTTGTTCGTATGTGCGTTTGTTCGTATGTGCGTTTGTTCGTATGTGCGTTTGTTCGTATGTGCGTTTGTTCGTATGTGCGTTTGTTCGTATGTGCGTTTGTTCGTATGTGCGTTTGTTCGTATGTGCGTTTGTTCGTATGTGCGTTTGTTCGTATGTGCGTTTGTTCGTATGTGCGTTTGTTCGTATGTGCGTTTGTTCGTATGTGCGTTTGTTCGTATGTGCGTTTGTTCGTATGTGCGTTTGTTCGTATGTGCGTTTGTTCGTATGTGCGTTTGTTCGTATGTGCGTTTGTTCGTATGTGCGTTTGTTCGTATGTGCGTTTGTTCGTATGTGCGTTTGTTCGTATGTGCGTTTGTTCGTATGTGCGTTTGTTCGTATGTGCGTTTGTTCGTATGTGCGTTTGTTCGTATGTGCGTTTGTTCGTATGTGCGTTTGTTCGTATGTGCGTTTGTTCGTATGTGCGTTTGTTCGTATGTGCGTTTGTTCGTATGTGCGTTTGTTCGTATGTGCGTTTGTTCGTATGTGCGTTTGTTCGTATGTGCGTTTGTTCGTATGTGCGTTTGTTCGTATGTGCGTTTGTTCGTATGTGCGTTTGTTCGTATGTGCGTTTGTTCGTATGTGCGTATGTTCGTATGTGCGTATGTTCGTATGTGCGTATGTTCGTATGTGCGTTTGTTCGTATGTGCGTTTGTTCGTATGTGCGTATGTTCGTATGTGCGTTTGTTCGTATGTGCGTTTGTTCGTATGTGCGTATGTGCGTATGTGCGTTTGTATGTTTGTCCGGGAAACTCCATTAGCATTGCTGTTTGTCTTGTCATACCAACGGCCACCACAAGATGGCGCTAGATCACAGAAGGAAGGCTAGGCCTGCAGAAGGCCGCAAAGCCGCGGCCTCCATTACCGGCCGGTGCGATCCCGCGGAGGGGGGGGCATGGAAAGACAGGATGCGCCAGGTCGCTAATTCTAGTCGCAATGGCGCCCGGGGTTTGTCGAGCCCTGCATTATGGCACGTCTGCACAGGTGATTTTCTGAGCATGTGTAAAGGGAAGGATTGAGACTTCTGCTGGAAAGTCTGTGTGGGGAATGTTATGTGCCACAGGCCTCCTGTCCCTATGCATCTGAGCATGCATGGGGGGGGCAACTTTTTCATTTAGACACATGGCCGGTGTGCAGCAAGTACTTTGCTAAAAATCAGTTTGTAAGAGGGAGGAGCAAGCAGGGTGGCACAACATCACCTTTTAGTGCAAGGGTCGTATATCTAGTGTTGCATCACTCGTACCTCTTTAGAGTAGAAGAAAACTAAGAGGGTAAATCCTTCCAGAGCTTAATGACTAGGCCATTTTTAGCGATGCTGCGTCGTTACTTTAACACTTGTGCAGGCCTGTGACGCTGTAACCAAATAAAATGGTCTTTCCCCACAAATAGAGCTTTCTTTTGGCGGTATTTGATCACCTCTGCAGTTTATTTTTTGCACTATAAACAAACTGACAATTTTTGAAGGTTTTTTTTCTTTCTATAATGCATCAACCCCCCACCCCCCCAAAAAAACGCATTTCTTCATCAGTTTAGGCCAATATGTATTACATATTTTTGGTAAAAAAAAAATTCCAATAAGGGTAAGTTGATCGTACATGCTAAAACTCTTGCGCAAACCAAAATATGGGATAGATTTATGGACAGTTAATTTTTATTTTCTATTATCCATGGACCGACATGGCGGCTCTTAATCACTGAATGTGTGGGTATATGTCCCTGCTTGCAGGAGAAGACTTAGGCAGAATGTTAAATGTTAACATACCAGAGCTGAACAGCACCGCCCAGGGGGTGGTCCCTCCAGACTTTACCCTCCCACCTGCAGCTAGCAGACCTCAGTTTTTTTTTTCTGCCTAGCAGAAGATGTGGCTCTCAGGAGCCAGTCTCCTGGAAGATTTTACTTTTAAATTTTATTCCTTTGGGAATTTTTATTTTTGAGACCTTCAATCAACTGTCGGCTGGGCAACAGGTTGGGTACACTAGTATCCTCGTAGTCTTCCCTGTCTGACCATCGAGCGTGCTGATCCTCGCCTTGCGTGCGTGAGACTCAGTTCACGACATTCCCCATGACTCCAGGGGTGGCCGGGTTGCTTTCATGCTCCCACGGTCCTCTCAAGATTGAACAGTACTTAACTGACTGTATCTTTTGCGGTTGACCGGGCCGACAGCTACGCAGTACGACTGATAGGTCTGTCTGAAACAAGCCAGTGAGTCCCTCTATTGGCACCGAGGGTGTTCTCATCCAAGGTGCTTGCGGGACGGGTAAGTCTCTCCTGCTGCAAGGTGAGTACATGCTGGCTGTGTGTGTGTGGGGGGGGGGGGTTCTCCCTCTGTTATGCTGCTCCCTGTTCTGCTGCTGTGCGGGGATGCTTGGGGGGTCCGCTCCAGGTCTGTTAATGTTTGGAATGTGTGGTGGGTTTTTTTTGTGCGCCGTCAGCAGCCATTTTGCCGCGGCTCAAATCAGTTATACAGGCGCCTGGCGACCATTTTCTTGTAGCCGCGGCGCTTTCCGTTTCATTTTTGGCCTCTAGCGGCGCTGCTGAATGGCGCAAATTCCACATCGCCTCAGAGTCTTCACTCTCCTCAGGCTCGCGCTACAGCGCGGCTCAGACAGCGGTACCGAGCGGTCCCTAGGGGTGGTGAGTATTCTGGGTATCCCCCCTCCTTAGCCCCAGCATAGCCAGTGGGTGGGCTGTATTATTCACTGTAATGGTGAATAAGGTCTCAGAGGGTGGCAACATGGAGTCTAGTTCACCTGTTTCTTCACACTTGTTAGACAACTGGCAGTGCTCCTGTGGTCCTTATGGACCAGTTGTCGGCAGTCCTGGAATCATTCTGCCCAGGAGGGAAGCAGTGTGTGAGCACAAGGGAGCAAAAAGCCCCTCTCCCCACTTTATTTCCACAAAAAAAGGGGTGTGCGCTGATTCAAATATGGGCCTAGCCACTACCGCTCAGGACCCTAGCTCTGAATATATTTGATTTTGAACAGGACATTCCTTGCGAGGAGGACTCCAGTTCTGTGTCAGTAAATGACAGGGTGCTTGTTAGTGAACTCATTGCTGCAGTGAGGGACACTCGCAAGCTAAATGCTGCGGATGCAGAACCTCAGGTGGACAGTCTCCTCTGGTTCCTTAGGGCCGGGCCTTCTAAAAGTTTTTTTTCGCTATGTACCTTTCTTTGACCAGCTCATTGATAAGGTCTGGGGGGAAAAGCCGCAGAAGACTTTATGGTCCCGTGGCGTTTGCCTATCAGATACCCCTTTGAAGATGCCCTACTTAAAACGTGGGCTTCTCCAGTGGTCGACCCTCCAGTTGCCCGGTTGAACAAGGCCACCATTCTCCCGATGGAGGGGGACTCCTGCATTTAAGGACCCCACTGACAGGAGGTCAGAAGTGGTGAGCAGAGCCATGTTTTGCCTTGTTGGGGTCTGCCCTACGGCCTGTGGTAGCGGCGACCCTTGTGTCTCAGACACTTACGGGGATGAGCAAAAATTTTGCGCCAAACTGTACAGGAGCATAATCTTCATCCAGACAATATTGCTCTGGCCCACCAAATGGTGCAGGGCCTGGTTTATGTTGCAATGCCACGTTAGACGTGGCCCCTTATTACTCAGGGCCTCTGTCTTGGCGGTGGTATTGTGTTGTCTGATCTGGTTGAAATGCAGGTCTGCTGACCTAGCTTCTGAAAAGCCCCTGATGGGTCTACCATTTAAAGGTGGTAGGCTTTTCGGTGCTGTGCTGGATGACACCATCAATGATGTCACGGGAGGTAAAAGCACTTTTCTTCCTCAGGCTAGCAAGGGTAAGGAGGCCGCTGTAAGCAGGGTCCTTCCTTTCCAGCAAAAAGGGGGTTTTTCGTCAGTCAACGGGGAGGCCCTCCCAGACTGACAGCGGTGCGGCTGGTGGACACAAGCGTCCCTGGGTGCGTAAGCCAAACAAGCCGGCTCCCAATCCCGCCTCCGTGTGAAGTCTTTCCCCCACCCGACTCTGGGGTGGGGGGGGGGCGACTTTGTAGTTTCACGGATTGGTGGACCTCCCAGATCTCCTACCGGTGGGTGTGCGAGGTGATCACCTCAGGTTACAGGATAGGTTTCCGTTCCTGGTCCCAGACAGATTCTTCCCTCGAATCTTCCTGCCCGTCGGGCAGCCCTATGGGGCCTATTCAGGATTGCTCAGGTCCGGAGTGATTGTGCCGGTTCCGTCACAGGAGAGGTTTCAGGGATTCTACTCTACTCTCCTGAATGCCTTCGTGAAGGTACAAAAGTTCCACATGGAATCCATTCGCACAGTGATCAGTACACTCCGTCAAGGGGATTTCCTGGCGACCTTGGACATCAAGGACGCCTACTTGCATGTTCCGATCTGCGCAAGTCACCAGAAGTTTCTGCGCTTGCGATCGGCGAATTCCACTATCAATTTGTGGCGATTCCTTTCGGCCTAGCCTTGGCACTGAGGGTGTTCACCAAGGTGCTTGTGCCAGGTCTAGCTTGCTGAGACAGCGAGGCATTGCTGTCGTGGGCTATCTGGACGATCTTCTCAGAGCAGGGAATGGCTCAGAATTAGACAGTGTGACTATCGTCAGTCAGACCCTCAGGGACTTCGGGTGGCTCCTAAACATTCAGGAGTCAGTCCTGGTCCTGACTCAAGATCTGGAGTATCTCGGTCTGATTCTGGACTCCTTGGAGGCAAAGGTATTCCTACCTCCGGGGAAGCTACTAACACTTCAGTCTGCAGTGCGGGTGCTGCGTTTTTTGCATGGGAGTCCTGGGACTCGAGGCCATTCCGTATGCTCAATCACACACCAGGGCATTGCAGAAGGAGATCTTGTTCCCTTGGGACAAATCCCTGTTTTTGGATTTTCCGATCCAGGTGAGTCACCTGGTCAGGGCGTCCCTGACATGGTGGTTTGGGTCCCCGGCTCTTCGGTCTGGGAAGTCGTTCCTCCCTGTTCAATGGACGGTGTTCACTACGGATGCCAGCCTGAAGGGCTGGGGAGTCCTGTTGGCCCAAGGGCTTGGACTCCTGACGAAGCCCGTTGGCCCGTATTTCCAGAATATTGATTGGCAATCGGACTGCCTCTCCTCGTGGTCTGAGAGTTTGCTGGATTGCTCCCTTTAGGATCCAGTCGGACAAAGTCACAGCGGTGGCGTATGTCGACCATCAAGGGGTGACTCGGAGCTCAGCTGCGGCTTCCGAGGTCCCCCGTACCCTGAAGTGGGCTAAAGTGTGCCGGCTGTTCACATTCCGGGCATAGAACTGGCGGACTATTTGAGTCGCCAGACCAGGGAGAGTGGGCCTTGTACCCGGAGTTATTCCAACTCCTTTGCCACACAGACGGTGGGGCATGCTGGAGGTGGACCCGATGGCCTCTCGACTCAATAGTTGTCGGTTTGTGGCCAGATCAGGGATCCTTGGGCGGATGCCTCTGAGGCGTTAGTGGCCCATGGGGTCATTATCACCTGATATACGTTTATCCTCTGCAGTTGCTCCCTCGCCTGCTGTGCAGGGTGGCGACTGAGGGAATCCTCATTGCTCCTCGGCTTCACTGGTATGCCGATCTGGTACGTCTCGTTGCGGCCGTTCCCTGACGGTTGCCAATAAGGGAGGACTCTGTCTCAAAGTCATATATTTCATCCTGCCTTTAACACCTGGATTTCAACAGCCATGCCGTTAAGGCCAGAGACTGTAGAGAGACCGAGGTCTCTCGGACTCGGTCATTTCGTCCATATTAAGGACACGGAAGTCTTCCTCCAGAATGATCTATCTCTGTACCTGGAAAGCTTACATTGCCATGTGCGAAGAGCTGGACTGATGTCCTCGGATGTATTCCGTCCCTAGAATCCTGCGTTTCCTGCAGAATGGAGTGGCCCAAAGGCTCGCTTTGCGTATCATTAAGGGTCAGATTTCAGCCTTGGCCGTCTTCTTTCGGCGACCACTAGCGGTTCATTCTTTGGTTAGCACCCTTGTGCAGGGGTTTCGCCATGTGCTCCCTCCTGTCAAGTCCCCCCCCCCCCCTTCAGTGATTAAGAGCCTCTGTGTCGGTCCATGGATGATGAGAGAAAATAGGATTTTTGTACTCGCTGTAAAATCCATTTCTCTGACACTATGGACCGCCACGGCACCCGCCCTTCCTTTTTGAAGTTTGTATTGCTTTGTTACGAACTGAGGTCTGCTAGCTGCAGGTGGGAGGGTAATGTCCGGAGGGACTGCCACCTGGGTGGAGCTGTTCAGCTCTGGTTTGTTCCAGAATGTTTTAACATTCTGCCTAGTCTTCTCCTGCAAGCAGGGACATAATCACTGAACATGTGGGTATAAGAGCTGCCGTGTCGGTCCATGGATGTCAGAGAAATGGATTTTACAGTGAGTACAAAAATCCTATTTTTACTGGTGAGCAGCGATCAGCAATTTTAGCAAGACTGCAGTGGACCAATCTGACCCTAAGTGACACTTTGGGGGACCAGTGACACCAATAGTAATGAGTGCTAAGGCAGGGAAGGGGTGACCAAAGGGTTAATGGTTGCCAACTGTGGGGAAGGTCTGGCAAGAAGAACATAGAGATTACTAGGAACAGATGCTGTACTTCCCTGTCAGAATAGGGATCTGCCTTGTTTACATAGAGGCAGAATAGGGAGTGATCGCAGGTGGCTGGCGGACAGCAGGGTCCACCCAACCTGCATATTGGCTCCCCTGCCGTGCAGCCAGCAGGCAAGCATCTATAGCAGGGGTCTCAAACTAGCGGTCCTCCAGCTGTTGCAAAACTACAAGTCCCATGAGGCATTGCAAGGTTGACAGTTACAAGCATAACTCCCACAGGCAGAAGCATGATGGGACTTGTAGTTTCGCAACAGCTGGAGGGCCGCTAGTTTGAGACCCCTGATCTATAGTAACTCGTGCATGAAACAACGTACAGATACGTTGTTTCGTGAAGTAGAGCCACCCCACTGCAGTGTATATATATATATGTGGTAGGAGGTTTCTCAGTGGTTAAAGTGGAACTCCCTGGGTGATCATGTACATTACAAGGATTTTAACAAACTTTGATGCAAGTTCTTACCTCTTTTGTTTTGAAGAAATTCCTGTTTGTTCCTCTGTGCCCATGTGGTAAACCTGCAGGGCTCTGAGGAAAGCTGATGGTTCTGAATCCCTTTACCTGTGTTTTCTTATTGAAAGTATCTCATGAAAAATTTGATTTTTGTTTCAGGGATATCTGACTTGTATCTTAGTGTAGACTTCTGCAGGAAATGTTTCTGGGGGGTGTTCTGTACACATTATGTACAGAATACCTCCAGGTAGCCATATTACATTTTTAAACTACAGAGCTGCAGATTTGGAAAGGTAATATTTAATTACAATTGACGTGTTGCAATTGTATACGCTATATTTGCAAACTTGAGTTATCCTTTAAGTATTTAGTTCTGGCACTGTATGGCCCCTTTTCACACAAGTGATCCAGTTGGGTTTACCTGTCTTTTCGGGCGGACCCCTCCATTCCCCTCCGTCTGGTAGGTTTGGATCAGAGGGCAGTCAGGCAAGAATGGACAGCTGGTCCGTTTACATCCGACTGCCCATAGACCACAGCAGGCTGTGTCTGATCTACATAAGCGGAGCGAACACGGACCTATCATTGGCCTGCTCGGATGGTGATCAACAGACAGATCCCTGGACAAAAACGGATCTGGCGAAAGGTGTCTTGCCCAAACTTAGGGGTTATAAGGACACATTTAACCACTTAAGCCCTGGACAATTTTGAAGCTAAAGGACCAGACGTGGTTTCAGAATTTGGCACTGCGCTGCTTTAACTGGAAATTGTGCGGACATGCAATGTTGTACCGAAATGAAATTTGCGTCCTTTTCTTCCCACAAATAGAGCTTTCTTTTAATGGTATTTGATTGCCTCTGCGATTTCTATTTTTTGCGATATAAATGGAAAAAGACTGAACATTTTGAAAAAAAATATTTTCTACTTTTTGTTATAAGAAAAATCGAATAAACTCAATTTTAGTCATACATTTAGGCCAAAATGTATTCAGCCACATGTCTTTAGTAAAAAAAAATGTCAAGCGTAAATTTATTGGTTTGCGCAAAAGTTATAGCGTCTACAAACTAGGGTACATTTTCTGGAATTTACACAGCTTTTAATTTATGACTGCCGATCTCATTTCTTGAGGTGCTAAAATGGCAGGGCAGTACAACCCCCCCCCCCCCCCCCAAATGACCCCATTTTGGAAAGTAGACATCCCAAGGAAATTGCTGAGAGGCATGTTGAGCCCATTGAATATTTTTTTTTGACAAAAAGCGAGATCTGCAAAATACTCACCATACCTCTCAGCAAATAGCTTGGGGTGTCTGCTTTCCAAAATGGGGTCATTTGGGGGGGTTTTTGTGCCATCTGGCCATTCCATGGCCTCTGAAACTGTGATAGGCAGTGAGAAGTGAAATCAAAAATTTACACCCATAGAAAGCCTGAAGGCGGTGATTGGTTTTTGGGGTCCCGTACGCGGCTAGGCTCCCAAAAAGTCTCACACGTGGTATCCTCGTACTCGGGAGAAGCAACAGAATGTATTTTGGGGTGTAATCCACATATGCCCATGGCATGTTTGCGCAATATATCATTTAGTAACAACTTTGTGCAAAAAAAAATTATTGTGTCAACATATTCAATGGACTCGACATGCATCTCAGTATATAGCTTGGGGTGTCTACTTTCCAAAATGGGGTAATTTGGGGGGGGGGTTTGAACTGTTCTGGCATTTTATACACAACATTAGGAAGCTTACATCCACTCTTCTAACCACTTGAAGACAAAGCCCTTTATGACACTTTTTTTTGTTTACATGAAAACATTTTTTTTTTGCAAGAAAATTATGTTGAACCCCCAAACATTATATATTTTTTAAAGCCAAGGCCCTACAGATTAAAATGGTGGGTGTTGCATTTTTTTTTTCCACATGGTATTTGCGCAGCGATTTTTCAAACGCATTTTTGGGGGGGAAAAGACACTTTTTTATTTTAATGCACTAAAACACACTATATTGCCTAAATGTTTGATGAAATAAAAAAAGATGATCTTAGGCCGAGTACATAGATACCAAACACGACAGGCTTTAAAATTTCGCACAAACGTGCATTAGTGACAAACTACATACATTTTTAAAAGCCTTTACAGGTTACCCCGTTAGATTTACAGAGGAGGTCTACTGCTAAAATGACTGCCCTCGATCTGACCTTCGCGGTGATACCTCACATGCATGGTGCAATTGCTGTTTACATATGACGCCAGACCCACGCTTGCGTTCGCGCAAGAGCAGGGCAGGGGTGCTTTTTTTTTTTTTATTTATATTATATATAAAACTGTTCCTTCCATTTTTTTTTTTTTTGATTATTATCTCGGACATTCCCTCCCACTGCTTGTAAAAGCAGTCCAGAGGCTAATTAGCCACTAGGATTGCTTTTACATGAAAGCCGGCCGCTGGCTGAAAAGAATGATACCTAAACCCACAGGCATCAATCTGGTATAACCATTCAAAGTCTAGCAACATACCAGTACGTTGCTGGTCCTTGTTGGACATGTATTGTAATCCTTTTTTTTCATGCAGCCTGTTGGCTGAACGAAAAAAAAAGATTGATCGGTGGGTATGCCCACCATTAGAATACCGCCCTTCATCCACCCACTTCTAATGATGGGCATACATGCACCATTTATATATGCCGAAGCATGGGGGCATCTTCCCGCAAAAGTTATGCCGCATACACATGGTCAGACTTTTCCACGGGCAAGCCTCCGTCTAATTTTGACCGTATGTACGCGGCATTAGGAGCAAAATCGCTCCTCCGCCCCTGCTGCCCCAATGCTTCGGCATATATGCTTTTTTTTTTTTTTTTTTTTTTTTTAACTGTGGTGGTGAAATCACCTCCTACAGCACTGGAGTCGCAGGGATCAGGCCTGTCTCTGCGAATGCTGCAGTTATGTCTGTTATGTCTGTTGTGTTTTGCAAGTGACAGTGATCGATTGATACTGCACTTGGGTGGCCTGGATGGAGGGGCAAAACGCAGGTGCTAGCAGGTATCTGGGCTGATCCCGCTAACATTGTGTTTTTGGGAACCCTAAACTGCTGGGGACGCTAGTATAGATCTGATACTATACCACTAAGGGAGGTGTATGCTTCACGCGTGGGTGTTGGCATTACTGGCACTAACCTGACGCTGCCTGGGGTGTGACGCAGGGTTAACTAGGGGCAATTAGGGGGTTAAAACCTTTATTAGATAATATATGGGGGTACCTGACGCTATAAAAACCTGCGGCGAACCTAAAAAAAATAACTGGCTATCTATCGGCACCAGCATAACTAATACAGCGTTTAGAAAAACGATCGCTTAGTGACACTGGCAAAAGGGGGTGAAAGGGTTACCTGGGGGGGTGATCAAGGGGTTAAACCTTTATTAGGTAATATATGGGGGTACCTGACGCTATAAAAACCTGCGGCGAACCTAAAAAAAATAACTGGCTACCGATCGGCATCACCGACAATAAAACAGCGGTCAGAAAAACGATCGCTTAGCGACAGTGGTGCTAGGGGGTGAAAGGGTTATCTGGGGGGCGATCAGGGGGTGAAACCTTTATTAGGGGGGGTTAGGGGGCTACACTGGACCTAAAACTAAACTGTAGTGACACTTTTACAGTCACAAATGTCACTGATCACTGCAATCAGTGACACTGTGACTGGGGGGCCATTTATGTTCCTATGTGTGCTGGTGTTAGTGTAGTGTTTGTGCACTAACCTGTGTGTCTTCTCTTGTACGGCGCTCGGTATATGTGAGCGCCGCATGAGAGATGACATCACTTCCTCTGCCTGTGTAAACATTACACAGCAGAGGAAGCTTTCTCATTTGCCGTGAGCGATCGCGGGGGGGGGGGGTGGCCGGAATTGAACGATTAACGACCGCCCACTGTATAGAAGGGGGGTCCGATGGGACCCCCCCCAACTATACAAAGGCAATCACGTATATGTACGTGACTTTGCCTGTCGGTGCCATTCTGCCGACGTATTATTACAGTGGGCGGTCGTTAAGTGGTTAATCAGAAAACTGCAACCTTCACATCACAAATGCAATAAACGACAGATGTGCTTGTTTTTGCTTATTAACCTACAACGATCGAAGCCTTCATAATATCTTGATGGAGCATCCCCTCCCCGCGCCAAGGCACAGATCAGGTGCTATAGTTTATTCATGTGAGAATACATCTCATGGTAAATAAAATTTTTGTTCCACAATATGTAATTGTGTATGGGTGGGGAAAGAGAATATATACCCTTGAGCCTCAAACTGGTATGATCACCTTCCTATAAGGGATGACTTTCATTGGCAATTTTGTCATTTGGATATCTACTCCTGGTTCATATGTTGCCAAACAAGTCTATGGTTGCTGTACAATTCAATGTGAATCTACATTCCCTTAGCAATGCTTGAAAGCATTTTCCATAGTCTGCACACCGTTGATAGTGGGGGAAGTTTGGCACCAGGAGTCCCCACAGCCTTAAAGCCGCCCCTCTCATAACCCTGGGATTGGTACTACTATGCTTTCACTGCGCTATGCCTGTTAATACTGAGCGCTTTATGTTTTTTTTGTTATATATCTAAAACAAGCTTTTTTTTTATTATTTCTTTCTTTCTTTCTCAAATCTTTTATTTAATCAAAAGACAAGATTTAAAATAATGCAATGAAGATACAAAAGCCTATACCGTACATCATTGTATAACATCACAAAAAAAATGCAGACAGAAGCCCTGTGTATCACTCGAGTCCAGACTGCACAATGCAGTCTTGGCCTATACTTCAACCAGATACCACCAAAAAATGTAATACTCACCTTTCCATAATTTTCCTTTCCTGGTGCCTACCCATGGCAGCATACCAATGGTTGGTGGCTCTGCCCTCGACCAACCCACAGGACCATATAACGCTATAAAAAAAAGTTACTCCCCCCTCAGGTATTCTTGTAACTAGTCTTCAGAACCTTTAAGGATTATAGCATACCAATAGTAAATAACTCGCTTACAGGGAGGGTACTGCAATAATACGTTTTAATGAGTACAGAACTGATAGCTCTAAGGTCCTTTTCCATAAATCTCGGAAGGTAGGACCGCCGGTTCTAGGCTATAGTGCGTCATGAAGGTGTTGAAGGATGACCAACTAGCCGCCCTGCAAACTGTCTCAGGGGAGACCTGAGCCAAAGCTGCCCAAGACGAGGCCATTCCCCGCATTGAGTGTGCGTGTATTCACCGCATTTAGGACTGGAAGACCACTAGCCCAGTATGCCTTTTGAAATAGCCTCACGGTCCAGCTGGCCAAGGTCGTCTTGGAGGCCGCCATTCCTTTTTTTGCACCCTTGGGAATAACGAATGAACGTTGATCTTTGCGGAACTGTTGTCAGTTCTAAATAACGCCTCAGGGATCTGGCTACATCCAATTTGTGTAGTTTTGAGGAGGTTAGATCTTCTCCGAAGGCCAGAAGAACCCATTCCTGGTTGAGATGGTAGACTGAAGGTACCTTGGGGACAAACTGGTGATTGGGCTGCAGGACTACCCTGTCTGGGGAAAAAGGTGATGTAGGGTTCCTGTGCCCCTAGAGCTTGAATTTCTGACACTCTACGCCCTGACGCAATGGCGATCAGGAAGGTTGTTTTTCAGGTAATATCCTCCAGTGCACATTCTTCAGTGGGTGCAAAGGGAGGGTTTGCTAAGGCATTGAGAACAACTGTCAGATTCCATTTGGGGTATAGTGTTTTCCTGGGAGGACGTAATCTTAGGACTGCTTTTAGGAAATGGTCTACGAGCAGATTCAGTGCCCAGCGTGTGTCCGTTAGAGCTGAAACCTGAACCTTCAGTCCAGACCAGTCTGTAGAAAGAGTAGAATATTTTGGGGTCCAGTGGATTGAAATGGCTGGACTGTGCCACATCCGTAAACTTTCTCCATACCCTGTAGTAGGTGGCATTGGTGGACGATTTTTTTGCCTGTAATAATGTCCGGATAACCTCATGTGAGCACCCTAAGCCCAGCCTCTTCCGCTCAACTTCCAGGCCTTCAAGTCTAGGATCTCCGTATGTGGGTGAAAGAAGTCGTCTTGAGATAGAAGGTTGTCCATGTGCGGAAGAGGTAGGCTGCACAGAGCCATTTTGACTAAGAGCGGAAACCATGGTCTCTTCGGCCAGTATGGGATGACCGCCAGGATAGTGACCTTCTCCGATGTCAGATGTTGGAGGAACCTCAGTATCAGAGGAATCGGAGGGAACGCATATCCCTTTTTGAAGTCCAATGGTTGGACTAGGGCATCCACTCCTGCTAACCTTGGAGATGGGAATCTCGTGAAAAACATAGGAGTTTTTGCGTTGAGCGGGGAAGCGAAACGATCTATCTGGGGAGTACCCCACTGTTGGCATATCAAGCGGAAAACCCGTGGGTCTAGTGACCATTCGTTGTTGCTGCTGAAAGATCTTGAAAGGCAATCGGCTAGCTGATTCTCGGGGGCTGGAATGTAGGCAGCCCAAAGATCGAACAAATTTCTCTCGGCCTATGATATGATTGGGGCTACCTCGCTGGCTAGGGACCTGCTGTGCGTCCCCCCTTGGTTTTGAACATAGGCCACTGCCGCCCTGTTGTCCATCTGGAGCAGTATGGACTTGCCTCTGAGAAGAGGGGCTAGATGTTAAGATTGCCATCAATGCTGCCCTTAGCTCCAGGATATTGGAAATCATCCCTTCTGCCTTGAATCGCCATCTCCCTTGCACTAACTGGTTTTGGTAGTGTGCCCCCCATCCCAGTTGACTTGCGTCTGATGTAAGAATGGTCAACGAGATGGGGCCAATGGAGCGGTGAACTAGAAGGTTGGGTGGTCTTGTCCACCACCAGAGGCTGGATTTAATTGAAATGGTGATGACTATCATTTGTCCCAGGTGCTTCTTTCTCCACTGCGCCAGAAAACCCAACTGGAAATCTTGTAGATGCCACCTGGCCCACTTCACCATTGGAATGCATGACGAAAGGGACCCTAGGAAGCTCAGACAAGCTGATGCTGGCATGGAATGGCTTCCTAACGCTTGCTTCACCTTCTGTATCAATATAGGGAACTTCTCTGGTGGGAGTGACACAGCCTTCTTCGGGGTGTTGAATAAAGCTCCCAGATATGTCATCTTTTGCGTAGGTGTCAATTGATTTTTTGAGTAGTTGATAAGCCACCCGAATTGGATCAAAGTGTTCAGGACCAGCTGCACATGCGTTTCCAGAGTCCCTCCTGTGCTGGGATAGGATCAGTATGTCGTCTAGTAGTGCAGGACTCTTATCCCCTTCTCCCAGAGGGGAGCTAGGATGGCTACCAAAACCTTGGTAAAGGTTCTGGGAGCCAATGAAATTCCAAAGGGAAGGCATTGGAACTGGAGGTGCAGATTGCCTATTTTGAACCGGAGAAAAGGCTGGAAATGATGGTGGATGGGTATGTGAAGGTATGTATCCTGGAGATCTATAGAGACCATCCAATCCCCTGGCTGTACTGACAGAATTACTGTGTTTAGGTATTCCATTTTGAAGTGCTCTACCTGAATGTATTTGTTTAGCCTCTTCAGGTCCAATACGGGCCTCCAGCCTCCCGATTTCTTGGGGACCAAAAAGACTGGGGAATAAAACCCTGAGTTTTTTTCAGAGTCAATACTGGAAATACTGCCTTGTTTTATGTAGAAGTATTTGAATATACTGAAAGAGAGCTTCTTTCTTCTCTTTGGAGATCGGTATTTTGGTGGGTTGGAAGGAAAAGGTGGAGGACAGCTTTTGAATTTCCAAAAATGTCCTTGAAGGATCGTGGAGATTGCCCATTGATCTGTGCAATTTTCCACCCAAACCTGGGCAAAAGACTTGAGTTTTGCTCCTACTGGACTGGTTTGGATGGGTAAGGAGTCAAAAAGACTTCTGGTTCTCAACCATATATATGGAAAAAAGGGTAAAAGAAACTGCGCTAAGATCAGAAGCAATCTCGTGTGCCCACAAAAATGCCAAAAGTCCAAATGGAAGCAGCACCCCTTCTGTGAAACATCAAAACAGTGATCAAAAATAGTGAAAATATATAGAGTCGCGCTAAACCTAAATAATTAAAAGGGTGTACCTAAATAATAATGAAAATAAACACATATATAGTGTGTGTAGGTAACATAAAAACCTCCAAATGATTGTTAGTGAATTAATATAAATAGAATAATCAAGATAAGCAAAATAAATCAAATGAATAATTGCTTGTGAAAATCCATGAATGTTCATAAAAGTTCATAAATTGGGTGATCTGTCTGTGATAACACCAAATGATAATAGTCCACCCGTGCACAAATCCTTGAATCAATGGAGTACACTCTCTTCAGATGTGAAAAAAAAGCAAAAGTGATGTCCACCACCATATGACAAAATGGTCTGCTTACCAGCGCTCTATTACAGAGGACCCGGAGAAGCTTTGAGTGTAATCTTGGCTGGGTTGCAATGTCACCAAGGATCCACCGCACCGCTAATCCGCATACTCCATGATGGTAGGGGCCAAGTGGTGATGATATGGCATGTGTAAATCTTTAGCGTTTATTAAAAATTAAAAAAAATATTGCACTTACAATGTTGGATTGACAAATAAGCCTGAAGACTGCTGCGCCGGCCGGATGCAAGCAAGCAGGCAGACCCGTCCGTCTGGAAGTACGAGCAGTAGTGGATGGTACACTCTCTCAAGAATAATGGGATTTTGGTTGGAGATAGTATGTCTGTTACTAAGGTGAGCGCGCAAACAAAAATTCTTTAAGAAAATATACATTTATTAAATAGTATCAGGTAAAAATCACACAGTAATAATACATATTTAGACCATGAGTTGATGCTTGATGCATGAAATAAGATGCTTGGATATGCAGGGTACCAACATGTTTCGCAAAATGCTTCTTCAGGGCACCACATACATCTCTGTTTTCATCTAGATTACACAGGACATAGAACATGTCAATAGTATAATATCAAGCAGACAGTTGTATATTATAACAAAGATAAAAAAAAATTGTCATATTAAACACTATATGATAGCAGCTCGAGATGCACGTGCTCAACTGGTCAGTAAAATTATACGACATAGTCACATCATTGCGCAGGTGTCCACCCGTCGCTAAAGTGCCGCCTGTGGCTATTGACCTAGTGACACTAGGTGACACTTATTTGCACAATTACCAATTAAATTACAATGGATCAATATGGGGGATGAAAGGCAGGGGGGCTAAAGAAGGGACAGTATACATGGTTTGGGCTGATAGTGGGGTAATGGCTGATAACTGCTACATGGGGAATAAAAATATGTATGCAAACAGATTTATTGCATATTAGGTATTAGAGTACCAAAAAATATGTAGGGCCCTTTTTTGCTACTCTAATACCTAATATGCAATATATCTGTTTGCATACATATTTTTATTCCCCATGTAGCAGTTATTAGCCATTACCCCACTATCAGCCCAAACCATGTATACTGTCCCTTCTTTAGCCCCCCTGCCTTTCATCCCCCATATTGATCCATTGTAATTTAATTGGTAATTGTGCAAATAAGTGTCACTATGATGGTATAAACATATTTTCTACCTCTATTTCCACCCTGTGTAATTAGGGATATATATATATATATATATATATATGTGTGTACAGTGGCGGCCCGTCCATAGGGGGCGCCCGGGCGCCGCCCCCCCCCCCTCCTGTGGTCACCAAAAAAAAAAACGTAAAAAAAAAAAACGGGCCCTTTAAGAGTTTTTTTTTTTTTTTTTTTTTTTTTTTAATGTCTTTTTTTTTTTTACACATGGCGGCGCGACCATAGTGGGCGCAGAAGCGCTGCTACCGCTCACTTCTGCGCCCGGCCGTCACTCACCACAACAATACATAGGTTCATGCATTGCATGAACCTATGTATTGCTGCCGCCCACTATTCAGATGGCCGGCCCCTTGAGCGCCGGCCATCTGAATCACAGCGTCTGATTGGCCTTTAGAAGTGCCTATCAGAGCCAGCAGGCTCTGATAGGCTTCCCGACTACAGCCTGAGGGCTGTAATCGGCTTCTAAATATCTAATGAGAGGACGCACAGGGGTGCGTTCCTTGGCCAATCAGGTTCACCGGGTCTGGTTACCGGTAACCTGATTGGCTGAAGTGACATCGAGGGCGGGAGAAGACATCGAGGACGGAAGAAGGACGGCGCAGACTCGAGGAAGGTAAGTGCAGGGCTGGGGGGAGAAACTGGCTGTATTATGAAGACAAAACTGGCTGCATTATGGGGGAGAAACTGGCTGCATATGGGGGAGAAACTGGCTGTATTATGGGGGAGAAACTGGCTGCATTATGGGGGAGAAACTGGCTGCATTATGGGGGAGAAACTGGCTGCATTATGGGGGAGAAACTGGCTGCATTATGGGGGATTAACTGGCTGCATTATGGGGGAGAAACTGTCTGCAGTATGGGGGGGAAACTGGCTGCATTATGGGGGAGAAACTGGCTGCATTTGGGGACAAACTAGTGGCGTTTGGGCACAGTGGCTGCATTTAATGGGCACAGTGGCGGCAATTGATGATTTTATTTTTTTCAGTTTGTTTGCGCCCTCCAAAAAATTTGAGCACCAGCCGCCACTGTGTATATATATATATATATATATATATATATATATATATATATATATATAAAATCAGTGGCGGAACTACCGCCATAGCGACACATGGGGCCCGTGGGCTGGGGCCGGTTTCAGTTGCTGCAGTGCTCCTCCCTGTCCCCTCTCTCCTGCTCCTGTGCATTACGGAGCTGGCTGGGTCTGTGTGTGTTCGGCGGCGGGCGGCACTGTAACGCGGTCCCGCCCCCCCTAGACTGGCTCGTGTGATAGTAGATGGAATGAGTGTTCAGCCTATCACACAAGCCGGTCTAGGGGGGCGGGACCGCGTTACAGTGCCGCCCGCCGCCGAACACACACAGACCCAGCCAGCTCTGAGGAGATGCCCGCCGGATGTGCCTGCACTGCCTGGATAGGAGGATCGGATTCGGCAGGGGGGCCGCATATAGAGGAATTGAGCTTTCTACTGTCCTCCATGCAGCCGCTGAATGCTTGCAGGAGGGAGAGGAGGAGAATCAAGCATTCCGCGGCTGTATGGAGGACAATAGAAAGCTCAATTCCTCTATATGTAGCCGCCCTGCTTCTCCTCCTATCCAACTTCTTTTGCTGCCCCCCCAGTGCTCTCCCCCCCACCACACTCTCCAGCCCCCCCCACAGTTCTCTTCACCCCTGTTCTTGCTGCCCCCCCTGCTCTCAAGCTCTCCCCATCCTTCTCCAGCCACCATCCCAGTGCTCTCCACTCCCCCCAGACTGTGCTCTCCCCCCCCAGTGCTCTCCACCCCTGTTCTTCCCCCCGCCCCAGTGCTCTCCACCCCTGCCCCGCCCCAGTGCTCTCCACCCCTGCCCCCCCCAGTGCTCTCCACCCCTGCCCCCCCCAGTGCTCTCCACCCCTGCCCCCCCCAGTGCTCTCCACCCCTGCCCCCCCAGTGCTCTCCACCCCTGCCCCCCCAGTGCTCTCCACCCCTGCCCCCCCCCAGTGCTCTCCATCCCTGCCCCCCCCAGTGCTCTCCACCCCTGTCCCCCCCCCCTGTGCTCTCCACCCCTGTTCTTTCCCCCCCAGTGCTCTCCACCCCTGTCCCCCTGTCCCCCCGTGCCCTCCACCCCTATCCCCCCCCAGTGCTCTCCACCCCTGTTCTTTTCCCCCCCAGTGCTCTCCACCCCTGTTCTTTTCCCCCCCAGTGCTCTCCACCCCTGTTCCCCCCAGTGCTCTCCACCCCTGTTCTCCCCCCCAGTGCTCTCAAGCTCCACCCTTCGCTCTCCAGCCCCCCTGTGCTCTCCACCCCCGTTCTTTTTGGCTCCCCCTCCATTGCTCTCAAGCTCCCCCCCAGAACTCTCCGCTCCCCACTCCTGTACTACTCTCCACTCCCCCCTGCATTTTGCCCCCACCCACATGCTCTCCAACCCCCGCCAGTGCTCTCTCCGCTCCCCCCTGCATTTTGCCCCACCCATGTGCTCTCCCACCCCGCTAGTGCTCTCCACCCACCATACTGCTCTCTAGCCCCCCGTACTTTCCACCCCTTTTTTTTCTGGCCCCCACTGGTGCTCTCAAGCTCCCCCCATTGCTCTCCACCCCCCAGTGCTCTCCACTCCCCCCCCAGTTTCTTTGTACCCCCCAGTGCTCTCCAGCCCCCGTGCTCTCCACCCCTGTTCTTTCTGCCCCCCCCAGTGCTCTCAAGATCCCCCCAGTGATCTTTACCCCCCACACTCTTAGCCCCTTCAGTGCTCTCCAGCCCCCTCTCTCAGCCTCCCATGCTCTCCACACCTGTTCTTTTTGGCTCCCCCCCCAGTGCTCTCAAGCCCCCCCCAGCGATCTCCGCTCCCCACCCCTGTGATCTCCACTCCCCCTGCTCTTTACCCCCACCCATGTGCTCTCCAACCCCGCCAGTGCTCTCTGCTCCCCCTTCTCTTCAGCTCCCACCCAGTGCTCTCACTTCCCCAGGACCAGAGGACAGGCTGTCTGGGGGCAGAAAATGAGGACAGCTGAAGGTGCAGGTGGCCAGGGACCACTCCATCTCACAGCAAACAGATCCTCTGGAAGGAGCACTGTCCCCATCCAAAACTAGAACAGACCCTGCCTGCTGATGGCGATCATGGATATCCTGCTGGCATAGAAGGCACTGTACTGAGCATCAACAACACACCTACCCACAGACAGGGACTGCAGACTGGGACATGGGGCAAAAGAGGGGCTGCAATGATGGGCACAGTGAGGCTGAATTTGTGGGTAAAGTGAGACTGCATTCATGGGCACAGTAAAGCTGCATTTGATGGGCACAGTGATGCTGCATTGTTGGGCACAGTGAGGCTGCAATGATGGGCACAGTGAGGCTGCAATGGTGGGCACAGTGAGGCTGCATTTGATGAGCACAGTGAGGCTGCATTTATGGGCACGGTGAGGCTGCATTTATGGGCACGGTGAGGCTGCATTGATGGGCACAGTGAGGCTGCAATGATGGGCACAGTGAGGCTGCAATGATGGGCACAGTGAGGCTGCAATGATGGGCACAGTGAGGCTGCAATGATGGGCACAGTGAAGCTGCAATGATTGGCACAGTGAGGCTGCATTTATGGGCACAGTGAAGCTGCAATGGTGGTCACAGTGAGGCTGCATTGCCCTTTAAACCACGCCCACTATTTAATTTAAGTCCGCCATTTTTTTGTGGGGGGGGCCATACAACATTTTGCTATGGGGCCCTGTGATTTCTAGTTACGCCCCTGATATATATATATATATATATATATATATATATATATATATATATATATATATATTAGTGGATTTAGAATAT
The DNA here is from genome assembly GCA_029206835.1 of Rana muscosa. Taxonomy (NCBI): domain Eukaryota; kingdom Metazoa; phylum Chordata; class Amphibia; order Anura; family Ranidae; genus Rana; species Rana muscosa. The sequence goes on from CM055117.1 coordinate 338,173,845, forward strand.
CCCATTTGAATAATATCCATACTTGGTATCACTAGCTATATATTTAGCACCTTCTAAAACCTATTAGTAGTCATCTAACTATATATCATTTAACTTAACTGTATCTCATTTAGTTTAATATGATTACTCTGTTAAACTCATAGATTATTCTGAATGCACAACTTCCGTCAACTATCACGGTCCAATACCCTCACTTGCCATCCTGATGGATCTGGCTTCCACCAGGTCAATAGCCACAGGCGGCACTTTAGCGACGGGTGGACACCTGCGCAATGATGTGCCTATGTCGTCCAATTTTACTGACCAGGTGAGCACGTGCAGCTCGAGCTGCTATCATATAGTGTTTAATATGACAAAAAACTTTTATCTTTGTTATAATCTACAAACTGTCTGCTTGATATTATACTAATGACATGTTCTATGTCCTGTGTAATCTAGATGAAAACATAGATGTATGCGGTGCCCTGAAGAAGCATTTTGCAAAACATGTTGGCCCCCTGCATATCCAAGCATCTTATTTCATGCATCAAGCATCAACTCATGGTCTAAATATGTATTATTTATGACTGTGTGATTTTTACCTGATACTATTTAATACATTTATATTTTCCTAAAGAATTTTTGTTTGTGTGCTCACCTTAGTAACAGACCTACTATCTCCAACCAAAATCCCATTATTCTTGAGAGAGCATAGTCTCTCTCTCTCTCACTTCTCTTTTTTTTTCTGGTTCTCAACCGTCAATGCCGAGGCCTTAGGCTTCCCCAACTTGAGAAAGGTGGCATGTGAGCCCTTCCAGCCTCTTCTGTACTCCTTCCCTGGACGGTATGTCCTGGAATCCCTTGATCTTTGTTGGGTAGCTTCTCCTTCTATTCCTATCCTGGGGAATTAAGCCACTCTTCCCTCCTGTGACTGCTGATTGCTGCATCCATTTTATTACCGAACAGGGCCTTTCCATTATATGGGATACGACACCAGGACTGTTTTGAGGATGCGTCCGCTGACCATGGCTTTAGCCATAATGCCCTTCTGGCTGTGATAGAGTATAGCATGGCCCTAGAGGAACACTTCAGGACATCGATGGCCGCTTCTGCCATAAAATCTGAGGCCAGCTTCAATTCATCCAGCGCTTAAATGATTTCATCCGAGTCCAAGCCTTGTTTGAGAGCTGTCTCGATATCTGACCACACTCTGGTGGCCCTGAAAATTTAAGTCAGAGCCACTGCTGGTTTGCAGGCTCCTCCGGCTGCCTGATACACCTTTTTAAGATCTGATTCAATCCTACGGTCCAGGCAATGTTGTATTTCTGGCTAGCCTTGAGAAAACGATTGTAGGCGATGGGGCTCTTGTGCACCTTCCGCCACTCATCCGTAATTACTCCTTTAATCTCCTCCATTAAAGGAAAGGTTGAAGACTTTTTTGTTAGGTGAGAAAAATATTTTTTTGTCTTGGACGGAGGTTCTGGATCTTCCCCCTATTGAATCGCATCCTTTACTGCGACAATAAAAGGTTTGACTAGGGGGGCGTGGCTTGGATGGCAGCGGGATCAGACGTGCATTGCTGAAGCTCCTCGCCAGGCCTGCCTGCATAGCCTTTTTCTGCACTGACCGCCTACACTACCATGGGCAAACCCAAAAGACAAAAGGACCCCAAGTCCCAGGGACACAGTACCAGGTCCTCCTCCGCACCTCCGCCGCTCATTATGTAGTATTTTGGTCCGGAATCTCTGGCGAGTCTCCTCGCGGCCAAGATGGCGTCGGCCGCGACCTCCGCACTCGCCTCTCCTGCACAGTCATCTCCGGGAGCCGGGACTCACAGGTATTGCTCAGAGGGGGACCTCACGGCTGCCTTCACCCAAGATGCCACCCTACGCTCTCAGGTCGGGCCCCCCGCTCCTCTCAGTGGCCATCCCCTAGGCAGCCTCTCTCAGCCGTTTCCCCCCTGCCTTGTGGAGCCTCCTCCACTCACGCTGACTCAGACTGTCACTCCGTCAGCATCCTGGGATTCCCTCACTCCCGAGTGGGATCCACGCTCTTTGCCACAGCGGTCCCAGCCACACAAGGACAGAGGAGCGCGATCCCAGCCACACAGGGACGGAGTACCCTCTCCTTCCCTGCACCAGAGTGTCATGGCTCATACCTCGGCCTCCCCTCAGCTCCCACTAACCCCAGGGCATCTGGGGACTCACTCCCATCCAGGGAATGCACGTGGAACCCACACTGAGTCAAGCTATAAGCCACCTACTCCTTACCATCCATCCCTGGGAGAATATTCCCTGCCTGCTGCCTGTGCAGCCCCTGCATGGGGCACCCCTGCTAATGTTGCCACTTATTCTGATGCAGACCCTGAAACCTATACCTCCTTGCGTGATTATGTACGCTGTATGCCTACAAAATAGGACTTCCGTATGCTCATCCAGGAGGTGCGTGAGACCTGCAGATCTGAGATCAACATGCTGCGGTCAGACCTCCACCACCTTTCTATCAGAGTTTCCTCGCTAGAGGAAGAGGGCGGTAATATCAAGCACGAAATTGGCCAAATTCACTCCCAACTCGCCTCCCAAGCATCCGCGCTCCGGGACTTTAACCGCCATCTTGAGGACCTCGACAATAGGGGCAGACGAAATAACATCAGGGTCCGAGGCCTCCCTGAAGCAACTCAGGAGGAAGACCTACCTGTTACCCAGCAAGCTATCTTTAACAGAATCCTTGGTCGCCCTGAACATCAGAAAGTTAAGCTAGACAGGGCACACCGTGCCCTCCGCCCCCGCGGGCCGGGTTCTAGACCTCGTGATGTGATTTGCAGGGTTCATAACTATGCCATCATAGAAGAAATTATGAGGAAGGCCCGCAATGTGCGCACTATTGACTTTGACGGCGCCCCCATACAGCTCTTCCCTGATCTGTCGTGGATTACCCTCCAGCAACGACGCTCCCTGCAACCGCTTCTTACCCTACTGAGGGAGCATGATTTCCGCTACCATTGGGGTTTCCCCTTTAGCCTTACAGCAAAGAGAGATGGGAGGTCCACCACACTAAGATACCCTGAAGATCTTCAATCCTTTTGCAGAGACTTGGATATTCCGGTACCACCAACTCCCGGCTGGGACCCCTTGCCAATTCCTCCACCAAGACCGGCCCCCTGGACCCAGGTCCCCGTGAGGAAGCGTCCATGGCCCCGTCCCTCCGGCCCCTCTCTGCCCCCTTCTCGGCATTAACTTTCTGCTCTCGCTGAGATCACCTAATCTTTGATGGTTTGATGACTGGTTCCCCTCATCTCCCCCAATCTGGGGTCCCTGGATGAGACCTGGTTGCTATGTCTCTCATTGGTTTGTTCCTATCCCCTAGAGATCAAACTATTACGGATGATACCCTCTTTCCCCTTTTTGTTTGTTACGGACCCCCCTCTCCGATGTCCCTTTTGGGGGATGTGGATCAGAGAACTCGCTTGGGCTGAATTTGGGGATCTTCAGATGCCATTTATTCCAAGCGGTTGGCCCACTAAATTGTTTTTGGGTTTTAGCTACAGTTGCAGTTATGACTGTTTACTAAGTGCAGGTTTATCATTAGCTTCATCTGCAGGCAGGCCCGGGAGCGGATCATTCCTCCCTTGGTCATGCATCCTCCCCCCCCCCCCCCAGGGGCTCTCCGAATGGTTCCCTACCTGATTATATTGTTTTGTTTACTGCCCTCTGACGGGTTAATTTTTTCTGATCCCGTCAGGGGGAGCCTTTCGGAGACTCCTAACCCACCACCTTTTTTAGGTGGGTTATACTGTGAGATGTTATTAGTATTTCAATATGTGTTTTTTGATCTTGTTACATGTGTTTCATGTGTTTTTATTTGTTGTTTTTTATTTTCTTCTCTTCCCCCTTTCTTGGCTTTCCCCCTCTTCCTCTTTTTCTCATCTACTTCTCAACCTTCTGGACACCCCCCCCCCTCTGGAGTGTGGGCCCTGGCTGCTCGACCCTGGCCCCCCGATCCGAGACTACCCCTGGGAGCCAATTGGTAGATCCCCTGGACGGCTGGTCATTGTCTACTGGCATGGGTAAGCGAACACGTCTCTTGTTTCTGTATCCACCATGATTGACATACTATCCCTAAATGTGAAGGGCCTTAACTCTAATGTAAAACGTAGTTTAGCCCTCCGCGAGTTCAAGCGGTCCGCAGTGGACATTATCTTTATCCAGGAGACGCATCTTGCTAAGTCAGGCACTATGACCTTCGCCCTCAAACACTTCCCCCAAATGTATCTTGCCTCTAATCCCTGTAAACGGGCAGGTGTGGCGATCCTCTTTAAACAGGGATCTCCTTTCCAATTGCAATCCTTGTACGCAGACCCTCTAGGTCATTATCTCATTCTTCGGGGCTCTTGGAAAGACACCAACCTAACTCTATGTAATATTTACGCCCCGAATGTCAACCAGCACTCCTTTTTGTCCAAAGTATATAAACGCTTATTTGCGACTCCACACCAGTATCTGGGTATAGGAGGAGACTTTAACCTGACCTACTCCCCGAGTCTTGATAAGCTCTCCATGAACCCTGGAAAAGCCTCCTTAGCTGCTGACAGGAAGTCCACCCTTTTCCGCCAATTAACTAGGAAATATGCCCTATTTGACACTTGGCGCACCGCTTATCCATCAGCTAAGCAATTCACTTTTTACTCCCACCCTCAAAAGTCCCATTCGCGTCTAGACTATTTTTTTGTTAATGCACCAACCCTGAGAGCCTGTACAGGCTCAGATATCCAAGCAATTTCCTGGTCGAACCACGCCCCGATGAAACTTTCCCTAGCGCTTTCTCCGGGATCCTTTCGAGTTTGTCACTGGCGTCTAAACGAGTTCTTGCTTACGCATGTTCCCTCCAAAGTGGAATTGGAACAAACTTTGAAGCTGTACTTCGCTGAAAACTACTCCCCTGAGGTCTCACCCACCTCCGTATGGGAAGGCCACAAAGCGGTCTTTCGTGGCCAGTGCATATCACTTTCTACTGCTCTAAAACGTAATGCCAATAAAGCCAGACAATTGCTGTTGGAACAGCTCCGACAACTTGAAACGAGCTTGCTGTCTTCCCCCTCCCTGCGTACTCTTAGGGCACTAGTGAGCACTAGGGCTAGTTTGCGAGATATCGATCTAGGGAAAACAGAGAAAGCCCTTCTCCGACTGCGCCAATCCTTTTATGACAAGGCTAATAAGCCGCACACCCTCCTGGCACGGCAACTCCAAGATCGTGCGGCTGCTACCTCACCCACCTCTATTAAAGACGCAAAGGGCGCTCTCCAATCGCATCCCTCTAAAATTGCCCAGCTCTTCCATGACTATTATTCCACCTTGTATAATGACCCAAGTGTTCCGCACAATCCCCCTCCTCCTGATTTATCCCAGGCCATCCACTCTTACCTAGTAGACTGCGACCTTCCCACCCTTTCCGCCTCTGACCTAGCCAGCCTCAACTCCCCTATTTCTGAAGAAGAAGTAGTCGACACAGTTAAGTCTCTCCAAAATAACAAAGCCCCGGGGCCTGACGGTCTACCATACCTCCTATTATAAAACCTTCTTGCCACTCCTTCTCCCCCACATCACCCCTCTGTTTAATTCCTTCATGACCAACACATCCATCCCGAGAGACATGCAGACCTCTTTCCTTACAATGATCCCCAAACCTGGAAAGGACCATACTCTGTGTTCTAACTACAGGCCGATTGCGCTTCTGAACTCGGACTTAAATTTTTTTACTGAACTACTGGCTAATAGATTAAACGCCTTTATGCCCTCATTGATCCATAAAGATCAAGTGGGGTTCATACCCCTCCGACAGGCGGGAGACAATACCCGGAGAGTTATTGACCTTGTGGAGGTGGCAAACAGACGCGGAAAAGGCCTTTGATAGGCTAGGCTGGCCCTTCATCTTTGCTACACTTCGTAGAGCTGGTATAAAAGGCCCCTTCCTACGAGCCATTACTCATCTGTACTCGACCCCCTCGACCTTAGTCAGAACTCAGTTTGCCTCCTCGCCCATCTTACCTATTTCCAATGGCACACGACAGGGCTGCCCGCTATCCCCCCTCCTATACGCCCTCTGTATTGAGCCCCTAGCAGCCCATGTTAGACAAAACCCGAACATTCACGGCATCCCAGTCCGTATTAGGGACTTTAAGATTTCTTTGTTTGCGGACGATGTCCTGCTCACACTCACCCAGCCCCATGTATCTCTTCCAAATCTACATGAAGAATTAGATCGTTACAGCACTCTCTCGGGCTATAAGATTAACAACTCTAAGACAGAGGCCCTCCCCCTCAACATGACCCCTCGGACACTGTCAGCCCTCTCCCAATCATTCAACTATATGTGGAAGATGTCCGCCCTGAAGTACCTAGGTGTCTACCTCACACCCTCCTATGAAACTTTATACAAGGCCAACTTCCCTTCACTATATAAATCTATTAGGGCCTCTCTGGCTAAATGGAAAACCTTAAAGCTATCTCTCTTTGGTCGGTTAGCGACCATCAAGATGGCGATTTTACCCAGACTCCTTTACCTCTTTGAGACACTTCCTATCCCTATCCCAGCCGCACACTTCAGAACCCTTCAGGACGACTTGCTTAAGTTTTTTTGGAATTATAAGAGACACAGGATTGCTAGATCAATATTATATGCCCCCCGTGGCCAAGGGGGTCTCGCTTTTCCCAACATAGCCAAGTACTACTTGGCAGCACAGTTGCGCCCGGTGGCTTCTTGGTGTACCCTCCATGCGTACAACAGATGGACGCAAATTGAGAAGCTGTGGCTGGCCCCTACACATCCTAACTCTATGTTATGGAGCACAGATACACCTCTCGGCGGGTCCCAACTGCTAGGCCCAATGGCGCTCTCACGGACACTATGGCGACGTGCTAAATCGACATACCCGCACACCTCCGCAGCTTCCCTGGTCACCTCCTTTTTATTCACTCCCAATGTCCCGGACAGCTTGACCTCACAGATGTCCCACTTTTGGATGGATAGGGCCTTATTTCGGTATGGTCAATTGGTGGATACTAGAACCAGAATCCTGAGGTCCTTCCAAGACCTGAAAGATGCCTTTGATTTACTCAGACAGGCCTTCCTTACCTACAAATCCGCCATTTTGCACAGTCTCTGGTATCGAATCTGCAATTCTCCCCCTTAACCGAGTTTGAGAAAATCTGTTTGGAGGGTTCGTCCCCTAAAGGTATGATATCGCGCACCTATCAACTCCTGATCACAGATATGTCACCATCTGGTCCTCGGCATGCCTATATGCATAAGTGGGAGCAGGCCTTGGGTGAGACCCTTGAAGACTTGGCAAATCATATGGTCACAGGCCCCTAGGAGTTCTGTCTGTACACTGTACAAAGAAAACCAATACAAAATTTTACTTCGCTGGTACCAGACTCCTGACTTGCTTCACTCTATATACCCATCAGCTGATCGCCGTTGTTGGCGCTGTAGTAAAGAGGTGGGGATGCTGTATCATACCTATTGGACATGCCCACTGATTGTCCCCTACTGGCAGATGGTGCATTCTCTTCTCCACTCCATCTTTGATACTTGGGTGCCATTCGACCCTAAATTGTTCCTCTTGGGTCTTCTACCCCCTTCCTTTTCCAAAACCTCAAAAAAACTCCTAGTCCAGGTGCTAACAGCGGGGAGATGCTTGGTAGCCCTGAAATGGAGAAGGAGGGAACCCCCCTCTTTGTTTGAATTGCACTCCAGGATCAGAGATGTTAAGCGGATGGAATACCTGACTGCATCCCTAAACAATACCCTTGATTCACACAACCAAATATGGGAACTGTGGGACAAACTAGAAGCCCCTAATATCGGCTAACACGTGGTTGGTATCCCCGGGCGGTGAGGGGGCCTGGGGTCGGGTTGCTGTCCTCTTCTTTCCTACCCTTTCCCCCCTTCGACCCTTTCCTCCTCTCCCTTTCCCTGTTATCTCTAGTCCCCTTGTCTCTATCTACCTTTTCTTTATCCTTTCTCCTACTCCTTTTTTTTTTTTTATTCTCTTGTGTTCCTGATTTTTATCTTAACGAGTCCGACCTTAATGGTACTACAGTTGCCTTATAGCTAGCTTTATTGTTTGAATATGGCCACACAAGGCTTAGTGTTTATTTGTTATCCATGCCTCAACTTTGTCTCTCTATGGGCGACAACGTGTGTGGACAGTCCGCCTGAGGTTTGCCATGTATCGCATAGCGTGCCTTTTATTTGTATTTTTTAATTATTATTTTTTTTTGTATTGTCTGTCTTTTTCTGTTGGTGTATTTGAAAAATCAATAAAACTGTCAGTTTTCAAAAAAGGTTTGACTAAACCGAAGTCAAACGTTAAAGTGTTTTCTTCAGCTGCGGTTGACTCGTCTTCTGAATTAACTTCTGAATCGGGCTGAAGAATAGGAGTCTCTGCTGCCCTTTCCCCCATAGGCGGAGCTAGCTGGTCTTGGAATAAGGCTAATTCCCGCATAGAATCCTTGATTACATTTTTAATTGAATCTATGGATCCTTGCTTGTCCGCCGGGGCTTCTAGGAGGCACTGACCACATGCCAATTTTCCCCGGAGGGCTTGTTTTCCACATACCCAACAGGCCTTATCCCCTTGGTGCGTAGACTTGCGTTGGGAATCATGCCTGGTTGAGGTATGTTGGGGTGACCTCCGACTGCTATAGGAGGCATGAGCAGAGGACGAATGCGAGTGACCAGAGCTTCCATGGCCTCCTGACCCCCTTTCGGGAGGATCTGCGGGATGATTCTTGGTGCGAGCTGTAGAAAGAAAACAAAAAAGGAATGTTTCCATATGCCCGAAAAGCTCTTTTGAATAAAGGGAACTTGCCTGCCTGTTGCAGCCCTTACCTAGTGGTATGTTGAGGATCTTTTTGATGCGGCATTGTAAAGTCAGGGGCAGCTAAAAATAAATTCGAAGGGTTGAAATTAATGGAGGGTAATTTAGGAGAAAAAATATTAATTGACTAATATTAAATAATACATTATATATATATATATATTGTGACAGCAGGAAGGTAAAGTCACCTGGTTGCATCCAGGGGGGTAGATATATTTCGCCCAGATTCAGGCTTTACGCCGACTTATACAACTAGGTAGAGAGTTGTATAAGGCTAGTGGGCTCATGGATGACTCATATGTCTAGGGAGAGTGTGGGGCGTCGTGCAGACAGGGAGTTGATGAGACCAGCTGAAGCTTGTCAGCTCATTTAGGCCTCTATAAGAACTCCCAGCTTCATTAGATGTTAGCTCATGCCTGGAACCAGACCTGTGTGGACTGTCTAGGGAGAGTGAACCCCTGTGCGGTGAGGCAAAGCCTGTGTGGCTATTTGTTTGGACTTTTACTAAACCAGGGACTTAGGGACTAGGACAGCACTAGGCTGATCCCAGTTGTTAGTTAGGAAACCTGTATGTTTAGTCAGAGGTCAACTTGACCAGGATTTATTTTGGTTATGTTTCTTTTGCTTTGCTGTGTTTTGTCACTGTAAATAGAAAATAAACCGCACCTTTTTTTGATTTTGAAAACCACAACCTCCGTTTGCTGGGCCTGTTTTGTGTGGGGAGCCCATCCCGGGGGTCACACACACCCGCTGCCGAGCTAACCCCCTCACAGTTGGTGGAGAACCAGTGGCAGTTTTTTTTAAGCCAGCATGGAGGAGATACTGAAGCAGCTGGCTCTAGCAAATGCCAATCAACAGCAGACAAATGCAGGTTTGCAAAGGAGCCTTGCAGCCCAGCAGCAGACAAACGCAACTTTGCAACAGAGTCTGGAGGCTCAGCAACGAGCCCAGCAGCAATCTGAGGCCCGCTTCATAGACCTGTTGCAGAAGCAAGAGCAGAGACTACAACAACAGATGGAAGCAGTAATGCAGCAACGTCCGCAGACCAGTGAGGAAAGCCGTCCCACTAATACCGCGTCCTTTGGGGTGAGTCGTTTATTGACAAAAATGACTGGAGAGGATGATCCAGAGGTATTTTTGACCACATTTGAAAGGACCGCTGAAAGAGAAAAGTGGCCTGAGGAGCAGTGGGCTGGACTGGTGGCTCCTCTGTTAACTGGTGAATCGCAGAAAGCTTACTATGACCTAGAGCCTAACCAAGCAAAAGACTATGTGATGCTAAAAGCTGAAATATTGGCAAGGCTGGGTGTCACCCAGGCTGTCCGGGCTCAGCGTGTGCATAACTGGACTTTCCAGCTTGGAAAACCCCCCAGGTCTCAAATGTATGATCTCATTCACCTGAGCAGAAAGTGGCTACAGCCAGAGACTTTGTCCGCACCAAAGATTGTGGAACGTGTTGTAATGGATCGGTTTTTGAGAGCTCTTCCTACTGCCATCCAAAAGTGGGTAAGCCATGGAGACCCAGAGACGGCCGATGGTCTTGTGGATCGTGTGGAGAAATACTTGGCTACAGAGAACCTGACGGCCTCTTCCAGAGACACTCGGACTTTCCACCCTAAGACCAGACCATCCCCAGGGGCGGATAAGAGGATTCCAAGGGGTGAGGGTGGAGAGAGTGAGAGGGTGGGAGCTCTACCCCAAGTTTGGCGAGAACAGCCTGGGAAATCAGCGGCTCAAGAGGCGGCAAGAAGGATCGTTTGCTACCGCTGCCGGCAAGCGGGACATATTGCAGCCAATTGCCCGGTTGTGGAGGAACCCATGCAGTGTGACTTTCTGACGGGCAGACGTCAGTCGCTGTGTGCGACAGTCGCATGCACTGCCATTCGAGGAACTGAGAAACATTTATGCAAAATGTGTGTTAATGGTAGAAATGTTGTGGTATTGCTGGATTCAGGTAGCCTTGTGACCCTGATAAAGGCTGAGTTAGTTAAAACAGAGGTCTCTGGGAATAGCAAGGTAGCTGTTATTTGTGTGCATGGGGACACCCGAGAGTATCCAGTGACTACAGTGTGTTTCGAGACCCCCAAAGGTACCCTCTCTCATCCAGTGGGCTTAGTATCTCAGTTACCGCATGACGCCATTGTGGGAAGGGATTTTCCGAAGTTCTGGGAACTGTGGGATGATCCTGAGCCCCTCACTGGTGCCCCTATGTACCAGGAATGTGATAGCCAGAACTCCCCTGAGAGTGGTGAGGACTCTCCGGAATTTCCCTTATCAGTATTGGCAGGGGAGACTCAAGAAACTGGAGAGGAGCCCACCTCCTCAGACGAAAACCTACCGTCTGTGGAGTTTTCTGATCTTGAGGTTCACAGGGAAAACTTTGCCACAGAACAGTTGAAAGACCCCGCCCTAATAAAGGCACGGGAAAACGTAGTGAAAATAGATGGTGAGTTAGTGAACCCAGATAATACCTGCACTTACCCATACTTCAGCGTAGAGAAGGACCTACTGTATCGGGTGGCAAAAAGGGCAGAAGAAACCGTTGAGCAGCTTGTGGTGCCCAAACCTTACAGGAAGTTGGTGTTGGAGTTGGCCCATGGGCACATTCTTGGAGGTCATCTGGGGACAGAGAAAACCCGAGAGAGGGTATTACAGAGATTCTATTGGCCGGGGGTGATGAAGGACGTAGAAAATTATTGTTCCTCCTGCCCTGTGTGTCAGAGGTTGGCCCCGATGCCACATTTCCGTAGCCCGCTGGTCCCTCTACCCATCATTGAGGTCCCGTTTGAGAGGATCGCCATGGATTTGGTAGGTCCTATAATCAAGTCCGCTAGGGGGCACCAGTACATATTAGTTATAATGGACTATGCCACCCGTTATCCAGAAGCGATCCCTCTCCGAAATACCTCGGCCAAAACCATAGCCAAAGAGCTATCTCTTGTTTTTAGCCGGGTGGGTATTTGTAAAGAACTGCTTACGGACCAAGGTACACCCTTTATGTCCCGGGTTATGAAAGAGCTGTGTAAATTGTTCAAAGTGACGCAATTGCGTACGTCTGTGTATCACCCCCAAACCGATGGGCTGGTTGAAAGATTCAACAAAACCCTAAAACAAATGTTGAAGAAAGTGGTGGATAGAGATGGAAAGGATTGGGACTGTTTACTTCCTTATTTGATGTTTGCTATTAGGGAGGTGCCCCAATCCTCTACGGGATTCTCCCCCTTTGAGTTACTGTATGGGAGACACCCAAGAGGGCTGTTGGATATTGCCAAGGAAACTTGGGAAAGTGAGAGTTCTCCCCACAGGAGTGTGATTGAGCATGTCGCCCTGATGCAAGATCGAATTGCACAGGTAATGCCCATCGTGAAGGAACATTTGGCCCAAGCGCAGTTGGCACAGCAGAGAGTGTACAACCGTGGAGCCAAGACCCGTACCTTTTCCCCGGGGGATAGGATATTGGTACTTGTCCCTACGGTTGAAAGTAAATTCCTTGCCAAATGGCAAGGCCCCTACGAGATAATGGAAAAAGTGAGCGAAGTGAATTACAAGGTCAGACAACCAGGAAGGCGAAAGCCCGAACAGATCTATCACGTTAATCTGTTGAAAGCCTGGAGGGATAGAGAGTCCCTAGTCGCAGACACTTGGTCACCAGCTCAAACTGGTTGCGTGATTCCTGAGGTTGGAATAGCAGCCACCTTGTCACAACCCCAACAACAGGAGGTTAAGGAGTTTGTGCTTCGCAACAAGGAGGTATTCTCTGAGCTGCCGGGACAAACATCTGGGGTAGAGCATGACATCATTACCCCGCCCGGTGAAAGGGTGAAGTTAAAACCCTATCGGATCCCAGAGGCTCGACGGGAGGCAATACGGGAGGAAGTACAGAAAATGCTGAACTTAGGGGTGATAGAGGAGTCCCAAAGTGATTGGTCTAGTCCCATCGTGTTGGTGCCTAAACCGGATGGGAGCTGGCGATTTTGTAACGATTTTCGTCAGTTGAACAAAGTTACAAAATTTGACACCTACCCCATGCCACGTATAGATGAGTTGATCGACCGGCTGGGAACAGCCCGATACATGACGACTCTTGACCTCACAAAAGGGTATTGGCAAATCCCCCTGGCCAAGTCGGCCAAAGAGAAAACCGCATTTGTAACCCCAGACGGGGCGTTCCAATATAAAAGAATGCCATTCGGGTTACAGAATGCGCCGGCCACATTCCAGCGGAAAATGGACCAGATGCTGAGGCCCCATCGGAAGTATGCTGCGGCTTACCTGGATGACGTAATTGTCCATAGCACAGATTGGGCCTCACATCTGCCAAAAGTGCAAGCAGTCCTGGACTCTGTTCGGGAAGCGGGGTTTACGGCTAACCCCAAGAAGTGTACCATTGGGCTGGAGGAGGCCAAATATCTTGGGTACACCATTGGGAGGGGAGTAATAAAACCCCAACTCAACAAAGTCGAGGCCATCCAGAGTTGGCCACGTCCCAACAGCAAGAAGCAGGTACGAGCCTTTCTGGGAATCGCTGGGTATTATCGGCGATTCATTCCCCACTTTGCTTCTAAGGCTGTGCCCCTAACCAACCTGACGAAGGGGAAAGGGTCGGTCATGATTAAATGGACCCCCGAGGCTGAGGCAGCATTCCAATTCTTGAAACAAGCCTTATGTAGCCAGCCAGTGTTGTACTCACCCGACTTCTCTAAAGACTTTGTCGTACAAAGTGATGCGTCAGATGTGGGGTTAGGAGCAGTATTGTCCCAGGTCTGGAACGGGGAAGAGCACCCAGTCATTTACCTCAGCAGGAAGTTGAAGTCCCATGAGGTAAATTACGCCACCGTTGAAAAGGAGTGTTTAGCGGTGAAGTGGGCTCTAGATTCCCTTCGGTACTACCTGCTAGGTAGGCACTTTGACATGGTTACGGATCACGCTCCGTTAAAGTGGATGGCTCAAAACAAGGAAACAAATAGAAGAGTGAATAGGTGGTTCCTGGCCCTCCAGGAATTCAACTTCACAGTAAAGCATCGCCCTGGCGTTCAAATGGGGAATGTGGATGCTTTGTCTCGAGTACATGAATGCCTGATTGCTGGTGTTCCAACCCCGAGGTTAAAACAAGAGGGGGGGGTATGTGACAGCAGGAAGGTAAAGTCACCTGGTTGCATCCAGGGGGGTAGATATATTTCGCCCAGATTCAGGCTTTACGCCGACTTATACAACTAGGTAGAGAGTTGTATAAGGCTAGTGGGCTCATGGATGACTCGTATGTCTAGGGAGAGTGTGGGGCGTCGTGCAGACAGGGAGTTGATGAGACCAGCTGAAGCTTGTCAGCTCATTTAGGCCTCTATAAGAACTCCCAGCTTCATTAGATGTTAGCTCATGCCTGGAACCAGACCTGTGTGGACTGTCTAGGGAGAGTGAACCCCTGTGCGGTGAGGCAAAGCCTGTGTGGCTATTTGTTTGGACTTTTACTAAACCAGGGACTTAGGGACTAGGACAGCACTAGGCTGATCCCAGTTGTTAGTTAGGAAACCTGTATGTTTAGTCAGAGGTCAACTTGACCAGGATTTATTTTGGTTATGTTTCTTTTGCTTTGCTGTGTTTTGTCACTGTAAATAGAAAATAAACCGCACCTTTTTTTGATTTTGAAAACCACAACCTCCGTTTGCTGGGCCTGTTTTGTGTGGGGAGCCCATCCCGGGGGTCACACACACCCGCTGCCGAGCTAACCCCCTCACAATATATATATATATATATATTAGGGCTGTGGAAATTAACTATTAATTCCTCGATTAATCGATTAAGTTTTTTCGATCGATCAAAATTCTTTTGATCCGTACTCGCCTCTTCAGGGAGTTCCGTCGGAGATCCGGTGACGCCACGGACACTGGCGGAGCTTGCCGTGTCCATCTGAAGGGCTCCTTTGCTGTGCCTTCATATCTGCATGCCAGCGGGACCTTACTATCTGCCACACGCAAGGGCTGTTACACTTCCCTCTATCAACCTGGGATTCTACAGCCATCCACTGGGAGTTGTGATAGTTCCCTTCACGGGACATCTACATGCCGACGGACTGATGTTAACCCCTCCTCATCTGGATTCAGTAGTGGTATCAATGTACACATTTTTATACCAGTATCATACTTAGCTACATGGTTTTTATGACTGCTTTTGCTACCGTTTGGTATTACTCGCACCATTTTTACAGTTTATGTAGTTACATCGATTTTTATCTCCAGTGCAATATTTATTTTGTTACCTACTTGAAGACTATAAAAGTTTTAATGCTTTTCCCATCGAGCGCTGCCTTTGTGTGTTTTTTTTTATCCTGAAATCCATTTTTCCAGTGGTTGGTAGCTGCACTGGGATTCAGCCTGCAAGGAGATCAGCTAAAAGTAGTTGGATCTGTATGTGCGTTGTAATTAATCGAAATTAGTCGATTAATCGAAAAAAAAAAAACTATTAATCGAACACGAAAATTTTAATCAGTAACAGCCCCAATATATATATGTAGCGGGGTCTTCAGATTTAGTGGGATACACCTGGGGGTAGTGTGACCCAGGTGTGTAATTATGTCAGGGTTTAGACCCCTTTTTGTTATTCGTGGAGGATTGGGGGATGTAATATTCTCCTTTGCCTGTGGGTGGCGGAGTACCTACAGGCTTCAGGTAGAATCATCACCACAGTGCTACCCTTTTTGTCCCTTCCTGGAGATGGTACGGCTGGGGCGGGGAACCCGCCGTGGTGTTGATGGGAGGAGATAAAAGGGGGAGACGCCCTCGCCACGAGGTCTTCGGGGATCATCTCGTCCCGCACCCAGGCACCTTCGGCCTGGGTGCGGGCGGTTCAAGGTTCCGGCCTAGGCGCCCTAGGCCTGGCCGGAATGAAGCTGGGATTCCATCCCAGGCACCTTCAGCCTGGGATGAGGTACTATTGAGGAGGCCTGGGACCCAGTGACTCCGACTGGGTCCCGCAAGGGTGAAGTGATTCCTGGGTGCCCCTTGCGAGGGGACCCGCATCTGAGGTGAGGAGGCTGGGGAGGTCACCCGTCCGAAGATTCCGGTGCAGCGTCAACCCGGTGACGGATGGGCCTCCGGTAACTCTCTTGGAGGACATCTTCCCCTGATAGGGGCTGAAACGCAGCGGAGGTATTGGAATTAAGACTCCTGCAACCCTTGGTCATAGCACAGGGGGTGTAGGGATCAGATCAGTATAGTTCCTCGACCTGCTCATCACCCCGTATCCTGCCATCGCATTGCCTGTATGTGGAGATACAAAATAAAACCAACAGTTGGACTGTGATCGGTGTATGGACTCTGTTAATGGGAGCAAAGGGTGGTAAGGTGGTTTCTGCACAACAGACTCGGTACATGCCCAAGACACACCGGCCCGAGGAAACATCAGATATTGGCCTTCACCTCACCCACAGTTATGGGGAGGACATGGGCTGTAGCGCACCTCACTCTGTCGCGTGACATACCCCTAGCTAAAGAGGACGGGGTGAGGCCGCTACACGTGGGGGCTCGTCCGGGATTGTGTGTGTCTTAACGATGGAACTGAGAACGTCTGTGTTTGAACTTTGCTGCCCGGAGGAGTTCCGAGCAGGTCGGCCATGTGATTGGCCAAAGTGCATCCCTGCTCGGAGTTGTGGACATGACCCTAAGTCGGGAAAGGCCCATGCGGAGGAGCGTAAAAAGGGAGAGGTCCAGCCGTGTGAAGTACTACATGTGGGGACTGTTAATGCACTGCGCCACGAGGCACCCCATGACTGCGCAATTTGTGGGCGGAGGCTGGCGGAAGCCCGCGAAAACGTGCAAGTCGTGGGAGGAGTCTGGCCACGTGTGGAGATTACACGTGGAGACTCCGGCGCATGGTCAGCGCGTGATGGAGCAGCAAGTGGTCGGAATGAATTCAAGCTCTCCGTGGATGCCGGTATCTTACCCTATGAAGATGACTGCATTTGCTGCTCCCCTGACAGACACGGGGATAAGGCTCAGGCCCCGAGGACAGTTGGCTCTGTATTCATGCAGAGACACGGAGGCCCTCAGTGTGATCTGTCCCGGATGCTCGGGACTGGTGGTCCAACTAAAGCCGTTCGGGCGATGTGAAGCGTGCAAAGACTTTCTTTTTGAGGTCGAATCATCCACAGTAAGGCCCCGGGTCCTTCGCCTCAACTGCATCACAGGAACCGCCACTCCGGAGGGAGAGATCCAGGCCTTTGCGGAGGTCCCCGTACGCGCTGACCAGGGCGACGTGACTGCCCAACCAGAGACGGAAAGAGAGAAATCCGAGGACACTGCTTCCGTCACCACAGATTCCCTGCTGCCACCTCCGAAGAGGAAAGTCGGCCTGGTACAGGCATCCTATAGTCGTGGTCGAGCTTCACCCCGCCGCTTGCCTGGCCTAGATGGCGCCGGTAGAGAAGAGAGTCCCGGACATCCCAGTTCTTCAGAAGGTCCAGGTGAGCTAGGGGCTGGGACTGTGGTGTTGGTTGGAGGTGTCGGGAGTCCACAGCCGGTGGAGCCCGCAAGGGAGGGTAGCCTTCCGTCTACTAGAGACTACCTTCCCGCCGAGATGTATGACACCTCCGACCTAGAGTCGTTGTCAGACTGTGGTGATGACGGAGAAATAGACAAACTGTTTCACCGGAAGGGCTGGGACAGACGCCCACTACCTGTGCTGTGTAAACCGCAGGATTCCCCCATGTCCATAGAAGACAGTACGCTCCGGGCGCAGGCCCCGGAGTTCCCGAGGAAATCTAGTCCTCCGACCGACCTTCCACTTTCAACCACATCACCCGCTCCGATAGTGGGGACGCAGCGTGCTTCGTTGCGGGCACCAAATGCAAAGCAACTCGAGATGGTGAAGGTACCTCGGCACCTGGAGGCCATCGTACAGCCAGGAGAAGGCGAGCGAGATGTGATGCCACCTCTAGCCAGATTGCAGAGACTTTTCCCCCAAAGAGTCGCCCGTGAATATGGGTGGGAGTACCCCTACTTGCCTCGAGACTTATTGTATGAAGTCAAAATTTTGCGACAAAGGTGGTACGACGAGTTTGTATGGGAAAAGCTCAAAGTGCCTCATGCCCGGCGATACCTGTCGTGTTCGCCGCCTGTATCTAAAAAGTTTAGAGACTGTAGAGCTGATTGGAGACTGGGGCGCCATATTCATGCCGATAAGGTGCTCATCTGCAGGAAAGAAGGAGAGGATGTCGAATATTCGGTGGAAGTGTTTGACAAGCACATGAAGCCCCTGTTTTTGCCAGATCCAAGGTTTTACTTGTAGGAGAAGTGAGCTCCTATTTTGTTTGCTGTTGAACTTTCTGGAAGGAACATTCCCAGACGCTCAGAACTGCGCCCTACTTTTGTTTTGATTTGGGCTTTTCTTTCACTCACTGGAGACTTGGGAGCTGTTGTTTTTCTCCCTCTTCTTCATGTGTCAAAGGCAGAGACTCTGGGGGTAAAAGTTAGCGTAGAAAAGCAGGAAGAAGGAAGATCTCGGCAAGTGTCATGACCGCGGCGCTGTCAACAGGTGGCAGTGTTGTGCAACGACTGGTTGAAAATTTTACACATGCATCACTTTGCTTATTGGAATGAGTGGGTCTCTCGGCTGACAGACCTATTCATTCCAAGTTAACACAGATTGTTAGGATGTTGTTTTTGTTTCCCTTCTGCAGGAGATTCATCGGTCAAGACTACTGAGTATGGGGTGGTTCTTAGACAGTGATGGGAGGGATTGTACATGTGTACAGAATAGATGTTTTATGCAAAAGTTTATCGTTTTATATTTTTCCTTTCCCTTTTGAGCAGGTCTTGGCACACTTAGTATTCACAAATTTGGGGACAGCCTCTGGGGCTTGCTCCATGTCACCACTCCTTGGGAGACATGGGTGTGCACCTGACGCTGGGGACCAGCGTCAAATCACAGGGGGGAGTGTGTAGCGGGGTCTTCAGATTTAGTGGGATACACCTGGGGGTAGTGTGACCCAGGTGTGTAATTATGTCAGGGTTTAGACCCCTTTTTGTTATTCGTGGAGGATTGGGGGATGTAATATTCTCCTTTGCCTGTGGGTGGCGGAGTACCTACAGGCTTCAGGTAGAATCATCACCACAGTGCTACCCTTTTTGTCCCTTCCTGGAGATGGTACGGCTGGGGCGGGGAACCCGCCGTGGTGTTGATGGGAGGAGATAAAAGAGGGAGACGCCCTCGCCACGAGGTCTTCGGGGATCATCTCGTCCCGCACCCAGGCACCTTCGGCCTGGGTGTGGGGCGGTTCAAGGTTCCGGCCTAGGCGCCCTAGGCCTGGCCGGAATGAAGCTGGGATTCCATCCCAGGCACCTTCAGCCTGGGATGAGGTACTATTGAGGAGGCCTGGGACCCAGTGACTCTGACTGGGTCCCGCAAGGGTGAAGTGATTCCAGGGTGCCCCTTGCGAGGGGACCCGCATCTGAGGTGAGGAGGCTGGGGAGGTCACCCGTCCGAAGATTTCGGTGCAGCGTCAACCCGGTGACGGATGGGCCTCCGGTAACTCTCTTGGAGGACATCTTCCCCTGATAGGGGCTGCAACGCAGCGGAGGTATTCGAATTAAGACTCCTGCAACCCTTGGTCATAGCACAGGGGGTGTAGGGACCCAGATCAGTATAGTGCCTCGACCTGCTCATCCCACCGTATCCTGCCATCGCATTGCCTGTATGTGGAGATACGAAATAAAACCAACAGTTGGACTGTGATCGGTGTATGGATTCTGTTAATGGGAGCAAAGGGTGGTAAGGTGGTTTCTGCACAACAGACTCGGTACATGCCCAATACACACCGGCCCGAGGAAACATCAGATATTGGCCTTCACCTCACCCACAGTTATGGGGAGGACATGGGCCGTAGCGCACCTCACTCTGTCGCGTGACATACCCCTAGCTAAAGAGGACGGGGTGAGGCCGCTACATATATATATATATATATATATATATATAATATACACACACATATATATACATGCACAGACATATCTACCTTGGCCAGGCTCCATTAGGACAGAGGGAGGTAGATTGGTAGAGAAGACACCTGGAGACCACTTGCTTACTGGGCACATATACCCCCTTCCTGCCCAGGCGAAATTTTAGCTTTCGGCACTGTGTCGCTTTAACTGACAATTGCGCGGTCGTGCGATGTGTCTCCCAAACAAAATTGATGTCCTTTTTTTTCCCACAAATAGAGCTTTCTTTTGGTGGTATTTGATCACCTCTGCGGTTTTAATTTTTTGCGCTATAAACAAAAAAATAGTGCCAATTTTGAGAAAAAAACACCATATTTTTTTACTTTTTGCTATAATAAATATCCCAATTTTTAAAAAAACAAACAAATAAGCGTATAGTGATTGGTTTGCACAAAAGTTATAGCGCCTACAAAATAGGGGATAGAATTCTGACATTTTTTTTTATTATTTTCTTTTTACTAGTAATGTCGGCGATCTGCGATTTTTATTGGGACTGCGACATTATGGTGGACAGATCGGATACTTTTGACACATTTTTGGGAGCATTCACATTTATACAGTGATTAGTGCTATAAATATGCACTGGTGATTACTGTATAAATGTGATTGGCAGGGAAGGGGTTAACACTAGGGGGCGAGGAAGGGGTTAAATGTGTTCCCTAGGAGTGATTGTTACTGTGGGGGGAGGGGACTGACTGGGGGAGGTGACCGATCTGTGTCCCTATGTACAAGGGACACAGCATCGGTCTCCTCTCCCTGACAGGACGTGGATCTGTGTGTTTACACACACAGATCCACGTCCTTGGCTGTGTAACGGCCGATCGCAGGCACCTGGTGGACATCGCGGCCACTAGGCACGCGCATCGGCATCTCAGTGACGCGCCGGGCACATGGCCCCAGTGGCCGGAGGAGCCGAGGCCGTCTATTAACGGCCTCCCCGATTTCTAGAGCCACCTTGTGGCCGTCATTTGTCTATGGCCCGGGCTCCAACAAGTTAACAGCCTGGCTAAAAATTAGTCTACAGGCTGTTTAAATAGAAAAAATTCTGTCAGGGTGTACCAAGATAGCCGGCGTTTAGCCTCAACAGGCTACTGCGCATGCGCCGTGACGTTCTGCCGTGACTCCGCCCCCTGAGCTGACGACGCTGAGTTAAGCGTCGCGCGCACTCAGAGAGGAACGAAAGCAGATGCACAAGGAGGCAGAGCCAGTTAGGGAAGGTGCACATTAAAGGGGGCACGATATACCGGCGCACATGAGGACAGTGCCAGAGAGCACAGGGAAGCATGGGAAGACGCCAACGGCCCTAAGAAGGTACATACGCCTAAGCAATTATTTCACTGAGAACAACACCCCGGACATTTCTAAACTTACTCAGTGGGCGGCTCACAAATGTGTTGTCCGAGGGAAATTGATTTCCCTGGGGGCCGCAATTAGAAAGGAAAAACGGGCCAAACTGGCTGATCTCTTTTCCAAACTTAATAAACTAGAAGCACTACACAAACGAAACCTGGCCCAGCAAACCCTCGTAGAACTACTAGAGACTCGTACACTCATTCAGGAAGAATTGGGCCATCACCTCAGGAAGAAATACACTCTATCTCAGAAACTTTTTTACGAATTCGGCAACAAAAGTGGCCATCTTCTTGCTCAAGCCTTACGCAAGAAAAGGGCTGCTAATACGATACACCACATACAATCCCCCACGGGTAAGACTCTCACGAATAACAATGACATAGCCAGAGAGTTTGAGAAGTACTACTCGTCCCTATATAATCTAGATAAATCCGAACCCCCTACTACCTTATCGAATGACAGACCCAATGATATTAACTCGTTCTTAGACCAATTTGCTCCAGGAAAGCTCCCCACTGACACCACCACGATTCTGGAATCCCCGATCTCTATTCAGGAATGGAAAAAAGCTTTAAAACAACTTAAGCCTGGTAAGAGCCCGGGACCTGATGGTCTTTCCGCCGTATATTTCAAGACATTCTCAGACCTTCTTCAACAACCCTTCCTTGACGCCTTCAATACACTCTCTCCCACAAATCCTTTCAAAAGCGAAATGTTAGAAGCACATATCGTTGTTATCCCCAAAGAAGATAAGGACCCCACCCAAACGGGAAATTATAGACCAATCTCATTATTGAATGTAGATGTCAAAATCTTTTCTAAGATTTTGGCAAACAGACTCTTACCGCTTCTCCCTTCCTTAATCTCTCATGACCAGACCGGCTTTATCCCTGGACGTGAAGCCAGGGACAACACTGTTAAAGCAATAAACTTACACCACCTTATGACACAGACAACCCAAAAAGGCCTGTTTTTGTCACTCGATGCGGAGAAGGCGTTCGACAGAGTAGCTTGGGACTATATGACAGCGGTTCTGAGGGCCATAGGATTGGGCCCATATATGTTAGGCCTAATCCTGTCACTATACACGGGACCATCTGCTAAGGTACGGGTCAACAATACTCTGTCGGACGCCTTTCCCATCGGAAATGGCACAAGACAGGGCTGCCCCCTGTCCCCCATCCTCTTTGTACTCACACTTGAACCATTCCTCCGTAAACTGACATACAACCCAGATATCCAAGGTATAAGTTCCTCCAAAAGAGAATATAAATACGCTGCTTTCGCAGACGATATTTTGTTGTTCCTGTCGAACCCACTGATCTCCCTACCAAACCTTCTTTCTGAATTTAAACAATTTCAGTTCCTCTCCCACCTTAAAATTAATTTCTCGAAATCCTTTGCCCTTAATATAACATTACCTCAACACATAGTTGATCAATGTAAGGCTAACTTCCCGTTCCAATGGAAACATGATTCCATCACATACCTAGGGATACAACTCCCTTCCAAACTCTCAAACCTCTACGCTAAAAACCATGTTCCTATCCTACACAGAATATCCTCTGATCTTGAAACATGGAACAAACCGCTTTTCTCTTGGTTTGGCAGAGCGGCGATCCTCAAAATGAATGCCCTCCCGAGAATACTCTATATATTGCAGGCGATCCCTATACATATACCTCCGGCCTTTTTTAAATCTTATAGAAACATATGCACTAAATTCTTATGGGGGAACCGTAGACCCAGAATCAGCTTTACGCAGCTCACCCGACCTAAAAGACTTGGGGGCATAGGCCTCCCCAACCTTCTCAATTATTACACTGCTACACACCTTACCAGGATAGTGGACTGGAATACTCAATCTCTCCACAAAGATTGGGTTTCCCTAGAAGCATCTTTTTCTGCTCTCCCTTTGGAGTCTCTCCCATGGTTACTCTCACCCCACGTCCCCTCTGAATTACACGTACACCCACTTATAGGCCCAACCTTGCAATGCTTCAAAAAGCTTTGCTACCGATCACCCATATCTTCGATTCCCGGCCCACTGACACCTGTAAAAATGAACCCTGGGTTCCCACCAGGTATGCACGCAAAGTTTCTTACCGATAACTGGACACAGAGCCCAATTAGATCACATCAGTTCTTCCTCCGGGGCAAACTATTGTCTACATCCCAACTCTCCTCCCAACTAAACAAGCCACCCATTCCCCCTTGGACATATATTTTAATTGCTCATTTTCTAAAATCCCTTAACAAGAATATACAATGCTCCAGAGAACTCACCCCTTTCGAAAAGCTATGTATCCAAACGACACCCCAATCTCATCTAGTTTCTACCACACATGAACTCCTCTTCGCCGAGATGAAAGCTAACGAGACCTTAGCCTGTAAGAACTGGGAGTCAGATCTCTCGGTATCTCTTTCAGCGGAACAATGGGAACTAATTTTCCTCAACATACATAAAGGGTCGACGAATGTGTCGACCCAGGAAAACGGCTTTAAGATCCAATCTAGATGGTACCGCACGCCCACCCTTCTGCATAAATATAATCCCACAATCCCAGAGGTTTGCTGGAGATGTCTCCGGGAAAGGGGAACCCTTCTCCATATCTGGTGGTCCTGTCCATCTCTAAAAGACTTCTGGGAAAAGGTATGCCATATAACCTCTCGAGTCACCTCATATCATTTGGACCTTTCCCCTTCTCAATTCCTTCTACACCATTCACCCCTGTCGCACAATTCCTATCACAAATCCCTAGCAATGCACATGATCAATGCGGCAAAGCAGTGTATCCCTATACACTGGAAATCGACTCACCAACCAACCATAAAAGAATGGTTTAACAGAATATGCAAAATTGAGGAAATGGAAAATCTTATACATATTGCAAGAGAGACTCCGTCATCATTTAGTAAAAAATGGGCCTGCTGGTTACACTATAAAACGACCCCAGAATTTGCAAACTCCCTGAACCCTGACAAAGGATAAATTACTCCTCTGAGAATTGTCATTAAAAATCTACGACGTGCCAGGATCTCCCCTTAACCCTAAACCTTACAAAGACACCTCTCTCCTCCTATATCTCCCCCTATACAGATCCGCCCCTAGTTTCTCATAACACGCCCCTTGAACACCCCAAGGGGTCGGGGAAGTCAGAGACGGACCCCCTGCCAACGCCATCCCTTCCTGCCTCACTCCCCTCCCCTCGATCCCCACCCCACCCCTTCTCCTTCCACCACTTACCCCCTCCTACTTTCTCATCCACAAGCTTCTGTACAATACAACCACTAACATAGCTCCAGCCTACACTCCCGCATTCATACACTCTCAACGAAATAAACCTGTTTATAGCTCCTTCCCTCCCTTTCTGCCATATTGCACCTGTTGGCCTTTCCCTCCCACACAGACCAAAAGTCCATAACGGCATCCGTGAACCTACCTAGCTCTAACCTACCAACAAGATCTATCCCCGTCAATGGTAGTGGACTTTGACTAGACCCCACAACTACCTTGAATTAAGGTAGCCCACCCCAACACGGCCTAGTTCATGAAGGATGCACATAGCCATTTCATTTTCACTACCCGCAAGTTGAATTGTATGTGACACATGTTATTCATCCATGTTTTGTGGTTGTATTAATACCTTATTGTACTACTATTGTTCAAGATATCTGTAAATGCTTTTTACATTTCAATAAACTGTTTTTGGGGAAAAAAAAAGAAGGTACATACCGGAGTAGGCAGAAAACAGCCATTGAGGAGTAAACTAAAGCTCCTGGATGTTAAAACAGGCCCTAAAAAGATCCACAGAAAAACAGGCTCCCACACATATGGCGCATTTAGCAGCCCAAGTAATGGGACTACATACTGCAGGAGAGAATGAACCTGCAATGGTCAAACCATATGTCGGTGAGGTAGGGCTGATCTGTGATCCTGCAGGAATGAGGACAGAAAAAAGAATACCTGTGGGGGGGGGGCGTAACTCTTTTTTTTCGAGTTATGTGGTCCTGTGGGTTGGTCGAGGGCGGTATGCTGCCATGGAGGCACCAGGAAAATATATTATCCATATCCTGATGAGAGTATGCCTGTATACAAGATGCTTGACTGAGGGAATATTCCATGACTCTTGCCTCTTTCAGTTTTTTCTTAAGAGGAACAGAGAAATATAGGCATCAGAGGACAGAGAAGAATTAGAGGAAGAAATGTTCAGAAATAGTGAGAAGAGTAATTGAAAAGGAATAGGGAGAAATGAGGGGGGTGGGGAATCAATGAACATGGATGCGCAGAGTGTCCAGGAATTATAACGATGCTCAGTAATTGCGTCTCATATTAGTGTCGAGCAATTTAATCAGCAGTATCGCTTTCCAGGAGAGCCTGTCCCTCATCGGAGAAGACTAACAAGTTCCATAGCTTTGAAGTATTGGTCATGTTGGTGCCTGGATGAAAGGACAAGGTCTTCCATTTTGTTGATGTTCTCTACGTTTCTAAGCCAGAGACCAATGGTGTGGAGATTTCCAACAAAGAGGGATACATGCCTTGGCAGTGTCAAGAAGTTGGCGGAAAACTGATTTTCTCTTTTCGTCCATGGACGGACACAGCTCCTTATTCTTGACCATTGGGTTATGTTCCTGCTCTATAGGAGAGGACTAGACAGAACATGTTAGATATTTAATACATGTTACTTTAACAGAGTTGAACAGCCCCGCCCAGGGGGCGGTCCCTCCGGACATAACCCTCCACCCTGCAGTCAGCAGCCTCCGTTTTTTTCTGCCTAGTAGAGGAGAAGGACCTGGCTCCCTTTGGGCCCAGAGTCCTGAAGAAATTTTTACTTTTTATTTTATTTTTTAGAATCTTCTATCAACTGCCAGCTGGGCATGATAGGCAGGATAATATAGATCCTGGTAGTCCCCCCAGTACGGCCATCAGGTGGGAGCAGGCCTTAGCTAAGTGCGGGGTCGGTCACGACATACCCCATGGCTCCAGGGGTGGCCGGTGTGCTTTGTTCCAGGGTTCACATATGACCGAGCTGCTTGCTGTCTCAGTCACAGTGGACCGGGCCGACAGCTACTTTGTACTGCTTGGTTGTAGGTCTGTCAGGAACGTACCAGCAGGTCCTCGCAAGGACGGGTAAGTACAGTTCCTCCTGCTTCGGTGGGATGGAGCAGCTGGGCATTCCTAAGGGGGTTGTTAGGGGGTTTTCCTGCTCTCCCCTCTCACCCTCTGTCACCCTTTCTCCTCCTTCCCTTACGGGGCTCGCTACGACCGGGGATTACCTTAGAGGGGCTCCAGGTCCAAGCGGGGGGGCTGTGGGGGTGTCCAGGCCCGCTCTCTGTGGGGGGGTAGTAAAATTCTGGAAGCCTCCGCTGCGGCCTTCTCGTCCACCTCGCTGCTTGGCGCCGTTTTTTTGAACTGTCTGCGCCATTTTTCTGGGGCCTGTGCATTGCAAATCCCATTGGCGGCCATTTTGGCCGCGATATGATGCAGGTCTGCATTGCGGGTGGCCATTTTCTTGTGGTCCGCGCACTTTCTCTGGGGCCATTTTGGAGTGGGTTTTGGCCTCTAGTGCTGACTGGCTTCCTGAACGGCGCCATTCCTCTCACAGAGTTCCTCAATCACACGCTGTGTGCGGCTGGAGAGCGGGCAACGGCGCTGGACAGTCTCTTGCTAGGCGGTGAGTCCCCTGGTCAGTGCAGCAAGGAGGGTGGACATTTTTTTGTTTCAGGTTCTTGACTAAGTCCCTAAGGGCTGTCAGTGGGCAATATGGAGTCAGAAGCTGGCGTTTTTTTCCCCAAACATTCCAGAGGCAGCATCCGGTGCCCCTGCACTTGCGATTCCCATGGACGCTTTGTCAGCTGTCCTGGAGTCATTTGTTGCCAGGGTGGAAGCAGCGTGTGGATGTAAGGGGGGTACTAAGTGCCTCCTCCCCCACCATCTCCTGGGGAATGTTCTGACTCAGACAAGGGCCTGGCTGTGGCTCAGGACCCCGGGTCTGGTATGTCAGAAGAGGCGGACCAGGACCTTCCCTGTGAGGAGGACCCCTCGTCCGGATCAGCTCAAGACAGGGCACTTGTGAGTGCACTTATCAATGCTGTGAGGGACACTCTCAAGCTGGAAGATGCAGCTGGGACTTCCACAGCAGGGTCTGTCCCTTTTGGGTTGCACAAACTGACCCGCTCTGTTAAGGTTTTTCCTTATGTTGATTTCTTTGACAAGTTCATAGATAAGGAATGGGAACGGCCACAGAGGCCCTTTGCGCATGGCAGTCCATTACCCATTTGAAGAGAGCCTTTTGAAAAAGTGGGCTTCTCCTCCGGCCGTTGATCCCCCGGTCTCTCTGTTAAATAAAGTAACCACTATCCCGGTGGAGGGGACCCCTGCTTTTAAGGACCCTACTGGTAGGAGGTCCGAGGCGGTGAGCCGCTCCATGTTCACCATGCTGGGTTCGGCATTGCAGCCTCTCTTGGCTGCTACCTTGGTGTCCCAGACACTCACTGAGTGGGCTAAAATCTTGCACCAGACTGTGGAGGAGCATCAGCTCCCTCCAGAATGCATGTCACTGGCCGAACAGTTGGTACAGGGACTCGTGTACGTCTGAGATGCAACCCTGGATGCGGCCCCTTTGATCTCCAGGGCCTCCGCATCTGCGGTGGTATTATGCCGCCTAATATGGCTGAAATGCTGGTCCGCTGACCAAGCTTCTAAGAAAACTCTGGCAGATTTGCCTTTCAGAGGTAGGAGGCTTTTTGGTGCCTCACTGGACGGCATCATTAAGGATGTCACTGGAGGTAAGAGCACACATCTCGCTCAGTCCACTAAAGGGAAGGAGCCGCGCCGTAAGCCGGGGCCCTCCTTTCCCACACAGAAGCAATATTTTCGTCAGTCAGGACCTGCCGGCAGACCCTCCCAAGCGGACAAAGGTCCAGCTGGGGGACAGAAGCGTCCCTGGGTGCGAAAGCCCAACAAGCCAGCAAGCAAGCCTGCTACCGCATGAAGTTTTGCCCCCGCCCGACTCCAGGGTGGGGGGACGGGTTTGCAGCTCGGTGGACCTCCCTGCTCTCGACCAGTGGGTCTGCGAGGTGGTCACCTCGGGGTACAAGATAGAGTTCCTTTCTTGTCCACCAAACAGATTTTGTCCCTCAAATCTGCCTCTCCTTCCGGCTCGTCGGGATGCCCTCCAGGGGGCAGTGCAAGGCTTGTTGAGGTGCAGGGTGATCATACCCGTACCACCACAGGACAGGTTTCAGGTGTTCTACTCAAATCTGTTTGTGGTCCCAAAGAGGGACGGAGTCCGTCCAATCTTGGACCTCAAGGCCCTCAATGCTTTTATAAAGATTCAAAAATTCTGTATGGAATCGATTTGTTCGGTGGTGGCTGCGCTCCATCCGGGGGACTTCCTGGCGTCCTTGGATATCAAGGACGCATACTTGCATCTTCCCATCTGTGTCAGGCATCAGAGGTTCCTGCGCTTTGTGATCGGCGAAGACCACTATCAATTTGTGGCTCTTCCCTTTGGCCTAGCATCGGCACCAAGAGTTTTCACTAAGGTGCTCGCCTTGATTCTAGCTTTGCTGAGACAACGCGGCATTGCTATCGTAGGCTACTTGGATGACTTTGTTCTGAGAGCTGCTTCAAGCTCAGAATTAGAGGGGGACCTGTCTATAGCCAGTCAGACCCTCTGGGAGTTTGGTTGGATACTGAACCTCCAAAAGTCGGTGTTAGTACCGACCCAGCACCTAAAGTACCTGGGGTTGATTCTGGACTCCTCGGAGGCCAGAGTCTTTCTTCCCTTGGAGAAGTTGCAGACACTCCAGACTGCAATGAGGTTGTTGACATCCCACAAATGGTCGTCTCTCCGTTTTTTGCATGCGAGTCCTGGGCCTCATGGTAGCCTCTTTCGAGGCAGTACCATATGCCCAATTCCACACTTGGGTCTTACAGAAGGAGATTCTCTCCAAATGGAACAGATCTCCGTTGTCTCTGGATCGTCAGATTCAGATAAGTCATCTTGTCATGTTCTCTCTGCGTTGGTGGCTGGGATCCCCGGCTCTTCGGTCCGGGAAGTCGTTTCTCCCCTTTCATGGACTCTGATCACGACGGACACCAGTCTGACCGGTTGGGGGGGTCTGGGGGGTTCAGGCGGCCCAGGGCCGCTGGACGCTGACCGAATCCCAACTGGGCGATCAGGCTGTGACTCTCCAGGTGGTCTCAGAGACTAAGGGGGCATCCAGTCAGGATCCAGTCAGACAACGCCACGGCTGTGGCATACGTCAACCATCAAGGAGGAACAAGAAGCTCGGCTGCAGCATCGGAGGTCGCTCACATCCTACGGTGGGCGGAAAGGAGCGTGCCGGCCCTATCAGCAGTTTACATTCCGGACGTGGAAAACTGGCAGGCAGACTGAGTCGCCAGATGCTGGACCACAGGGAATGGTCGTTACATCCAGAGGTTTTTAAACTCCTTTGCCGGAGATGGGGCACGCCAGACGTGGATCTCCTGGCTTCTCGACTCAATCGCAGGTGTCGAGGTTCGTGGCCAGGTCCAGAGATCCCTGGGCAGACGCATCAGAGGCCCCATGGGGTCAGTATCGGCTAATTTGTGCCTTTTCCCCACTGAAGTTGCTTCCTCGTCTACTCCGCAGAGTAGAGACTGAGGGAATTCCGGTAATCGTCCCTTGTACGCAGACCTTGTGCGGCTGGTGGCGGATGTGCCCAGGCGACTGCCAATGAGGGAGGACCTTCTCTCGCAAGGTCCCATTCCTCATCCTGCTTTACAGTCGCTGGCTTTAACGGCATGGCTATTAAAAGCCAGGTACTAAAGGACCGAGGCCTGTCGGATCGGTCATTTCAACCATGTTGAGGGCACGGAAATCTTCTTCTAGGAAGATCTACCATCGCACATGGAGAGCCTACATCTCTATGTGTGAGGAGATGGAATGGCATCCACGGACTTATTCGGTTTTCCAGGATCCTGCTGTTTTTACAGCGCGGAGTAGATGAGAAACTGGCCTTAAGCACCATTAAGGGGCAGATTTCAGCCTTGGCTGTTTTCTTTCAGCGACCCCTGGCGGCTCATTCATTGATAAGTACGTTTGTGCAAGGGGTCCAACATGTGGCTCCTCCGATGCGACCACCACTACCTCCTGTGGGATTTGAATCTGGTGCTCTCGGTGCTTCAGAAACCTCCTTTTGAGAACATCAGGGAAATTCCTCTTTTGACGCTCTCTCAGAAGGTGGCCTTCCTGGTAGCCATCACATTCATCAGGAGGGTTTCTGAATTGGCGGCCTTGTCTTGCAAGTCCCCATATTTGGTCCTCCATAAGGACAAAGCGGTGCTACGCCCGCAGCCTTCTTTTCTTCCGAAGGTGGTTTCGGCCTTTCACCTGAATGAGGACATTGTACTTCCATCCTTGTGTCCTCGGCCATCGCATTCCAAGGAGGTTGCGCTACATTCTTTAGATGTGGCACATGCCTTGCGGGTGTTCTTGTCTGCTACGGCTCCGTTCCGGAGGTCTGACTCACCGTTTGTGTCGGTGTCTGGTCCGTAGAAGGGCCTGGCAGCTTCGTCGGCCACCATTATTCGGTGGATCAGGCAGACCGTCATTCAGGCCTATGCCCTTAAGGGGCGGGCGCCTCTTTTTCCCGTTACAGCGCATTCGACCAGGTCTATTGGTGCCTCTTGGGCTTTCCAACATCAAGCTTCTGTATCACAAGTGTGTAAGGTGGCGACCTGGTCGTCCGTTCATACTTTTTCAAAATTTTACAAGGTTGATGTGAGTGCATCTTCGGATGCTAGCTTCGGCCGCAAAGTTTTGCAGGCGGCTTTTTGAGGTTGCAACTCCTCTGTTGAGGAGCTCTGCTTGTTTGGGGTGAAATTGTTTTTTTGATTGCTGTGCCCACCCCTCATTTTTTGACACTGCTTTGGGACGTCCCAATGGTCAAGAATAAGAAGCTGTGTCCGTCCATGGACGAAAAGAGAAAATTGTTTTTTTTGTACTCACCGTAAAATCCTTTTTCTCTGTTGTCCATGGACGGACACAGCACCCACCCCTCCTTTTTTAGTTTGTACTGCTTTTTTACGAACTGAGGCTGCTGACTGCAGGGTGGAGGGTTATGTCCGGTGGGGACCGCCCCCTGGGTGGGGCTGTTCAACTCTCTTAAAGTAACATGTATTAAATATCTAACATGTTCTGCCTAGTCCTCTCCTATAGAACAGGAACATAACCCAATGGTCAAGAATAAGGAGCTGTGTCCGTCCATTGACGACAGAGAAAAGGATTTTACGGTGAGTACAAAAAATCCTATTTTTTTTAATAGATTTTCTCTGGAATAAAGGAGGCATAAAGGAGAAAGAGAAAGCCGGGTCGTCCGGAATAGGATGCTCCGTAAATTTTTGTATGACCTGACGGACCATTTTCCAAAAGTTTGCGAGTTTAGGGCATAACCAGAAAATGTGTAAGTGTTTTTTGTTCCTCCTGGCATCGCCACCAACGGTCTGACGTTGAGGGGAAGAATTTGTGTAATTGTGATGGGGTACGATACCACCTTGGCAGGATTTTAAAATTCATACAAAACTGCTATGCTATATAGTTGCTTGGCACCCCTCCCCTTTCCCTTGATGCATCCATTTATATTGGCCCAGACTTACACAGGCATAAGATGTGCTCATATAGGTAGTACACAATAGCATAGGCTTATATCTTGCCATATGGTCTCATTGAAGAGATGCCCTTTTAGACCATTGTTTGTAAAATAGTAATAATGATAAAGGTATACTGCAGTGATATCTATGTAAAGTAAAAAATTGTGATGAATGATACCACTCATATAGTTCATCTGTCTGTCATACTGCTAGATATATCATTTTAGTGTATGAATCTCTTCAGAAAAGGCTGTTCCAATCAGTCTGCGGTAAAATTGAACACAGCTTTGTAAAGAAATGTCTTGTTGGAAAAAGTATCTTGGCTGTATTTAGCAGTAACATCCAAGGATAAATATCTGCCCATACATACTGTACTTAAAATGTGAGAGGAAATGCAATTCTGTTTGTGTCATAAGCAATATAGAGATATCACATAGATCAGGGGTCCGCAACTAGTAGATCGTGGACAGGGGAATGGTGACCTACCATTCCAGAGCATCAGAGTGCAAATGCCAAGGGACTACTTTTAAAGTTGGAGCTGAATAAGCCAATGCCTCTTCTGTAGTGCTGGCTAGTATGGCAATTAGAGGTTTAAATCAGGTGTGAGGAGGCGACATGGTGCACGATGATCTTTGACTTCTCCCATGTACAAGTAGTTCTCCACCTCTTTAATTTATCTCTTAGAGTCTAGTAAAACATTGAATTGCTGTACTCCAATGTCTTTCATCCAAGGACATATCAATGTATTAATAATCGCCCGTTCCTGTTACGAATGCTGAACTACCGGGACCGCATTCTGGCGGCGGCACGCATCATGCCTGAAATTAAATATGAGAATACCAGATTACTTTTCTTCCCAGACTTCTCTCAGGAGGTACAGCAACGTCGCAAGTCCTTTACTGATGTGAGACGCCGGCTCCGAGAGAAGGGAATACGCTTTGGCCTGTTGTATCCCAGCAGACTGCGAATCACAGATGGTAGCGATACTCACTTCTTTGACACCCCGGAGGCGGCAACGGCGTGGCTAGACGCCCGTTAACTACACAAAGCCGAGGACCCATGGTGGAATACACCCGGCAGGGATCGGATTCGCATCACCTATCTCATCAATGGACGTCTCTCCTGTCTCATGGTGAATCCCAGAAATACCCCCTTCTGTGTCCCCAATCCTGTTTATCCCTGCTGACTTCCACCTTTACTCCATCTACATAAGTGTTAACTTCTGCTGGCTAGACTGCTACTTACTCCTGCCTAAGGAGCTCCAACAGCAAATACTGAACTGCCCCGTCTGTGAACCGAGGTGATCCGAGTTGTCCCTTGTCCACGCTTTGGACCCCCACCCAGAGTCGAGACGGACTTCCCTGGAGACTTCTTCTTCACCTGCGGTCCTACGGGCCGACTTCTTGAGGTCGCAGTGACCTAAAGATTTGATGTTTTTTTCAGTTATGGGACGAAACCCTGCATCAGTTTTTATGGCTCTTGGGCCCCTTTTTTTTTGGCCCTTGAAGCTAGGTTTGTATGATGTTTGGGTAGGGTGTTCTATGTTCTGGGGAGGAGGGTTTCATTGTTATGACGGTCCAGACAATTACTGTGTTGCTCAATTGACTTATGGGTCTCTGACCCTATTGAATAGGTGTGCCAATGCCGAGTTTAATTATATGTGTTGGGTTAAAGGGCTCATCCTGCTTCTATTTCCCCCTGGTGCTCCTTGATGGCTCCCCCGGACGCTGAACTCCTGACCATTCTGTCATAGAATGTTCGGGGGCTCAACTCAAAATTTAAAAGGTCACTATTATTCCAATATTTGAAATTACATAATCCCCATATAGTGTTACTGCAGGAGACACATTTAACCGGTAGCAAGGTTCTGGCTCTGAAGAAGCCCTGGGTACAGAGGGCGCTTCATGCGACTTACTCTTCGTATTCTCGTGGGGTGTCTATCCTGATTAGCAAACGTATACCGTGTGTGATTCATGATGTTCATCTGGACCCCCAGGGAAAATTTGTTATGGTTGTGCTAAGTGTATATAACAAAAAATATGTTATTGTGAATGTTTATCTGCCTCCCCCGAGTCAGATACAAACTTTGTACACTCTCTATGAGAGGCTGGCTCCGCATTGCCCAGCACGGGTTCTGTTCATGGGAGATTTTAATGCTACACTGTCCCGTGACCTGGATAGGCCTTCCCCCCCAGTCCAATTTTAGTTCTGATCTCGGAACGTGGGCTCAGGCCACGGAGTTCCAGGAGGCGTGGAGGTGGCTTCATCCCCATGATAGAACGTATTCATGCTTTTCGACCACATTTCGAACCTCCTCCCGCATTGATCTGGCTTTTGCCAATTCCACCATGCTGGCTAACATTCAGGAGGCATGTTACCTTCCCTCTGGCCTCTCTGACCATCACCCACTTAAATTGACCATTAGGACCATTAGGACCACCAGGTCGCGGAACAATACCCTTTGGAGGTTACAACCCCATTGGATCAACAATGATGCTGTACATGATAAGGTTCTCTCTCCCCTGGGGGAATATTGGGCACACAATGCGGGGTCGGCCTCTCTGGAGATGACCTGGGATGCCTCCAAGGCTCACAGCAGGGGTCAGTACATCTCGGCTGTGGCGGCGGTAAAGGCAGAACTAGGAGACGGGGTGTCTGACCTGCAGCGTAGGGTGGACGAGGCACTGAATCGGTATTCAGCCTCGCCAACGGTCTCCAATTTTGAGCACCTTTCATCGCTTAAGCGAGAACTACATCTCCATGTTTCAGATACCACTAGGCTTGGTATACAAAGTAGCAGACAGGAATACTTTGAACATGGAGACAAAAACAGCAAACTACTAGCGCTGCTAACGCAGCAGGACAGGCCCTCAGTGGTTATACCGGAGATCCTCACGACAGATGGCGCTTTAGTCACCTCTCAGGAGGATATTCTGGCTGCGTTCACCACATTTTACACCTCCTTGTATGTCTCTTCACTTCCTGACGGGTTTGACCCTACACCTATGATCTCCCTACTAGACACGCTAGCCCTGGGATGGCTCTCTGACACGGAGAGGCAACTCCTTGTCTCGGAAATCACTCCAGAAGAGGTCACATTGGCCATTAAGTCTTTTCCGGCAGGTAAAACCCCAGGGCCGGACGGCCTGCCCATTGAGTACTATAGGGCCCACACAGAATTGCTTGCCCCCAAACTAGCTCAGATGTTTCAAACTTGCTTGAACCAAGACTCCTTACCGCCCTCTATGAGAGAGGCCCACGTAGTTCTCATTCCAAAGCCTCATAGAGACCCTAAGTTATGCGCCTCTTACAGGCCAATTGCACTTCTCAACTGTGACCTTAAAATCTTGACCAAGCTATTGGCCACTAGACTTAACGTAGTAATAAAATCCCTGATTGACTCTGACCAAACGGGCTTTATGCCCGGTAGATCTACAGACATTAACATACGCAGATTATTCACTAATATTCATGCTCCTCATACTAACCAAGGCACTAGAACCATTGCCACCTTAGATATAGAGAAGGCATTCGACACAGTGGAATGGATCTATCTATGGGAGGTGCTTAGAAGAATGGGGTTCCCGTTAAAATTCATAGGTTGGATACGCACACTTTACACTGGTCCCACAGCATGCATTAAGCTGAATGGCTCCCTGTCTCCTCCGTTCCCCCTGCAGAGGGGCACCAGACAGGGATGCCCTCTCTCCCCGGCTCTGTTCGCCCTGGCCGTGGAGCCTATTGCTGAAGCCCTTAGGAGCTCGGCCGAGGTCCGTGGTCTTAGGGTGGGCTGGCTGGAGGAGAGGGTTGCTCTTTACGCGGACGATATGCTCCTGTTTTTGAATGACGCTGGTGACTCTCTGCGGGGCGCACTTAGTATCATGGATGCCTTCGCCGCCTTCACGGGGCTGAGAGTGAACTGGCACAAGTCGCAGTTGTTTCCAGTGGATGCGGGGGCCAGGTCCTCCTCACCCTCCTCTCTCCCGCTTCAATGGGTTGAGCAGTTCACCTATTTGGGAATTGTTGTCTCAAGAGAGAGTGGGGACTTTGTGCGGCTCAATCTCGACCCTGTCTTGGTAGCCATTAAAGCCAAACTTAAGGCGTGGGGTAATCTCCCCCTTTCGCTCATTGGGCGTATTAACTTGCTTAAGATGAAAGTCCTCCCTAAACTCACATTTTTCGGAACTCCCCTCACTGGCTGACTAAAGTTTTCTTTAATTCCCTCAGGCAACTCTTCCTCTCCTTTATTTGGGGGTCCAGGCCGCCTAGATTCAAATATTCCACCTTGACCAGGCCTGTGGACAGTGGAGGCCTGGCCCTCCCTGATTGTTACAAGTATTATTTGGCCACTCAGCTTGTGACTGCCCATTGGTGGTTACGACCGGACCTGACCAACTCTGCAACGGTGCTGGAGGCAGCCATAGTTGGGTCCTTGGAGGCACTGGAGGGGCTGCTGTTCAGGGGGCCTAAAACGCCTCACAATCTCACCCCTTCGATGCGTACCACTATGCGGGCATGGAAGGCGGGTGAGGCGCTGAGGACACCCCAGCCGAACTCTTGGTCTCCTCACACCCCCTTGTGGCTGAATCCTAACCTTTCGCAATTCCACACTATCCCAGATCCGCAGGCCTGGGCCAAATACAAAATACTGACCCTCAAACATATCATCACCAACGGAGATCTCACCCCCTTTCACACTTTATGCGCCAAATTTAACGTGCCTGAACGAGCCCACTTTAGATATCTCCAAATTGCACATGCCTACAGGTGCCAATTTTTGAGCAGGCCAGTTGAACTGGCATACTCCGAGCTAGAATCTACCATCCGGGTGAAAGACCTGGAGAAGCCTACGTCTCAGATCTATGGATCCCTGCTGGTTGCTGCTATCCCCGAGCTGTCTTCCCTTCGCAGGAAATGGGTGGAGGACATACCGGGGTTGGACGACGACGACTGGCGGCAGGTTTGGGATTTTCCCTTCTCCCCACTGGTCTCAGCGAGGGATAAATTAGTCCAATATAAAATTGTACACAGAGCTCACTACACACCTCACAGGCTTCACCAGATGTCACCGGAGCATTCTCCGGAGTGCTGGCGTTGCTCCTACCAACCAGGGGGTTTCTTCCACATTTTCTGGGCTTGCCCAGCAATCGTACACTATTGGAATGAAGTGCTACGGGTGATCACTAAGGCCACTGGGACTTGTGTCCCATATGAACCTATATACTGTTTGCTAGGACTAGTTGATCAACTGCCAATGATCAGAGCCAGGAAAACACTCATATCCCTGCTACTATACTATGCGCGCAAAGCCATTACGATGAACTGGAAACAACCGTCTCCCCCCTCTGTTAAATTCTGGAAAAGATTAGTTAATGCCAGTTTGCCCCTGTATAAAGCCACTTACTCGTCCAGAGGTTGTCCGCACAAATTTGAAAAGGTGTGGAGTTGTTGGCTAGAGGACAGAAACACGGCAAGTGAATAGTGACCAATGCCTAAACTTGTAACGTATCACTAGGTTATCATTTTCTTAACCCAAACAATTTTTTCAGGCTACCATCCTCTATTGATATCACTTTGAGCATGACTTATCTTGAATGGACCCTCTCCCCCAGTCTGGGGTTAAAGTGTAAGTTAAGTTAAAGTGTATGTGTTATTTGTGGCCCTGTGTCGGTATGTTGCCGACACA
This sequence comes from Rana muscosa, assembly GCA_029206835.1. Classification (NCBI taxonomy): domain Eukaryota; kingdom Metazoa; phylum Chordata; class Amphibia; order Anura; family Ranidae; genus Rana; species Rana muscosa. The sequence continues at coordinate 338,211,374 of CM055117.1, forward strand.
GGGCAACGGCCCCTACGTGGGCAGATGTTGTGCCTATGTGTGGGCAAAATGTGTGTGTCTATAAAAACTTCAATAAAAAGATTTTACAAATGTATTAATAATCATCCACTGGTAATGTTGGAGTCCTTGGGCATGAGCCGGCTCATTTAATCATATGTAATACTTCATATTCCCATCGTACACGTTCCTGGATAAGCTCTCAAAGTTTGGGTGCTGCAGCAACAACCAACTGGATACTGGTTCAAGTCACAAAGTAGATATTTGCCAGCACACCATGGATCGACACAAAGTAGCATCCAAACGGATAATTTATTGCACGATCACAATATAAGAAGAGTGCAACGTTTCGGAGTCACGCAGGATCCTTTCGTCAGGCATGTGATGGGTCTTATCTAATGAGATGATCAAATTTAATCACATGCCTGTTCTAGGACTGTGGGTCAGATAATGGTGTCCCCATAGCCTCTCATGCTGTAGAGCATGCGCAAGCAGCTCCACACATTCTCCTCGGCCTGCATATGATGCTGCAAAGCCCATATGACACACCTGATAGTACCTATGAAAAATAATAAGCTAGTAAGTGATCCTGGGGCTGTATATGCTCACACCATACTAGACCTAGGGAAAAGGTAAGGAATAAAGTTATACATTCATTTACATCAAAATGTGCACAAATTCCCCTACAATTTCCAGTTAAAAGAAAAATAATAAATCATTACATCTATTGACATGTCTCCATTTGTATACTTTTCTCATGGCGATAAGATACACATATTTCCATTAGTATACCTAATGAAATCAATATATGCATCACTGTCTCTTTTATGATGGTAAGTAAATGTCTATGTGTGCATGGACACATAGGCTAACAAAATTGTTGGACAGCTGCAGTGTGCATGAGGCTATTATCTACACTGCTGCTACATATTGGTTATAGTTAATGATTTTTAACATGTCTTTAATTCAGTAAAAAATTATTCTTTTGCGCAAAATTAGACAGTTCTCTACCATTTTAGCTTGTGTTGGATTACAGTGTTAGAACACGAGTTCTAAATTAATATCTATTTTGGCAAATGTAAGTGATTGAGTGTGACCTACAGTATTGTTAAAAAAAATAAACAGTAGGAACCACACTGAATATCAGAAGTGCAGTACCGATTCTGGATGTATAAATATCATACTTGAGGGTTGATTAAAGGGAAATCTTGAAATATACTGTACCTGGAAAGGACGGCAGGGTGTAAAAGTAATGTTAATAATGAGAGTTAAATACACCTTCCTACATGCCGTCCTTCCACGGTATGGATCAATGTGAATTTCATTTAGATTTATAAATCTATTAGGCCGGGTTCACACATATGCGAATTGGTTGCGGCTTACACCGCATCCAATTCGCATAACATTATAAAATACATTGATTTCAATGAGGCTGGTTCACATATGTGCGATGCATTCGCACTGCGCATTGCCGAAAAAACGTGTGCGTTCTCTAGGCATTGCGGTGTGGCTCAGGTGCCAAATTCAGGCCCAATATGTTCTATGGGCATGCATCTGATTCGCACATGTGTTGCGTTCTGAACAGGGATCTTGAGGGGGAACTCCACGCCAAATTTTTAATAAAAAACCGGCATGGGTTCCTCTCCAGGAGCATACCGGGCCCTTAGGTCTGGCATGGACTTTAACAGGAACCCCAACGCCGAAAATCCATAGCAGACCCTTATCCGACCACGCAGCCCGGTCGGTCAGGAAAGGGGGTGGGGACAAGCGAGCGCCCCCCCCTCCTGAACTGTACCAGGCCATATGCCCTCAACACGGGGGGGTGGGTGTTTTGGGGCAAGGGGGCGCCCTGCGGCCCCCCCACTCCAAAGCACCCTGCCCCCATGTTGATGAGGACAGGGCCTCTTCCCGACAACCCTGGCCGTTGGTTGTCGAGGTATGCGGGCGTGGGGCTTATCGGAATTCGGGAGCCCCCTTTAATAAGGGGGCCCCCCAGATCCCGGCCCCCCACCCTATGTGAATGACTTCGGAGACCCCCGAAGTTGGAAGAAGACCCCCGGAGCTGCCTAATAAATTACTTTAAAATAGGGGTGCGGAAATTAACGATTAATTGTTCGATTAATCAATAATTTCTTTGATCGATCAAAAAAATTTTGATCGATGACGATCCGCGGAGTGAGCTCCGCGGTCTCGTCCATAGGAAAGGCCGCGGCTTCGGCCTAGCTCCGGAGCACGGCGGCCATCTTGGTCCACCCTGCGGCAGCCTAGTAGCGGCGCGCTGACGTCATCATCAGCCGCCTGCTTGTGCCGTCTACTCTGCGGACCGTTCTACCTGGATCTTAAGGTATGGGGGAGATGTGGACATTACGGGGGAGATGTGGACAATGACATTACAGTGGGAGCACATGTGGGCATTACATTATGGGGGGAGATGTGGACATTACGGGGGAGATGTGGACATTACAGTATGGGGGCACATGTGGACATTACAGTATGGGGGGGAGATGTGGACATTATGGGGGAGATGTGGACATTACGGGGGAGATGCGGACATTACGGGGGAGATGCGGACAGTATGGGGGGAGATGTGGACATTACGGGGGAGATGTGGACATTACGGGGGAGATGTGGACATTACAGTATGGGGGGGAAAAGTGGACATTACGGGGGAGATGTGGACATTACAGTATGGGGGGGAAAAGTGGACATTATGGGGGAGATGTGGACATTATGGGGGAGATGTGGACATTATGGGGGAGATGTGGACATTACGGGGGAGATGTGGACATTACAGTATGGGGGGGAAAAGTGGACATTACGGGGGAGATGTGGACATTACACTATGGGGGGGAGATGTGGACATTACGGGGGAGATGTGGACATTATGGGGACACATGTGGACATTACAGTATGGGGACACATGTGGGCATTGCTGTATGGGGGGAGATGTGGACATTACGGGGGAGATGTGGACATTACAGAATGGGGGGAGATGTGGACAAATAACAAACTAACTTTCTACGTTTTTCTTAAAGCTTAATAAAAAAAAATTCTTGGAAAAACTGTATGTGCGTTATAATTAATCGAAATTAGCCGATTAATCGATAAAAAAAAAAAACGATTAATCGAACAAGAAAATTTTAATCAATAACAGCCCTACTTTAAAAACCTGTGTAGTGTTTTTATTGACATTTTTTTTCCACCAGGTGAATGGGTAGGGGGTAAGATGTACCCCATACTCATTCACATAGGGTGGGGGGCCGGGATCTGGGGGCCCCCTTATTAAAGGGGCTCCCGAATTCCGATAATAATTCCCCGCCTGCAGACCCCGACAACCAACAGCCAGGGTTGTCGGGAAGAGGCCCTGTCCTCATCAACATGGGGCAAGGTGCTTTGGGGTGGGGGGGGCCCCATGTTGAAGGCATACGGCCTGGTACGGTTCAGGAGGGGGGGGGTGCTCGCTTGTCCCCACCCCCTTTCCTGACCGGCCGGGCTGCGTGCTCGGATAAGGGTCTGCTATGGATTTTGGGGGGACCCCCACGCCGTTTTTTTCGGCGTAGGGGTTCCTGTTAAAGTCCATACCAGACCTAATGGCCTGGTATGCGCCTGGAGGGGAACCCATGCCGGTTTTTTATTTAAAATTTGCCGTGGAGTTCCCCCTCATAACAGCGGCGAGACTTCCCTCTCCTCTCCCAGGTCGGCAAGTCCGCAGCTAAAAACGCAAAGGAACCGCTGAACGACTGATTGCGAACTTGGCAAAGGCTCCGAGCTCAAAAACGCAACGCACAAGTGTGAACCCAGCCTTAAAGCTCCAGTTTATCAAGCATTTTGTAAAGATTCCCATGTTATATCCATAGTTACATAGTTGGTAATGTTGAATAAAGACAACAGTCAATCCAGTTCAACCTGTGTAGGTGTGCATGTTCATAATCATTTCCCATATCTCTGTATACTGTGCTCGCTAAGATACATGTCCAAGAGTTTTTTAAAACTCAATGCTTCCTGCTGACAGCACCGATTGTGGAAGTGAATTCCACATCCTTACCGCCCTGAGAGTGAAAACCCTCCCTACGTAGTTTAACCGCTTAAGGACCGCCCCACGTACATGTACTGCGGCAGGGCGGGCCTTAAGCGCAAAATCACGTACTTGTACGTGATTTTTTTTCTTCGGCTCTGGGGTGCGCACGCTGCCAGAGCCCGTCTGTGATTGGACACAGCAGGTGCCAATCGGCGGGTCCGGTGGAAATCTGGCCAATCGTTTCGAGAGATTCAGAACGCCAGTCTGCCTATGTAAACAAGGTAGATCACTGCTCTGCTTGTAAGGAAGACAGATCTTGTGTTTCTGCTAAGCAGGAACACGGATCTCTGTCTTTCTACAGTTAAACCATCCCCACACAGTAAGAATGATCTCCCCTGATAACCCCTTTCCTGCCAGTGACAGTGCATTTTTTTTTAGCACTGATCACTGCATTGGTGTCACTGGTCCCCAAAAGGTGTCAGGTGTCCAATTTGTCCGCTGCAATGTCGTAGTCACGCTAAAAATCGCTGGTTGTCGCCATAACTAGTAAAAAAAAATCCAAAAAACCTATCCCATAGTTTGTAGACGCTATAACTTTTGCGCAAACCAATCAATATATGCTTATTGGGATTTTTTTTTTACCAAAAACATGTAGCGGAATACGTCTTGGCCTAAATTGATGAAGAAATTAGATTTTTTTATTGGATAGATTTTATAGCAGAAAGTAAAAAAAAATATTTTATTTTTTTCAGAATTGTCAGTCTTTATTTGATTTTATAGTGCAAAAAATATAAACCGCAGAGGTGATCAAATACCACCAAAAGAAAGCTCTATTTGTGGAAAAAAAAGGACATCAATTTTATTTAGGTACAGTGTCACATGTAGGGCTGCAACGGATCGGCGGTGATCCGTGATCCGAATGGGTCACCCTGTTCGGATCGGATCACCACTCGATCCGCGGAGCGACTTCGCGGCCTCGGCCTTAGGAAAGGCCGCGGCTTCGGCCTAGCTCCGGAGCTGCGGCCATCTTGGTACACCCGGCGGCGGCGGCCGCCTTGTGCGCGCTCACGTCATCACCCCTCACCCTCGCTGCTCGTGGATCTGAACTGGCCGGCGGAAGAGACTAAGGTAAGTGGGGGAGATGCCCATTACAGGGGGAGAAGATTGTGGATATTACAGGGGGAAAATTGTGGATATTACAGGGGGAAAATTGTGGATATTACAGGGGGAAAATTGTGGATATTACAGGGGGAGAAGATTGTGGATATTACAGGGGGAGAAGATTGTGGATATTACAGGGGGAGAGGATTGTGGATATTACAGGGGGAGAAGATTGTGGATATTACAGTGAGGGGGAAATTACGTGGATATTAGTAATTTTTTTTTTTTTTTTGCCGATCCGAAAATGATCCGATCCGTGACCCCTGATCCGAGGATCGATCCGATCCGTGAGTTTTTTGATCTGTTGCACCCCTAGTCACATTACCGTTCAATTGTCAGTTAAATCAACGCAGTGCCGCATCTAGTTTGGTCACAACAAGCTCCTTTACCATCCGAGGATGTGGCATTGAGCATATGCTGGTGTTATTGAAAGCAAAGGGTTGTGAGTTTAAATCCTCAGATAACCAATTTTTTTTACATTTTTACTGAAGTTGTAGAGACCGTGCCCTTCGGTTTAACCACTTAACGACCGCCCACTGTAAATATACGTCAGCAGAATGGCACCGACAGGCAGAATCACGTATATGTACGTGATTGCCTTTGTATAGTTGGGGGGTCCGATCGGACCCCCCTTCTTTACAGTGGGTGGTCGTTTTACCTTCGGGAGCGATCCGGCATGAGGGGACGGCCGTTCGATTCCGGCCACCCCCTCTCGATCGCTCCCGGCGAATGAGAGAGCTTCCCCTGCCTGCCAGGAAGGAGGAAGTGATGTCATCTCTCCTGCGGCGCTCACATATACCGAGCGCCGTACAGGAGAAGATGCAGGTTAGTACACAAAACAGCACACTGACACCAGGACACATAGGCACATAAATCGCCCCCCCAGGCCCCCCCAGACACCCCCAGATCACCCCCCAGCCCCCCCCAGCCCCCAGTCACAGTGTCACTGATTGCAGTGACCATTTATTTAGTGATCACTGCAATCAGTGACATTTGTGACTGTAAAAGTGTCACTACATTTAGTTTTAGGTCCAGTGTAGCCCCCTAACCCCCCCTAATAAAGGTTTAACCCCCTGTTCACCCCCCAGATAACCCTTTCACCCCCTAGCACCGCCGTCGCTATGCGATCATTTTTCTGATCAATGTCTTAGCGTCGGTGATGCTGATCGGTAGCCAGTAATTTTTTTTAGGTTCGCCGCAGGTTTTTATAGCGTCGGGTACCCCCATATATTACCTAATAAAGGTTTAACCCCCTTGATCGCCCCCCAGGTAACCCTTTCACCCCCTATCACCACTGTCACTAAGCGATAATTTTTCTGATCGATGTCTTAGCGTCGGCGATGCTGATCGGTAGCCAGTAATTTTTTTTAGGTTCGCCGCAGGTTTTTATAGCGTCGGGTACCCCCATATATTACCTAATAAAGGTTTAACCCCCTTGATCACCCCCCAGGTAACCCTTTCACCCCCTAGCACCGCCGTCGCTATGCAATCATTTTTCTGATCGATGTCTTAGCGTCGGTGATGCTGATCGGTAGCCAGTAATTTTTTTTAGGTTCGCCACAGGTTTTTATAGCGTCAGGTACCCCCATATATTATCTAATAAAGGTTTAACCCCCTGATTGCCCCCCAGGTAACCCTTTCACCCCCTATCACCACTGTCGCTAAGCGATCGTTTTTATGATCGTTGTCTTAGTGTCGGTGATGCCGATAGGTAGCCAGTAATTTTTTTTTAGGTTCGCCGTCAGGTTTTTATAGCGTCAGGTACCCCCATATATTACCTAATAAAGGTTTTAACCCCCTAATTGCCCCTAGTTAACCCTTTCACCAGTGATCATCATATAAGTGTTACGGGTGACGCTGGTTAGTTAGTTTGCTTTTTATAGTGTCAGGGCACCCGCCGTATATAACCCAATAAAGGTTTAACCCCCTGATCGCCCGGCGGGTGATATCAATTAGGTTTTAGCGTCAGAGAGGGTCTGCGTCACACCCCAGGAAGCGTCAGGTTAGTGACAGTAGCGCTAACACCCACGCGTGAAGCATACACCCCCCTTAGTGGTATAGTATCTGATCAGCTCAATATCTGATCTGATCAGATCTATACTAGCGTCCCCAGCAGTTTAGGGTTCCCAAAAACGCAGTGTTAGCGGGATCAGCCCAGATACCTGCTAGCACCTGCGTTTTGCCCCTCCGTCCAGCTCAGGCCACCCAAGTGCAGTATCGATCGATCACTGTCACTTGCAAAACACAACACACATAACTGCAGCGTTCGCAGAGACAGGCCTGATCCCTGCAACTCCAGTGCTGTAGGAGGTAATTTCACCACCACAGTTAAAAAAAAAAGCATATATGCCGAAGCATTGGGGCAGCAGGGACGGAGGAGTGATTTTGCTCCTAATGCCGCGTACATACGGTCGAAATTCCGACGGAGGCTTGCCCGTGGAAAAGTCTGACCATGTGTACGCGGCATAACTTTTGCGAGAAGATGCCCCCATGCTTCGGCATGTATAAATGGTGCATGTATGCCTATCATTAGAAGTGGGTGGATGAAGGGCGGTATTCTAATGGTGGGCATACCCACCGATCAATCTTTTTTTTTCGTTCAGCCAACAGGCTGCATGAAAAAAAAGATTACAATACATGTCCAACAAGGACCAGCAACGTACTGGTATGTTGCTGGACTTTGAATGTTTATACCAGAATGATGCCTGCGGGTTTAGGTATCATCTTGGTATCATTCTTTTCAGCCAGCGGCCGGCTTTCATGTAAAAGCAATCCTAGTGGCTAATTAGCCTCTGGACTGCTTTTACAAGCAGTGGGAGGGAATGTCCCCCCCCCCGGATATAAAAAGCGCCATTGGGAAATTGGGAAAGCATTTTATCACACCGATCTTGGTGTGGTCAGATGCTTTGAGGGCAGAGGAAAGATCTAGGGTCCAATAGACCCCAGTTTTTTCAAAAAAGAGTACCTGTCATTACCTATTGCTATCATAGGGGATATTTACATTCCCTGAGATAACAATAAAAGTGATAAAAAAAAATAAATAAATATGGAAGCAACAGTTTAAAAATAAAATAAAAAAGCAAAATTAATAATAATAAAAAAAAAGCACCCCTGTCCTGCCCTGCTCTTGCCCAATGGCGAACGTCGGTCTGGCGTCATATGTAAACAGCAATTGCACCATGCATGTGAGGTATCACCGCGAAGGTCAGATCGAGGGCAGTAATTTTAGCAGTAGACCTCCTCTGTAAATCTAACGGGGTAACCTGTAAATGCTTTTAAAGGCTTTTAAAAATGTATGTAGTTTGTCGCCAATGCGCGTTTGTGCGAAATTTTAAAGCATGTCGTGTTTGGTATCTATGTACTCGGCCTAAGATAATCTTTTTTATTTCATCAAACATTTGGGCAATATAGTGTGTTTTAGTGCATTAAAATTAAAAAAAGTGTATTTTTTCCCCAAAAAATGCGTTTGAAAAATCGCTGCGCAAATACTGTGTAGAAAAAAAAAATGCAACACCCACCATTTTATTCTGTAGGGCCTTTGCTTTAAAAATATATATAATGTTTGGGGGTTCAACATAATTTTCTTGCAAAAAAAAAATATGTTTTCATGTAAACAAAAAGTGTCAAAAAGGGCTTTGTCTTCAAGTGGTTAGAAGAGTGGATGTAAGCTTCCTAATGTTGTGTATAAAATGCCAGAACAGTTCAAAACCCCCCCAAATGACCCCATTTTGGAAAGTAGACACCCCAAGCTATATACTGAGAGGCATGTCGAGTCCATGGAATATTTTATATGTTGACACAAGTTGCGGAAAAAATACAATTTTTTTTTTTTTTTTGCACAAAGTTGTCACTAAATGATATATTGCTCAAACATGCCATGGGCATATGTGGAATTACACCCCAAAATACATTCTGTTGCTTCTCCTGAGTACGGGGATACCACATGTGTGAGACTTTTTGGGAGCCTAGCCGCGTACGGGACCCCAAAAACCAAGCACCGCCTTCAGGCTTTCTAAGGGTGTCAATTTTTGATTTCACTTCTCACTGCCTATCACAGTTTCGGAGGCCATGGAATGCCCAGATGGCACAAAACCCCCCCAAATGACCCCATTTTGGAAAGTAGACACCCCAAGCTATTTGCTGAGAGGTATTGTGAGTATTTTGCAGATCTCGCTTTTTGTCACAAAGTTTTGAAAATTGAAAAAAAAAAAAGAAAAAAAAATGTTCTTTCTTCATTTTCAAAAACAAATGAGAGCTGTAAAATACTCACCATGCCTCTCAGCAAACAGCTTGGGGTGTCTACTTTCCAAAATGGGGTCATTTGGGGGGGTTTTGTGCTATTTTGGCATTTTATGGCCTTCAAAACTGTGATAGGTAGTGAGGAGTGAAATCAAAAATTTGCGCCCTTAGAAATCCTGAAGGCGGTGCTTGGTTTCCGGGGTCCCGTACGTGGCTAGGCTCCTAAAAAGTCCCATACATGTGGTATCCCCGTACTCAGGAGAAGCAGCAAAATGTATTTTGGGGTGCAATTCCACATATAACCATGGCATGTGTGAGCAATATATCATTTAGTGACAACTTTTTGTAATATTTTTTTTTTTTTGTCATTATTCAATCACTTGGGACAAAAAAAAAATATTCAATGGGCTCAACATGCCTCTCAGCAATTTCCTTGGGGTGTCTACTTTCTAAAATGGGGTCATTTGGGGGGGTTTTGTACTGCCCTGCCATTTTAGCATCTCAAGAAATGAGATAGGCAGTCATAAATTTAAAGCTGTGTAAATTCCAGAAAATGTACCCTAGTTTGTAAACGCTATAACTTTTGCGCAAACCAATAAATATACGCTTATCGACATTTTTTTTACTAAAGACATGTGGCTGAATACATTTTGGCCTAAATGTATGACTAAAATTGAGTTTATTCGATTTTTCTTATAACAAAAAGTAGAAAATATCATTTTTTTTCAAAATTTTCGGTCTTTTTCCGTTTATATCGCAAAAAAGAAAAATCGCAGAGGCAATCAAATACCATTAAAAGAAAGCTCTATTTGTGGGAAGAAAAGGACGCAAATTTCGTTTGGGTACAACATTGCATGTCCGCACAATTTACAGTTAAAGCAGCGCAGTGCAAAATTCTGAATTCACCTCTGGTCCTTTAGCTACCAAATGGTCCGGGGCTTAAGTGGTTAAGAGAATGGACTGTTGAAACTACATTTTTACCAGATGAGAAGATCCCTTAGTAAACCAGGTCAGTGTCAGAGACTGTTGATGCAGTAGCAATGAAGATTATGTGTGGTGAAAGATCTTGAAAATAACGGCATCAGTTAGGATAATGTCCTATGGACCGTTGAAAGGAGCTTTTTACCAGATACAAAGATCTTTTAGTAGGTTATATGAGAGACTAGTCTAGCTTGATCACGAGAAGCTCACCTACTGTCTGAGTCCATGGCATTGGGAGAATGCTGGTGTTGTCACAAGCAAAGGGTCGTGAGTTTGAATCCTCAGATAACCACCTTTTCAGACTTCTTTATTGAACATTTAGGCAGCAGTTGAGATTGTGCTCTGTGGTTCAAGAGGATGGCCTGGTAAAACTACATTTTTATCAGATGAGAAGATCCCTTGGTAAACCAAGTAGTAGACTAGCTGGGAGATAGCAATTCAGTAAAATTGTTAGATATGAAACCACCAATATGATAATATATAATGATATTACAACTACTGGTTTAAGCTCTCACATCCTCTTTGCTGTGTGTATGGCAGTGGTTACATAAATGCAATGTTTGTGAGTTTCAATCCTGAGGTGATTACCTGCCTGATTTTATTTATTAAAGTTTCAGAAACTCATAGTAACCAATTGGCTTTCAGACTAGGTACTTGGTTGCTAGGGGTTGCTGCACGTTGTTTGTAGGCAGCAGTTGAGATGGAGTCTTAAAAGTGCATCTAGGAGGAGGCGAAGTGGGAGACTAGTCTAGGTCAAAATAGTCGTCAGTTCAAATCCTCAGGTGGTTACCTTTCCAGCTTTATTTATTAACATTGTACAAACTGCTGAAACCAATAGCAACCAATCCTCCTCATAGCGGTTGCTATGGGTTATGTAGCCGACAGTGGGCTACAGTTACCTGATTCTGCAGACAACCCCCGGAATTCTCCAATTGTTCCTATGGCCCTCTAGTGCTGGGCTCTAGTGACTGACATCATATCTCTGAGCCAAGCAGAGAGGATTGTGGAACTAGTAGTCTCCTTTGCAGACATTCTGGAGTTGTGGAACTTTCCTGGAACTACACATCCCAGATGGCCCTGGACAGTGCCAACAGACTTATGGGAGAGATGATAAAAAAGGGCTAGCAGATCCAGGCAAGGCTCTCTTCTTCCTGGGACTGAGTGAGTGAACATCCCCCTGCTGCTGTGCGAAAGGGCTGCGGCCTACCACGCGGCGATCTGGTGACTCCAGCCCGGCCAGAGAGGGTCCATTCTGCCTGCTGTTCGCAAGACATCACCGCAGCACCAATCCATCAGACAGATCTGACGACAGCCAGTATCCAGCAGTGGGTCAGCCATCTCTGATCGTTCCACTAAAGGACATCTCATCCAGAATTTCTGTTCAGAGGGTCCCTGTCCGATTTTACAGTTGGTGAGAGGGCCATCGCCCGCCAGTTACAATTTCTATTTTGTTCTACTTGCTGGACACTGTGTACAAACATCTCTTCCATAGGATCACATTACTGCATTACATAAGACACTGTACATAGACACCTGTACCCTGAATTACTCCAAAGAATACCGCTAGCCAGTTTAAGCTGTCCTGTTTACTCAACCTCAGTGTGCTTTCTCTTGGATACAACTTAACCACTTAAAGTGGTGTTCCAGCCGAAATTACACTTTTTAAATAAAAATACCCCTAGAATACACAATTTTAATGTATTCTAGTAAAGTTAGTCTGTAAACTAAGGTCCGTTTTGTTAGGTTATTACAGCATTTAGATGAGGGATGAGGGACGAGAAGGCCAAAGGTGAGGGATGAGGGACGAGAAGGCCAAAGGTGAGGGATGAGGGACGAGAAGGCCAAAGGTGAGGGATGAGGGACGAGAAGGCCAAAGGTGAGGGATGAGGGACGAGAAGGCCAAAGGTGAGGGATGAGGGACGAGAAGGCCAAAGGTGAGGGATGAGGGACGAGAAGGCCGAAGGTGAGGGATGAGGGACGAGAAGGCCGAAGATGAGGGATGAGGGACGAGAAGGCCGAAGATGATGGATGAGGGACGAGAAGGCCGAAGGAGAGGGACGAAGGTGAGGGATGAGGGACGAGAAGGCCGAAGGTGAGGGATGAGGGACGAAAAGGCCGAAGGTGAGGGATGAGTGACGAGAAGGCCAAAAGGTGAGGGATGAGGGACGAGAAGGCCAAAAGGTGAGGGATGAGGGACGAGAATGCCGAAGATGATGGATGAGGGACGAGAAGGCCGAAGGTGAGGGATGAGGGACGAGAAGGCCAAAGGTGAGGGATGAGGGACGAGAAAGCCAAAAGGTGAGGGATGAGGGACGAGAAGGCCAAATGTGAGGGATGAGGGACGAGAAGGCCAAAGGTGAGGGATGAGAGACGAGAAGGCCGAAGATGATGGATGAGGGACGAGAAGGCCGAAGGTGAGGGATGAGGGACGAGAAGGCCGAAGGTGAGGGATGAGGGACGAGAAGGCCAAAGGTGAGGGATGAGGGACGAGAAGGCCGAAGGTGAGGGATGAGGGACGAGAAGGCCAAAAGATGAGGGATGAGTGACGAGAAGGCCGAAGGTGAGGGATGAGGGACGAGAAGGCCGAAGGTGAGGGATGAGGGACGAGAAGGCCGAAGGTGAGGGATGAGGGACGAGAAGGCCGAAGGTGAGGGATGAGGGACGAGAAGGCCGAAGGTGAGGGATGAGGGACGAGAAGGCCAAAGGTGAGGGATGAGGGACGAGAAGGCCAAAAGGTGAGGGATGAGTGACGAGAAGGCCGAAGGTGAGGGATGAGGGACGAGAAGGCCGAAGGTGAGGGACGAGAAGGCCGAAGGTGAGGGATATGGGGTGGGATAGGATGGGGATGGGGTGGGGAGGGGTAGGATGGGGGTGGGGTAGGATGGGGATGGGATGGGGTGGGGTAGGATGGGGATGGGATGGGGTGGGGTAGGATGGGAATATGGTGGGGAGGGATGGGATGGGGATGGGGTAGGATGGGGATGGGGTGGGGGGTTTATAAACCGAAGGCTGAAGGTGAGGGATGAGGGACGAGAAGGCCGAAAATGATGGATGAGGGACGAGAAGGCGAAGGCCGAAGGTGAGGGACGAGAAGGCCAAAGATGAGGGACGAGAAGGCCGAAGGTTAGGGATGAGGGACGAGAAGGCCGAAGGTGAGGGATGAGGGACGAGAAGACCGAAAATGATGGATGAGGGACGAGAAGGCCGAAGATGAGGGACGAGAAGGCCGAACGTGAGGGATGAGTGACGAGAAGGCCGAAGGTGAGGGATGAGGGACGAGAAGACCGAAGGTGACGGATGAGGTACGAGAAGGCCGAAGGTGAGGGATGAGGGACGAGAACGCTAAAGGTGAGGGATGAGTGACGAGAAGGCCAAAGGTGAGGGATGAGGGACGAGAAGGCCAAAGGTGAGGGATGAGGGACGAGAAGGCCGAAGGTGAGGGATGGGGGACGAGAAGGCCGAAGGTGAGGGATGAGGGATGGGATGGTGTGGGGAGGGGTAGGATGGGATGGGGTGGGGTAGGATGGGGATGGGATGGGGTGGGGTAGGATAGGGATGAGGTGGGGTAGGGTAGGATGGGGAGGGGTAGGATGGGATGGGGACGGGTAGGATGGGATGGCATGGGGACGGGTAGGATGGGATGGCATGGGGACGGGTAGGATGGGGATGGGATGGGGAGGGGTAGGATGGGATGGGATGGGATGGGATGAGGACGGGTAGGATGGGTTGGGATGGGGTGGGGTGGGGTAGGATGGGATAGGGTTTGCTTTGTGTGGAAGTCCTGCAGATCTCACTCATCATGACCAAAAGAGCACACAGTAAGTGTCCATGCCCCCAACCCCTGTGTGTGTTGTAACTTGCAGACTTTCTTGGTGCCACTGCTGCACGATATCTGCTTCCTCCACCGGCTCTCTGCTGCTAGAGATAACCTTCCCCACCTCCTGTGCACTCACTGCCGCTGCCTCTTTATAAACTCAGATGTAAGGGGAGCTTGTACGCTGGCTCGCTCGGTAGGGAGGGAGGAGCGGAGGAAGAAGGACACACACACCAGGCGGACCGAGGGAGGGCAGGATGGGCGTGCCTGGATGACAATAGGAATGCGATGCTATGTCCAGGGCCTCCTGGGATTGATGACAAACATCTTCCAGGAGGCATAGCGGTCACTGGATGACGCAAGGAGGCTTCAGCGCCGTGGCGGGAGAAACAAATAAAGATCAATAAAACAGTGAGTATAAAAAAATAAAAAAAATACAATATGCCATTTATTCTTAAGGGGACAGTAACAAAGAGGATCCAACAAAGTTGAAAAAGCGGGTGGAACTCCACTTTAAGCCCCGGACCATTTTGTAGCTAAAGGACCAGGCCACTTTTTGCGATTCAGCACTGCGTCGCTTTAACTGACAATTGTGCGACGTGGCTCCCAAACAAAATTGATGTCCTTTTTTTCCCACAAATAGAGATTTATTTTGGTGGTATCTGATCACCTCTGCGGTTTTAATTGTTTGCGCTATAAACAAAAATAGAGCGACAATTTTGAAAAAAATGCAATATTTTTTCCTTTTTGTTATAATAAATATCCCCCAAAAATATATAAAAAAAAAAAATTCCCTCAGTTTAGGCCGATACGTGTTCTTCTACATATTTTTGGTAAAAAAATAATAATAATCGCAATAAGCGTTTATTGATTGGTTTGCGCAAAAGTTATAGCGTCTACAAAACAGGGGATAGTTTTATGGCATTTTTATTAATATTTTGTTTTTTTACTAGTAATGGCGGCAAACAGCGATTTTTTTATCGTGACTGCGACATTATGGCGGACACTTTTGACACTATTTTGGGACCATTGTCATTTTTACAGCGATCAGTGCTATAAAAATGCACTGATTACTGTAAAAATTATACTGGCAGTGAAGGGGTTAACCTGTAGGGGGCGCTGAAGGGGTTAAGTGTGACCTAATGTGTGATTCTTACTGTGTGACGTCATTGATCGTCGTTCCCTATGACAGGGAACAGCTTTGTGACCCAATCGCGGGACACCGGCGGCGATCGGGTCCCGCGGGCGCGGTCATGGAGCTCACGACCCATGGCTGGGCATCTTAAAGAGGACGTACCTGTACGTGCTTGTGCCCAGCCATGCTATTCTGCTGATGTAAATGTACAGGCGGCGGTCCTTAAGTGGCTAAAGAGCTCCAACCGCCGGTGAAGATTACTACAGGTGGTGCACGCTGGACAGTGCTGTTTATTATTACAACAAGGGGCCCCTTACCTATTTCTTATTTTACCTGGTCTCTCATTAGGATAAAGGGTTTAATAGGTTGGCTTGGGATTCCCCTTTACAGTATCACATATCAGCCACATATGTACATACTTGTATATATGTGTGTGTATGTATATATATATATATATATATATATATTGTGAGGGGGTTAGCTCGGCAGCGGGTGTGTGTGACCCCCGGGATGGGCTCCCCACACAAAACAGGCCCAGCAAACGGAGGTTGTGGTTTTCAAAATCAAAAAAGGTGCGGTTTATTTTCTATTTACAGTGACAAAACACAGCAAAGCAAAAGAAACATAACCAAAATAAATCCTGGTCAAGTTGACCTCTGACTAAACATACAGGTTTCCTAACTAACAACTGGGATCAGCCTAGTGCTGTCCTAGTCCCTAAGTCCCTGGTTTAGTAAAAGTCCAAACAAATAGCCACACAGGCTTTGCCTCACCGCACAGGGGTTCACTCTCCCTAGACAGTCCACACAGGTCTGGTTCCAGGCATGAGCTAACATCTAATGAAGCTGGGAGTTCTTATAGAGGCCTAAATGAGCTGACAAGCTTCAGCTGGCCTCATCAACTCCCTGTCTGTACGACGCCCAGCCCTCTCCCTAGAGGTATGAGTCATCCATGAGCCCACTAGCCTTATACAACTCTCCACCTAGTTGTATAAGTCGGCGTAAAGCCTGAATCTGGGCGAAATATATCTACCCCCCTGGATGCAACCAGGTGACTTTACCTTCCTGCTGTCACATACCCCCCCCTCTTGTTTTAACCTCGGGGTTGGAACACCAGCAATCAGGCATTCATGTACTCGAGACAAAGCATCCACATTCCCCATTTGAACGCCAGGGCGATGCTTTACTGTGAAGTTGAATTCCTGGAGGGCCAGGAACCACCTATTCACTCTTCTATTTGTTTCCTTGTTTTGAGCCATCCACTTTAACGGAGCGTGATCCGTAACCATGTCAAAGTGCCTACCTAGCAGGTAGTACCGAAGGGAATCTAGAGCCCACTTCACCGCTAAACACTCCTTTTCAACGGTGGCGTAATTTACCTCATGGGACTTCAACTTCCTGCTGAGGTAAATGACTGGGTGCTCTTCCCCGTTCCAGACCTGGGACAATACTGCTCCTAACCCCACATCTGACGCATCACTTTGTACGACAAAGTCTTTAGAGAAGTCGGGTGAGTACAACACTGGCTGGCTACATAAGGCTTGTTTCAAGAACTGGAATGCTGCCTCAGCCTCGGGGGTCCATTTAATCATGACCGACCCTTTCCCCTTCGTCAGGTTGGTTAGGGGCACAGCCTTAGAAGCAAAGTGGGGAATGAATCGCCGATAATACCCAGCGATTCCCAGAAAGGCTCGTACCTGCTTCTTGCTGTTGGGACGTGGCCAACTCTGGATGGCCTCGACTTTGTTGAGTTGGGGTTTTATTACTCCCCTCCCAATGGTGTACCCAAGATATTTGGCCTCCTCCTGCCCAATGGTACACTTCTTGGGGTTAGCCGTAAACCCCGCTTCCCGAACAGAGTCCAGGACTGCTTGCACTTTTGGCAGATGTGAGGCCCAATCTGTGCTATGGACAATTACGTCATCCAGGTAAGCCGCAGCATACTTCCGATGGGGCCTCAGCATCTGGTCCATTTTCCGCTGGAATGTGGCCGGCGCATTCTGTAACCCAAACGGCATTCTTTTATATTGGAACGCCCCGTCTGGGGTTACAAATGCGGTTTTCTCTTTGGCCGACTTGGCCAGGGGGATTTGCCAATACCCTTTTGTGAGGTCAAGAGTCGTCATGTATCGGGCTGTTCCCAGCCGGTCGATCAACTCATCTATACGTGGCATGGGGTAGGTGTCAAATTTTGTAACTTTGTTCAACTGACGAAAATCGTTACAAAATCGCCAGCTCCCATCCGGTTTAGGCACCAACACGATGGGACTAGACCAATCACTTTGGGACTCCTCTATCACCCCTAAGTTCAGCATTTTCTGTACTTCCTCCCGTATTGCCTCCCGTCGAGCCTCTGGGATCCGATAGGGTTTTAACTTCACCCTTTCACCGGGCGGGGTAATGATGTCATGCTCTACCCCAGATGTTTGTCCCGGCAGCTCAGAGAATACCTCCTTGTTGCGAAGCACAAACTCCTTAACCTCCTGTTGTTGGGGTTGTGACAAGGTGGCTGCTATTCCAACCTCAGGAATCACGCAACCAGTTTGAGCTGGTGACCAAGTGTCTGCGACTAGGGACTCTCTATCCCTCCAGGCTTTCAACAGATTAACGTGATATATCTGTTCGGGCTTTCGCCTTCCTGGTTGTCTGACCTTGTAATTCACTTCGCTCACTTTTTCCATTATCTCGTAGGGGCCTTGCCATTTGGCAAGGAATTTACTTTCAACCGTAGGGACAAGTACCAATATCCTATCCCCCGGGGAAAAGGTACGGGTCTTGGCTCCACGGTTGTACACTCTCTGCTGTGCCAACTGCGCTTGGGCCAAATGTTCCTTCACGATGGGCATTACCTGTGCAATTCGATCTTGCATCAGGGCGACATGCTCAATCACACTCCTGTGGGGAGAACTCTCACTTTCCCAAGTTTCCTTGGCAATATCCAACAGCCCTCTTGGGTGTCTCCCATACAGTAACTCAAAGGGGGAGAATCCCGTAGAGGATTGGGGCACCTCCCTAATAGCAAACATCAAATAAGGAAGTAAACAGTCCCAATCCTTTCCATCTCTATCCACCACTTTCTTCAACATTTGTTTTAGGGTTTTGTTGAATCTTTCAACCAGCCCATCGGTTTGGGGGTGATACACAGACGTACGCAATTGCGTCACTTTGAACAATTTACACAGCTCTTTCATAACCCGGGACATAAAGGGTGTACCTTGGTCCGTAAGCAGTTCTTTACAAATACCCACCCGGCTAAAAACAAGAGATAGCTCTTTGGCTATGGTTTTGGCCGAGGTATTTCGGAGAGGGATCGCTTCTGGATAACGGGTGGCATAGTCCATTATAACTAATATGTACTGGTGCCCCCTAGCGGACTTGATTATAGGACCTACCAAATCCATGGCGATCCTCTCAAACGGGACCTCAATGATGGGTAGAGGGACCAGCGGGCTACGGAAATGTGGCATCGGGGCCAACCTCTGACACACAGGGCAGGAGGAACAATAATTTTCTACGTCCTTCATCACCCCCGGCCAATAGAATCTCTGTAATACCCTCTCTCGGGTTTTCTCTGTCCCCAGATGACCTCCAAGAATGTGCCCATGGGCCAACTCCAACACCAACTTCCTGTAAGGTTTGGGCACCACAAGCTGCTCAACGGTTTCTTCTGCCCTTTTTGCCACCCGATACAGTAGGTCCTTCTCTACGCTGAAGTATGGGTAAGTGCAGGTATTATCTGGGTTCACTAACTCGCCATCTATTTTCACTACGTTTTCCCGTGCCTTTATTAGGGCGGGGTCTTTCAACTGTTCTGTGGCAAAGTTTTCCCTGTGAACCTCAAGATCAGAAAACTCCACAGACGGTAGGTTTTCGTCTGAGGAGGTGGGCTCCTCTCCAGTTTCTTGAGTCTCCCCTGCCAATACTGATAAGGGAAATTCCGGAGAGTCCTCACCACTCTCAGGGGAGTTCTGGCTATCACATTCCTGGTACATAGGGGCACCAGTGAGGGGCTCAGGATCATCCCACAGTTCCCAGAACTTCGGAAAATCCCTTCCCACAATGGCGTCATGCGGTAACTGAGATACTAAGCCCACTGGATGAGAGAGGGTACCTTTGGGGGTCTCGAAACACACTGTAGTTACTGGATACTCTCGGGTGTCCCCATGCACACAAATAACAGCTACCTTGCTATTCCCAGAGACCTCTGTTTTAACTAACTCAGCCTTTATCAGGGTCACAAGGCTACCTGAATCCAGCAATACCACAACATTTCTACCATTAACACACATTTTGCATAAATGTTTCTCAGTTCCTCGAATGGCAGTGCATGCGACTGTCGCACACAGCGACTGACGTCTGCCCGTCAGAAAGTCACACTGCATGGGTTCCTCCACAACCGGGCAATTGGCTGCAATATGTCCCGCTTGCCGGCAGCGGTAGCAAACGATCCTTCTTGCCGCCTCTTGAGCCGCTGATTTCCCAGGCTGTTCTCGCCAAACTTGGGGTAGAGCTCCCACCCTCTCACTCTCTCCACCCTCACCCCTTGGAATCCTCTTATCCGCCCCTGGGGATGGTCTGGTCTTAGGGTGGAAAGTCCGAGTGTCTCTGGAAGAGGCCGTCAGGTTCTCTGTAGCCAAGTATTTCTCCACACGATCCACAAGACCATCGGCCGTCTCTGGGTCTCCATGGCTTACCCACTTTTGGATGGCAGTAGGAAGAGCTCTCAAAAACCGATCCATTACAACACGTTCCACAATCTTTGGTGCGGACAAAGTCTCTGGCTGTAGCCACTTTCTGCTCAGGTGAATGAGATCATACATTTGAGACCTGGGGGGTTTTCCAAGCTGGAAAGTCCAGTTATGCACACGCTGAGCCCGGACAGCCTGGGTGACACCCAGCCTTGCCAATATTTCAGCTTTTAGCATCACATAGTCTTTTGCTTGGTTAGGCTCTAGGTCATAGTAAGCTTTCTGCGATTCACCAGTTAACAGAGGAGCCACCAGTCCAGCCCACTGCTCCTCAGGCCACTTTTCTCTTTCAGCGGTCCTTTCAAATGTGGTCAAAAATACCTCTGGATCATCCTCTCCAGTCATTTTTGTCAATAAACGACTCACCCCAAAGGACGCGGTATTAGTGGGACGGCTTTCCTCACTGGTCTGCGGACGTTGCTGCATTACTGCTTCCATCTGTTGTTGTAGTCTCTGCTCTTGCTTCTGCAACAGGTCTATGAAGCGGGCCTCAGATTGCTGCTGGGCTCGTTGCTGAGCCTCCAGACTCTGTTGCAAAGTTGCGTTTGTCTGCTGCTGGACTGCAAGGCTCCTTTGCAAACCTGCATTTGTCTGCTGTTGATTGGCATTTGCTAGAGCCAGCTGCTTCAGTATCTCCTCCATGCTGGCTTAAAAAAAACTGCCACTGGTTCTCCACCAACTGTGAGGGGGTTAGCTCGGCAGCGGGTGTGTGTGACCCCCGGGATGGGCTCCCCACACAAAACAGGCCCAGCAAACGGAGGTTGTGGTTTTCAAAATCAAAAAAGGTGCGGTTTATTTTCTATTTACAGTGACAAAACACAGCAAAGCAAAAGAAACATAACCAAAATAAATCCTGGTCAAGTTGACCTCTGACTAAACATACAGGTTTCCTAACTAACAACTGGGATCAGCCTAGTGCTGTCCTAGTCCCTAAGTCCCTGGTTTAGTAAAAGTCCAAACAAATAGCCACACAGGCTTTGCCTCACCGCACAGGGGTTCACTCTCCCTAGACAGTCCACACAGGTCTGGTTCCAGGCATGAGCTAACATCTAATGAAGCTGGGAGTTCTTATAGAGGCCTAAATGAGCTGACAAGCTTCAGCTGGCCTCATCAACTCCCTGTCTGTACGACGCCCAGCCCTCTCCCTAGAGGTATGAGTCATCCATGAGCCCACTAGCCTTATACAACTCTCCACCTAGTTGTATAAGTCGGCGTAAAGCCTGAATCTGGGCGAAATATATCTACCCCCCTGGATGCAACCAGGTGACTTTACCTTCCTGCTGTCACAATATATATATATATATATATATACACATACATACACATATATATATATATATATATATATATATATATACATACACATATATATATATATATATATATATATATATACACATACATACACATATATACATATATATATATATATATATGTGTGTGTGTGTGTGTGTGTGTGTGTATGTGAATATATATATCTTGCCTTTGTGATTCTGAACTATATGTGCACTGTGTTTTTTGGGATCTCTCACCTGAGCCTTGGCTGTCTTCTAGGACTCAGCTGTTATGCCCTATTCTCACCAACATATCTTTGTTTAACCACTTGCCGACCGACTCATGCCGATATACGTCAGCAAAGTGGCACGGGGTGTGCAAAACCACGTACCCGTATGTCACTCCGTCATCTGAGGCTAGCGGGTGTGCGCGCCCACGGGCTTGATGTCCACCGGTGGCCCGCGAAGGTGGCACCGAGAGGCAGAATGGGGAGATGCCTATGTAAACAAGGCATTTCCCTGTTCTGCCTAGCAACATGAGAGGGATCTACTGCTCCCAGTGATCGGGAGCAGTGATCTCTGTCATGTTCTAGTGAGCCCATTTCCCCTACAGTTAGAACACGCTGAGGGAACACACTTAACCCCTTGATCGCCCCCTAGTGTTTAACCCCTTCCCTGCCAGTGACATTTACACAGTAATCAGTGCATTTTTATAGCACTGATCGCTGTATAAATGTCAATGGTCCCAAAATAGTGTCAAAAGTGTCCGATCTGTCCGCCGCAATGTCGCAGTCACGTTAAAAAGTGCAGATCGCCACCATTACTAATAAAAAAATAATAATAAAAATGCCATAAATCTATCCCCTATTTTGTAGACGCGATAACTTTTGCGCAAACCAATCAATATACGCTTAGTGTGATTTTTTTTCTCCAAAAATATGTAGAAGAATACATATTGGCCTAAACTGAGGAAGAAATTATTCTTTTTATATATTTTTTGGGGATATTTATTATAGCAAAAAGTAAAAGCTATAGCTCTTTTTTTGTTTATAGCGCAAAAAAAATAAAAACGCAGAGGTGATCAAATACCATCAAAAGAAAGCTCTATTTGTGGGGAAAAAAGGAAGTCAATTTTGTTTGGGTACAACGTCGCACGACCGCGCAATTGTCAGTTAAAGCGACGCAGTGCCATATCACAAAAAAATGGCTTGTTCAGGAAGGGGGTAAATCCTTCCGGGGCTGAAGTGGTTAAGACAAGGGGCTGGCTTGGTGATTATCAATAAATCTGATTATATAGCTCAGGGGTCTTCAAACTACGGCCCTCCAGGTGTTCAGGAACTACAATTCCCATCATGCCTAGTCATGTCTGTGAATGTCAGAGTTTTGCAATGCCTCATGGGATTTGTAGTTCCGCAACAGCTGGAGGGCCGTAGTTTGAGGATCCCTGATATAGCTAAACTAAACAAATTAGTAGGTGACGTAGAAACTTATGAAAAATTACAAGGTAATCCAACAGACAAATACAAGGCCAAATTTAAATGTTTGGTAAAGAAAGCTCAAGATGAAGGTATTGTGAATAAAAGGGAGGCCAGATATTTAGTGCCGGATGCACCTAGGGTCCCAGTTATCTACCAACTGCCCAAGGTTCACAAGAACCCTGTTCAACCTCCTGGTAGACCCGTTGTCAGTGGAGTGGATTCTCTATTTGCACAAATAGGTAAATACCTGGATTGTTTTTTGCAGCCTTTGGTCCAAAAATGTCCAGCTTATTTAAGGGACAGCAAAGATTTAATGGAATTATTACAGAGAGTTGAGGTTAAAGAGGACCATTTTTTGGCCAGCATTGACGTCAACTCCTTATATACCAACATTCAACAGCCACACGTTAGAAGCAGTAGAGTGGGCGTTGAGCAGTACTAACATCAAAAAGAAACAAAAGGACTTTCTGATGCAGTCCTTAGATTTGGCCATGTGTCACAATTTCTTCTGGCATGACAAAAACTTTTATAGGTCATGGGGGCAAAATATGCCCCTTCAGTGGCTAATCTTTTCATTGGTCATTGGGAAGAGGCAGACATTTTTGATAATACCATACCTCAATTGAAATTTTACAAAAGATACATTGACGATATTATAATAGTTTGGGCTGGAACGCGAGATACATTTTTTAAATTTCAGGATGAAATTAGCAGAAATCAGTATGGAATCACTTTTACAGCAACGTTTGATCAGCAATGTATACATTTTTTAAATCTTGTAATTTTTAAAGCCAACCATGAACTGTTTACTAAAACATATTTTAAGGAAGTTGACAGGAATGGCTACATTCCATTGGAAAGTTGCCATCATCCAAGATGGTTGAGTGCCATTCCCAAAAGCCAACTGATGAGAGTAAGATGCAATTGCATCAGGAAAGAGGATTATAATGTACAAGCTGACATTTTATTGCACAGATTTCAAGAAAAAGGTTACAACTCGAAAGATTTGGTTAAAACTAAAACCCTAGTTGGTTAAATGAGGAGGGAGGACCCTTTTAAGAAAAAAGAGGCCATAAAGAAGGATTATGGAGTTGCTTTTATGACTGGCTTTACTCGTCAACACAAGACAAGTGGAGAAAATTATTCATAGTCATTGGCATTTATTATTAAAAGATGCCGATTTAAAGAAAACTGTACCAGCAAGACCACAGTTCATCTATACCAAGCCCCCTACTTTACGTCTAAAATTAGCGCCCAATATAGTGAAATAGTAAAAACACACATCAAAGAGTTTAGGCTGTGCACCCCAAATTGTATTAGGTACTAATGGGAAGTTCCCCTAAGGGGTTTTAATGCAGTAAATTATATGAATCCAAGTACGGTAGAAGAATTGTATAAAAATCTTTTATTGAAGTATGTTGGGATATTGGGCGGCACAGTGGTGTAGTGGATAGCACTCTCGCCTAGCAGTAAAAAGGGTCGCTGGTTCGAATCCCGACCACGACACTACCTGCCTGGAGTTTGCATGTTCTCCCTGTGCTTGCGTGGGTTTCCTCCGGTTTCCTTCCACACTCCAAAGACATGCTGATAGGTTATTTGGCTTCTGTCTAAATTGGCCCTAGTATATGAATGTGAGTTAGGGACCTTAGATTGTAAGCTCCTTGAGGGTAGGGACCGATGTGAATGTACAATATATATATATATAAAGTGCTGCGTAAATTGACGGCGCTATATAAGTACTTAAATAATAATACACGTTATCAATAAAATATAAATTCTGTTAGTAGGGATATAGTACATATTCCATAATACAACAAGGCAGCCACGTGATTTATACAGCATTACATTATATAATCGAACTGTATGTAGATCCTGACGCGTTTCGACCTTATGGTCTCTTCAGGGGGATAAGTGGCTCCTGAATAAATATATTAAACATCTCAGTTTTACTGAATTCATTGGACTGTATGCATTGATATTTACAAACATAACAATTTAATATTTTCCGCTGGAAAGTGGGATGAATGGCATCACAACCAAAAGATTTATTAAAAACAGTTAGATAATCCAGTGGATCTCATAGTCGTCCCTGCCTTACCCGGAAAGGAAAAACGGCCCAGTGGGCTTGCAAGAAACCACGTCATAGGCACCCACCAAGGGGGATGAGGGAAAAATGACGGCACCTGCAGCAATTTGATAGGTAATAACAATGTATCAAACAGAGCCTGTTGAACTCTTGATGCATGATATTTAGATTTGGTTAATTATTATGTACATCTAATAAGAATAATATTAGTATTATTATGGTAGTATAGATATGTGTGATTGTAGCAAGGAAAGTGTCATGTGATGAAATGGTTATGGTGATGAAATAGAGTGATGTAGAGGGGATAAATAAATTATATGAATCCAAGTAGAAGAATTGTATAAAAATCTTTTCCTGAAATATGTTGGGATACACGTTATCACTAAAATATAAATATAAATTCTGGTAGTAGGGATACAGTACATATTCCATAATACAGCAAGGCAGCCATGTGATTTATACAGCATTACATTACATAATCGAACTGTATGTAGACTCCGACACGTTTCGACCTTGTATCCAATCACTCAATCTCCACTAATTCAAAGAGGCACTATAAAAAAAACACCATTCTGCACAGTGCTCAATGCATGATCCCTGGCACAACCTGGATGAATGTTCTCCCACCAAGACATGTTTAAATGTAAGTACAGCATCTCCTATGTAGGATCCACCGGCTTCTTTTGCCTTAAGTCGGTTCAGGCTGTCATTAATACAACATACCGAACTTAAAGTTAAATCTATACTTAATACCTTCATTTATCTTACATGTAATGCCGCGTACACACGGCCGTTTTTCTCGTCGAAAAAAAACGAAATTTTTCCCATTCAACGAGAAAAACGATAGTCTGTGGGCTTTGTGTCGTTTTTTTCGACGAGAAAAACGGCATTAAAAACGACGAGAAAAATTAGAATATGTTCTAATTTTTCTCGTCGTTTTTTTCGACATGTTTTCCGCGGCAGTGTTTCCCATAGGGAAACACTGCCGCGGAGCCCACAGACGGTCGTTTTTCTCGTCAAGAGAAAAAATGACGTGAAAAACGACCGTGTGTGGGGAACAAGCTGTTCCCCCGTTTTAAATGACATTATTCACTGCGTTTTTTTAACCGCCGTGAATAATGATCGTGTGTACGCGGCATTACATTGCAACCAGGTCCCATCCTTCATTCAGCACTGATGAATCATGCTATCAACATGAACATTTACACCAACCACGTATTTAATTTAATTATTTAAAAAAAAAGCTCATTCATGACTACACTGACACACTTTCAAAATTTTTCATATATAATTAACCTTTTCACTAATTAATTGGTCTTATTTTACTCACTGAATATTGTTGTTGGTTTTTTACTACACTTCTTATTTTTTCAGTAGCACACAGGGGTGTGTTACTTTTTTATTTTTTCACACACATTTCACTTCAAGCACGTAATTACTTCAATTCACATTTCCCAGGAATCATCCCCTCTACATCACTCTATTTCATCACCATAACCATTTCATCACATGACACTTTCCTTGCTAAAATCACGCATATCTATACTACCATAATAATACTAATATTCTTATTCTTATTAGATGTACATAATAATTAACCAAACCTAGATATCATGCATCAAGGGTTCAACAGGCTCTGTTTGATACATTGTTATTACCTATCAAATTGCTGCAGGTGCCGTCATTTTTCCCTCATCCCAACGGTGGGTGCCT
Organism: Rana muscosa; assembly: GCA_029206835.1. NCBI lineage: Eukaryota > Metazoa > Chordata > Amphibia > Anura > Ranidae > Rana > Rana muscosa. The sequence goes on from CM055117.1 coordinate 338,238,017, forward strand.
ATGACATGGTTTCTTGCAAGCCCACTTGGCCGTTTTTCCTTTCCGGGTAAGGCAGGGACGACTATAAGATACACTGGATTATCTAACTGTTTTTAATAAATCTTCTGGTTGTGATGCCATTCATCCCACTTTCCAGCGGTAAACATAACATCGTTATGTTTGTAAATATCAATGCATAATGTCCAATGACTTCAGTAAAACTGTGATGTTTAATATATTTAGTCAGGAGCCACTTATCCCCCTGAAGAGACCATAAGGTCGAAACGTGTCGGTGTCTATATACAGTTCGATTATATAATGTAATGCTGTATAAATCACGTGGCTGCCTTGCTGTATTATGGAATATGTACTGTATCCCTACTACCAGAATTTATATTTATATTTTAGTGATAACGTGTATCCCAACATATTTCTATAAAATATTTTTATACAATTCTTCTACTTGGATTCATATAATTTGCTGCATTAAAACCCCTCAGGGGAACTTCCCATTAGTAGCGCCCAATGTAGTAGACCCACCCAAGAAGATTTGCAAGTGGGTTTTTTCAGTTGTGGGAGGTGTTTGATATGTAAGATTTACAGACAGACAGGGTCAGGAAAACTACACATTTCACCTCCCACACACTAGGTGAGTCCCACAAAATTAGAAAGTTTATTACTTGTGGGACCACTCATGTTACCTACCTTCTGACTTTCCCATGTGGGTTGCAGTATGTGGGTAGAACCACTAGAAGGTTGGTGGTCAGACTCTGTGAACATGTGAACAGGATAAGGAAGGGATACAAGCACCACAGTTTCTCAAACCACTTTAGACTCCATCATGGGAGGGATCCGAGTGGTTTGACCTTCTGTGGTATAGATAAAGTGGAGAACAACTGGAGAGGAGGCAATCAAAAGAAGGCCATCTCCCAGAATGAGACCCAGTGGATTCATCGTCTAAGGACGATGAGTCCAATGGGGTTAAATATTGAGTTAGATCTTACTTGTTTTCTTTCCAATTGGTAGATGCCACTAGGGGTTTCTGAAATTTATCATCAGATTGAATAGATTTTCACGCACCACTACATATTTTTTATTTTCATGCATTCCTTTTTCTCTTTTCGTCCATGGATGGACACAGCTCCTTAAATCTTGCCAAAGTGGGTTATGTTCCTGTTCATAGGAGAGGACTAGGCAGAATATGTTAGTTATCTTAAAACAAGTAACTTTAACAGAGTTGAACAGCCCCGCCCAGGTGGCAGTCCCTCAGTGCATAACCCTCCTACCTGCAGTCAGCAGCCTCAGTTATTTTCTGCCTAGCAGAGGAGAAGGACGTGGCTCCCTTCGGGCCCAAAGTTCTGAAGAAATTTTTATTTTTATTTTTTTGTGATATCTTCTATCAACTGCCGGCTGGGCGACAGGCTGGATATTATAGATCCTTGTAGTCTTCCCAGTTCCGGCCATCGAGCGTGCCAGTCCTTAGCTTCGCGCTGGTTCTGCCACGACGTACCCCATGGCTCCAGGGGTGGCCGGTGAGCACATGCTCCGGGGTCCACATATGACTGGGCTGCTTGTTGTCTCACTCACAGTGGACCAGGCCGACAGCTACTCTGTACCATCGGTTGTGGGTCTGTCAGGGACGCGCCAGCATGTCCTCGCAAGGACGGGTAAGTACGGTTCCTCCTGTCTCGGCAGGATGGAACAGCTGGGCAAATCCCGGGATTAAGGGGTTCTCCTGTCCTCCCTTTCCCTGCTCTCTGTCGCCCTTTCCCCTCCTGCCCTAGGGCCAGCTGCGACTGGGGTGTACCTGTGGGGGGGCTCCGAGTCCCTGTGGGGGACCGTGGGGTGTCGGGGTCCGCTTTCTGTGAGAGGGGGGTCTGTCTCCTGGGAATTCTCTGCAGGTCTTCTCGTCCACATCCTGGGGATCGGGCAATATTTTTTGCGGAGCTGCCGCCATTTTTTGTGTGATTTTTTCTATATTACTATTTCCATTTTGTCGTGGCCACGCTGTGGCGCAGGTCGGTATTGCGGGTGGCCATTTTCTTGTGGTCCACACCCTTTTTATCTAAGGCGTCTGGCGGCCATTTTGGAGTGGGTTTGGCCTCTACCACTGGCTTTCTGAACGGCGCAGTTCATTCTCCTCACAGTTTTTTCATCACACATGTGCTGTGTATACAAGGCGGGCAGCAGTGCTGAGCGGTCTACTTCTGGGTGGTGAGTCCCCTGGGTTACCCCCCCGGTCAGTGCAGCATGGAGGGTGGACTCTTATGTGTTTTTCACTTGGTCCCTGAGGGCTGTCAGTGGGTGTTTATGGAGTCAGTATGTGACCTTTCTTCCCCTACATTGCCAGAGACAGCTAATGGTGCCCCTGCACCTGCGGTTTCCATGGATACGTTGTAGACAGTCCTGGAATCATTTGATGCCAGGGTAGAGACGGCGTGCAGGCGTAAGGGGGGTAAAAAAGCGCCCCCTCCCCCTGCCATCTTCTGGGGAATGTTAGTCAGGGCACTTATGAGTGCACTTCTGATGCTGTGCGGGACAATCTCCAGCTTGTAGATGCAGCTGGGACTTCCGCAGAGGAGTCTGTCTCCTTTTAGTCACACAAATCTGACCGCTTTGTGACAGGTTTCCTTATGTTACTTTCTTTGATAAGTTCATAAATAAGGAATGGGAACGGCCGCAGAGGTCCTTTGTGGTCCCCCAGCGCATGGCGGTTCGTTATCCTCCAGGACCCTACTGATAGGAGGTCCGAAGCGGTGTCCGGCTCCAGGTTCACTATGCTGGGGTCAGTGTTGCGACCTATATTGGCTGCGACTTTGGTGTCTCAGACATTCACTGAATGGAGGGCAGCACAGTGGTGTAGTGGTTATCACCCTCACCTGAAAGCAAGGGGGTTACTGGTTCGACCCGGACCCCATCACTATCTGCCTGGAGTTTGCATGTGTCTGCGTGGGTTTCCTCCGGGTACTCCGATTTCCTACCACACTCCAAAGACATGCGCGCCTTCGGCGCCACAAGTAAAAACATATACACCAATACATACTCAGTGTGTGTATGTAAATGATTTCCAGAACCTCTGTATCTGCGGTGGTACTGCGCCGCCTGATTGGCTGGAATGCTGGTCCGCTGACCAAGCATCCAAGTGAGCCCTGGCAGATTGCCTTTCAGAGGTTTTTTGGTACCTCGCTGGACGACATTATTAAGAATGTCACTGGATATCTTCCCTGGAGGAGGAGGAGGACATGAAGACGTAACGCTCTTCACAGAGGGAGGGGCCTGACGGTGCCTGCCGGAGTGCGAGCGTGAGCCCGGGAAGAGCCGTGGCAGACCCGTAGCGTGAGAGGCTGCGGTGTCTCTGCAGATGACACCCCCCCGAACCTACCCGGAACCCACACGCCACCAGGCGGAGTAGCCAGCGCATCGACGCATGGAGGATGCATGAGGAATGAGACCCGCCGCTCCCCCCTCCCTCTCTGGCCTCCACAGACCCCAGCCGTCTCTCCCAGGTCCCCAGGGATTACTCGTCAGACACGCAGCTCGCGGGAGTGAGAAGAACCACGAAGCAGGCTAGCCGAGGACCCTTCTGAGGCCATAAACGGAGACCAGCAGGATGACGGGAATAAAGCAGAGGAGCAGGAAAAGGAGGTACCCCTATATTGAACTCTGTATCTCTATATAGAACTTTAATAAGCACTGTCTCCAGAACCGGCTTTCTTATAACTGCCTGCCTGCATTCTGCTTTATATGTACCATTGTCAGTAGACATTTCAGGCAGCACTTGGTGGTGCAGTCAGGCTCTGCATATGTGATGCATGTGTGATGCCCCTCGGAACTTCTATGAGAAACCACAAGTCGAACAGATATGCCAATAGCTGCTTGAGTTACAAAAAGTTACAAAATGACTTACAGGCACGTTGTATGCTCACTTATGCGTTAAGTGGCTCTACACCTGATCTCTTTACAAAACCCTTGATATGGGATCCAGCATGATAGACTTGAGATACTGAGAGCAGCGTGATAACCCTATCAGGTTTTAAGCCTCTATCCGGGACTACATGACTTATCTGATTGCCTGCACGGGCACTGGCTCATGTATATACAGTACTGTATGGTGGATAAATATATAGAACTGTTGCAAATTAGACCCTTCAAACCATACACCTGTTCTTGGATAAAAGAGTAGCCCTTGGACAACGTGGAGGAGGACTAATTGCTAGCAATATGTCACTGAATTAACTCAAAGACTATATACATCCCCTTATATTGGATCCCTTTGTGTGGATATTTATCTGTGCTGTTATTGGAGCTGTCCTTAACTACACTTAGTCCCTGAGCTGGGGCTGACCGTCTGTTTTTTTTTTCTTGTGAGGTTTTTGAGACTGATGGTGGGGACTCTGGGTTACTTATACATCTACAGGTCTACACTTGATGCAGAGTACGTTAATCCCCGGGATAGACATCCTCTAGCCGGTAGTCCCATCAGGCAGAGTTCACGCCGGGTGACCTACATGCCCCGCAGTAATCTAGGGCAGTGTTTCTCAACTCCAGTCCTCAGGCTGGGTTCACACTTGTGCGACACGACAGCCATCCTACTTTGGATCCAACTTTGCCCTGCGACATGAAGCCGACATATGTCCGACTTTCAATGAACGGGGATCCGACTTGGATTCCCGCCAATACCAGGCACTGTGTTTGGTATGAATCCTGAGGGGGAACTCCAGGCCAAATTTTAAATAAAAAACCGGCATGGGTTCCCCACTCCAGGGGCATACCAGGCCCTTGGGTCTGGTATGGATTTTAAGGGGAACCCCTACGCCGCAAAAACGGCGTGGGGGTCCCCCCAAAATCCAAACCAGACCCGTATCCGAGAACGCAACCCGGCAGGCCGCAGGGGAAGAGGGGGGGACGAGAGAGCGCCCCCCCTCCCTCCTGAACCGTACCAGGCCGCATGCCCTCAACATGGGGAGTTTGGTTCTTTGGGGCAGGGGGGCGACCTGCGGCCCCCCCCACCCCAAAGCACCCTGCCCCCATGTTGATGAGGACAGGGCCTCTTCCCGACAACCCTGGCCGTTGGTTGTCGGGGTCTGTGGGCGGGGGGCTTATCGTAATCTGGGAGCCCCCCTTTAATAAGGGGGCCCCCAGATCCTGGCCCCCCACCCTATGTGAATTAGTATGGGGTACATCGTACCCCTACCCATTCACCTGGTGGAAAAAAATTTAAACCAAAAAACACAGTTTTTTTAAAGTAATTTATTACACAGCTCCGGGGGTCTTCTTCCGACTCCAGGGGTCTCTTCCGACTTTGGGGGTCTCCGGTGTCATTTTTGCACTCTCCGGTTCTTCCTTCCTTCCTTCTGCCGGGCCTCCGCTATCTTCTTCCAGCTCTTTTGCTAGCGGAGAGGCCCGGTCTTCCCGTCGTCTCGTCCGGCTCTCCGTTGTCCTTCTGCCGGCCCCACCACTATTTTCTTCCAGCTCTTTTGCTAGTGGAGGGGCCGATCTTCCCGTCGCCGTCGGCGTCTTCTTCCCTCTTCTCCTCCTCGATGTTGACTCGTCGCTTCCTCCCGCTGTAATGCTGGCTGTTCGCTCTGCAACGATTTATATAGGCTTCTCATGACGTCACAGTCACATGCTCCGGGATAGTCAATGGGCTGAAGTTTGGATTTTGGGGGGACCCCCACGCCATTTTTGCGGCGTAGGGGTTCCCCTTAAAATCCATACCAGACCCAAGGGCCTGGAATGCCCCTGGAGGGGGAACCCATGCCGGTTTTTTATTTTTTATTTAAAATTTAACCTGGAGTTCCCCCTCAAGAGCAGCAGAGCACAAGTCACATGCCAAAGTCGGATCATGCAAGACTGCGGTCCGACTTTGATCCTACTTCAATGATAGTCAATGGGCTGAAGTCGGATCAAAGTCGGACCAAAGTAGTACAGGGAGCATTTTTAAAGTCGGACCGACATGTGTCGGACCAGTTAAGACGGCTCCCATAGGGAAACATTCATTTTCACACGTCATGCGACATGAGCTCCCAATGTCGGAGCGTTTGTCGCCCCAGTGTGAACCCGGCCTCAAGGTCTGTTTTCAGGATTTCCCTCAGATGAAACAGCTGTGGTAATTACTAAGGCAGTGAAACTGATTAAATCACAATAATGTAAAGCCTGAAAACATGACCTGTTGGGGCGCCTTGAGGACTGGAGTTGAGAAACACTGCTCTAGGGGAATGAAATAAAAACCTAGTTGGGACTGATTATAAAAACTCGTTAGGAGCAATATACACATCAGAAGAGCGCATGGTCATTGGACCATCAGCCCATTCGAACGCCCAGACTGAGGGAAATCAGCACATCATTAGCCCAAATAAATCCCTATTCTGACTTCACAAGGGAAGAGAGTACCAAATAGCTAAGTTCGCCTCCCATCAGACTGGAAAACTATTCCCCAGGCAATACAGCTACTGGGTACTAGTAAAGGGAAGAAGGATAGAAAAAGAAAAAAGAAAAACACATACTGGACTATATAAACTGTAATAAATAAATATAGAAAGGCAATTATCAAATTTTACACTGGGGAAGTGAATACGACCGGTTAATAAAAATAACATGAGTAGGACTACGAGCAAAACCACGAAGGGCATGGCTCCAGGAACCCCCAAAAATAGTGTAGCAACTAGTACGATATAACAGTATATGACCCAGGAATCAAGCTCAAGCCCAAAAACCCTAGGACTGGGTAAATATCAGCAAGATAAATAGACAAGACAATAGGCCAAAAAAAGGAGGAGGTGCATCAGATCAATCTAAAGAGGATCTAACAGCAGAAAGTGAACTAGAGATTAGCAGAGCGGACGAGCAATGGGCAGATGCACAAATTCCAACAAAGGGGGAAATGAATAAGATGTTAATGAGATTGGAAAATGCAATAAAGGTAGAAATCAACACATTAAGAACTGATCTAGTTGTACTGTTGGCCAAGCCGGACAAAGACCCAATGCTATGTTCTTCGTATAGGCCCATTTCTTTACTGAATATGGACTTCAAAATACTTACTAAGATGTTGGCTACTAGACTTATGTCGGTCTTGCACCATGTTATTTCCCCTGACCAGACAGGTTTCATGCCCAGGAATAGGGATGAGCTCGGTGTTCGAGTCGAACATACGTTCGACTCGAACATCGGCTGTTCGATCGTTCGACGAAGATCGAACGATTTGGGCCGTTCGCGCCTAATTCGAGTGACGCGAACGGCCCACAATGCACTACGCCATCGCAGTGTCATCCAGGCGCTGTGATTGGCCAAGCATGCACTGTGACCCCGCATGCTTGGCCAATCACAGCGCCGGCAGCGAGGAGAGCAATGATTGGCCACAGGCAGGATGCCTGTGGCCAATTATTGCTGAGGGTGTTTAGTACACGCCCCACACTATAAAAGGCCGCCAGCACGGCGGCCTAGTGTAGTGTGTTCCGGAGCAGGGAAAGAGAAGCATAGGCAGGGACAGTGACATTTTTTTTTCTTGCTTAACCTGGATTCCTTTAGTTTAGGGAAAGAGAAGGATAGGTAGGGAGAGTGTCAGTGTGTTTTACTGTGCGAATCCTTGTTTCTAGGGACAGGGAAGGACAGTGAGGAAAATTCTCCTTGTGCTATAGTGTGCTAAAGCATTGATCATCAATCAGCTTTAAAAAAACATTTTTTCTAGGGACAGAAAACTATAGGTAGGAAGAGTGTCAGTTTCTTTCACTGTGATAATCCTTGTTTCTAGGGACAGGGAAGGACAGTGAGGGAAATTCTACTTGTGCTATAGTGTGCTAAAGCATTGATCATCAATCAGCTTTAAAAAAACATTTTTTCTAGGGACAGAAAACTATAGGTAGGAAGAGTGTCAGTTTCTTTCACTGTGATAATCCTTGTTTCTAGGGACAGGGAAGGACAGTGAGGGAAATTCTCCTTGTGCTATAGTGTGCTAAAGCATTGATCATCAACCATCTTTAAAAAAACATTTTTTCTAGGGACAGAAAACTATAGGTAGGAAGAGTGTCAGTTTCTTTCACTGTGATAATCCTTGTTTCTAGGGACAGGGAAGGACAGTGAGGGAAATTCTCCTTGTGCTATAGTGTGCTAAAGCATTGATCATCAACCGTCTTTAAAAAAAGATTTTTTCTAGGGACAGAAAACTATAGGTAGGAAGAGTGTCAGTTTCTTTCACTGTGATAATCCTTGTTTCTAGGGACAGGGAAGGACAGTGAGGGAAATTCTCCTTGTGCTATAGTGTGCTAAAGCATTGATCATCAACCATCTTTAAAAAAACATTTTTTCTAGGGACAGAAAACTATAGGTAGGAAGAGTGTCAGTTTCTTTCACTGTGATAATCCTTGTTTCTAGGGACAGGGAAGGACAGTGAGGGAAATTCTCCTTGTGCTATAGTGTGCTAAAGCATTGATCATCAACCATCTTTAAAAAAACATTTTTTCTAGGGACAGAAAACTATAGGTAGGAAGAGTGTCAGTTTCTTTCACTGTGATAATCCTTGTTTCTAGGGACAGGGAAGGACAGTGAGGGAAATTCTCCTTGTGCTATACTGTGCTAAAGCATTCCTCATCAACCATCTTTGAAATCCTTGTTTTTTGGACAGTCAGGGAAATTGTCGTTGTGCTATTCTGTGCGAAAGCAATCATCCTCAACCATATTTAGAAATCCTTAAGTAAAGGGACAGAGAAGGACACCTGAAGGTAGCCCTTATTGCTGTTTTTCCCATCTCCCTGCAGGCCATCCATTAAAATGTCTGGAAGGCAAACAAGGAGAGGCAGACAGTCAGGAGGCAAAAAAAGAGGGCAAGCAGGCTCTGTGTCTGGGGGCAACAGTGCTGGTCGTGGACGCGGTGCATTGTCATCAGCACATGGCCATGGGACACGCTTGTCCTTCTTTTCGGCAGCTGGACATGTTGAGCCACATCATGCCGAAGACTTGGTAGAGTGGATGACCAAGCCCTCCTCCTCCTCATCCTCTCTCACCCAGGCTCAGGGTACTGGCAAAGCAGCTGCCAAAGCGTCCTCTTCCCTGGTATCAATGTCAGACTCATCATCAGTCACTCCTTCCCTAGACCCACCATGTCCTCCTCCTGAGGAGTCCCCCGAACTGTTTGAGCACAGTGTTGGGTACATGCTCCAGGAGGATGCCCAGCGTTTCGAAGGGTCTGATGATGAAACCCAGCTACAGGAAGGCAGTAGCGTGAGAGCAGACAGAGGGGATGCTCAAGAAGGACACCAATCTGGCAGTCATGTTCCAGCAGCTGCAGCATACTGCCAGATTGGCTCCAGTGATGAGGAGGGAGGGGATGATGAGGTCACTGACTCCACGTGGGTGCCTAATAGGAGAGAGGAGGAGGATGAGGAGGAGGCACATCTCCAACGAGGCAGGATGCCCTTTGGTGGCCAGCGTAAGGGCAGTACACCGACGGAATCACACCGCAGAGCTCCGCCTGTGCAGGGCGCTGCCTCTGCCCGTCATTCAAAAAGTTCTTTGGTGTGGGCCGTTTTTGAGGCTAGTGCATCAGATCGCACAGCTGCTGTTTGCAACATATGTCTCAAGCGTATATCGCGTGGCCAAAACATCAGCTGCTTGGGTACCACATGCCTGACCAGACATATGTTGACCTGCCATGCAGCTCGTTGGCAAGCCTACCTCAAAGACCCACACCAAAGAACAAAGCGGACCTCTCCTTGCACCGCATCAGCTGGGATCTCCAACCCCACTATAACTTCAGTCCTGTCTGAAACATGCACTGAGAGGAATGAAGGTGTAGAATTAGGTGTGTCACAGCCAAGTAGTTGCGGCCACTCTGCTAGCAGTACACCGACGTCCGATTCTAGCAGGCAAATTTCCCTGCCCCAGCTGCTGGACCGTCGAAAGAAGTTCACTCCCAGCCATCCACATGCCCAGCGGTTGAATGCTAGCTTGGCTACATTGCTAGCGCTTCAACTGCTGCCTTTTCTGTTGGTAGACTCGGCCCCCTTCCGTGAGTTTGTGCAATGTGCGGTTCCTCAGTGGCAGGTTCCCAAACGCCACTTTTTCTCACGGAAGGCTATTCCGGCTCTCTACCGGCATGTGGAAGGCAATGTCTTGGCCTCGCTGGACAGGGCGGTCAGCGGTAAGGTGCATATTACCGCTGACTCATGGTCCAGCAGGCATGGACAGGGACGTTACCTTTCTTTCACGGCCCATTGGGTCACTCTTTTGGCAGCTGGGAAGGATGCAGGACAAGGTGCAGTAGTGTTGGAGGTTGTTCCACCGCCACGCCTCCAAAATGCTACTACTGGTTGTGACACACCTCTCTCCTCCACCCCCTCCTCTTCTTCTTCCTCCATGGCCTCTTCCTGTGGTTTGTCCTCTGAACCAGCGGTGCTCCGTAGCCGTTCAAGGGGCTACGCAAGTACGCAGGCAAAAAGATGCCATGCCGTGCTTGCGCTGGTGTGTTTGGGGGACAGAAGCCACACTGGGGCAGAGGTCCTGTCTGCTCTGCAGGGCCAGGCCGAGAGGTGGTTGACGCCACGCCAGCTTAAGCCAGGAATGGTGGTTTGCGACATGGGCACCAACCTCCTCTCCGCCCTCCGACAGGGACAACTGACCCATGTGCCCTGTGTGGCTCACGTCCTTAACCTGGTGGTGCAGCGGTTCTTGGGCAGGTACCCGGGCTTACAGGATGTCCTGAGGCAGGCCAGGAAAGTCTGTGTGCATTTCCGCAGATCTTATAATGCCAGTGCTCGCCTGGCTGAGCTGCAAAAGGAGTTGAACCTGCCCAAGAACCGCCTTATATGTGACATGCCCACCAGGTGGAACTCAACGTTGGCCATGCTGCAGCGGCTGCACACGCAGCAGAGGGCCATCAATGAGTACCTGTGCGACTACGGCACCAGGACAGGGTCAGGGGAGCTTGGTTTTTTTTCTCCACGCCAGTGGGGCATGATCAGGGATGCATGCACTGTCCTGGCACCATTTGAGGAGGCCACGAGGATGGTGAGCAGTGACAGTGCATGCATCAGTGACACTGTACCTCTTGTCCACCTGTTGGAGCACACGCTGCGTGGAATAATGGACAGGGCACTTGAGGCAGAACAGAGGCAGGAAGAGGAGGACTTCCTTGCATCTCAAGGCCCCCTTTACCCAGACAGTGTTCCTTCTGTCCCACCCATCGCACAGGAAGAGGAGGAGGAGGAGGAGGAGGAGGAGGAGGAGGAGGATTGTGTCAGCATGGAGGTGGAGGCTGGCACTCAGCATCATCAGCAGCAGTCTTTTAGGGATGATTTACAGTCCCAAAAAACCAGTGGACTTGTACGTGGCTGGGAGGAGGTGGCTGCGGATCATGTCGTCCTTAGTGACCCAGAGGACTCCGGACCGAATGCCTCAGCAAACCTACGCTGCATGGCCTCCCTGATCCTGCAAAGTCTGCGGAAGGATCCTCGTATTCTTCGGATCAAGGAGAGGGACCATTACTGGCTGGCCACTCTCCTTGATCCACGGTACAAGGGTAAGGTTGCGGACCTTATGTTACTGTCGCAGAGGGAGCAGAGGATGAGACAACTCCGGGAGGCCTTGCAGAAAGGTCTGTGCAACGCGTTCCCAGAGACTGGGAGGTTACAAACTCCTGGTCCTGGACAACGAGTTGCTGAGGCTTCGGCCAGTCAAAGAAGGAGCGGTGGGGAAGGTGGCCGTCTGACCGATGCGTTCAGACATTTCTTTAGTCCGCAGCCCCAAAGTATGATCGGTTCCAGCAACCATCGCCAGCGTCTGATAAACATGGTGCAGGAATATCTAGGGGCAAGGTCAGACTTGGACACCTTCCCCACCGAAAATCCTCTGGCTTACTGGGTCTTGAGGATGGATCACTGGCCAGAGCTTGCACAGTATGCAATTAAGCTACTGGCCTGTCCTGCATCCAGCGTTCTTTCGGAACGCACATTCAGTGCTGCTGGAGGATTTGTCACGGATCACAGGGTGCGCCTGTCCACCGACTCGGTTGATCGACTGACTTTCATCAAGATGAACCAGTCTTGGATCACCACCAGCTACCACACACCTGATGCTGATATAACAGACAAATTGATTTTAACATGTCACATCCCTTCAAGACTGATGCTGATGCTGAGTGCCTGTGCTGTTATGTTGACTGGCTATCCTCCTCCTCCGAGTCCTCAATGATACGATTGATGATGATAGCTTGGAAGATCATTTTTGTTTATGGGTGCCGCCACCAGTGGCTAAGGCCCAATTTTTCAGCCCCTGTTTTACAGGGGCGTGTAATTACAATTTTTTTAGCAATAATTTGCCATAGGGCTCATTGCTGTGCTCCAAGTACAGTATCTGTGAGGGGTTGGAGTGTTGTGCCACCAGTGCCTAAGGCCCAATTTTTCAGCCCCTGTTTAACAGGGGCGTGTCATTACAATTTTTGAAGCAATACTTTGCAACAGGGCTCATTGCTGTGCTCCAAGTACAGTATCTGTGAGGGGTTGTAGTGTTGTGCCACCAGTGCCTAAGGCCCAATTTTTCAGCCCCTGTTCAACAGGGGCATGTAATTACAATTCTTGATCTAATAATTCACAGCAGGGCCCATTGCTGCACCCACCAAGAGTAACTCTGAGGGCTTACAGTGTTGTGGCAACGCCACCACCACCACCACCACCACCACCACGAAAGGCCCAATTTTTCAGCCCCTGTTCAAAAGGGGCATGTAATTACAATTATTGATCTAATAATTCACAGCAGGGCCCATTCCTGCACCCACCAAGAGTAACTCTGAGGGCTTACAGTGTTGTGGCAACACCACCACCACCACCACGAAAGGCCCAATTTTTCAGCCCCTGTTCAACAGGGGCATGCAATTACAATTCTTGATCTAATAATTCACAGCAGGGCCCATTGCTGCACCCACCAAGAGTAACTGTCAGGGCTTACAGTGTTGTGGCACCAGCACCACCATCAAAGGCCCAATTTTTACTACCACTGTTCAACGATTATATGTAATTAAAATTCCTGATATAATAGTTGACAGCAGGGCGTTCCAGCACCAACCAAGAGTAACTGTGAGTGCTTACAGTGTTGTGCCAACACCAACAACTAAGGGGCCTATTTCTGCAGAGTATATACGGCAGGTCCCTACTTTCAAACATCCAACTTACAAACGACTCCTACTTGCAAACGCAAGAAGACAACAGGAAGTGAGAGGAAATCTACCCCTTGGAAGGAAAATTCTCTCCTGTAAGAATTAATATGGGAGAAAGGTGTCTCCTCTGTACTGATGCTTTATCAGCAATCCTTGTTTCAAGAAAAACACCACATTTCAAAAACAGTTGTCATTGGGACGGAAAGTGAGGTGAAATGTTCTGAACAGGGGCACAGACAGCAAAACAAATGTTACAGGGGTGATAACCCTTACCTATGTTTTCCAAAAAGTTTAAAAATAGATTTTTGGGCTGGAGCTACACTTAAACAATGTACCTGTTCAAAATTACAAACAGATTCTACATAAGAACAAACCTACAGTCCCTGTCTTGTATGCACCGCCTGTATACGGCTGTTCAGAGTATATAGGGCCTTTTTTATTTTATGTGCGGGGTTCCCCTTAATATCCATACAAGACCCAAAGGGGCTGGTAATGGGCTGGGGTAGGGGGGGGGGGGGGTCATGGGGTAGCTATGCCATTTTTCTTAAAGATTTTCATCCATATTACCGGGACCAGACATTACATTAAAGCCGCAAGCAGTTTTAAATGGCTTTTTTTTCCTTTAGAAGTGTCATTTTGTGCAGGGACAGTTCTAAACACGGGAAACACGTGGCACTTCACAGGCATACTTTAGACACCCCCCAGGTACGATATTTAAAGGAATATTTGACTTTTTTTTTTCACTTTATGCATCATTAAAATGACTGCTCCCGAAAAACGACCGTTTTTAAAACTTCTTTTTGCATTGATACATGTCCCCTGGTGCAGAACCCGGGTTCCCAAACCCTTTTTAGGACAATAACATGCATAATAGTCGTTATAATTAGCACTTTAGAATTCGAACGTTCGCATCCATTGTATTTAATAGGGTTCTAATGTTCGTACGAACTTTCGGTCCGTTCGCGGGTTCTGGTGCGAACCGAACCCGGGGGTGTTCGGCTCATCACTACCCAGGAAAGCCACGGATATCAATTTGCGTAGGGTTTTCACCCACACGCAGTTGGGCCCGGACAGTTCCAGCGGCGGGATACTGGTCTTTTTGGATTTGGAGAAGGCCTTTGATTCCGTTGACTGGAATTACATGAGGGTGGTGCTGGAGGTATTCGGTTTCGGGCCTCATTTCAGGAAGTGGATCGACATTCTATATCATTCCCCTACAGCGGCCATTAAGTTAAACAATATGTTGTCAGAATTTTTTTCAGTGCGGAGGGGCACTCGCCAGGGTTGCCCTTTGTCCCCGGGTCTATTTTCCATCATGATTGAACCCCTGGCTGCGGCCTTGCGGGCCTCTGAGGAGGTGCGGGGGATCATGGTGGGTGACTTGAACGAAAAGACGGCACTTTATGCGGACGACATGGTTCTTTTTCTGCGGGACTCCGGAAATTCCTTGTCGGCAGCACTAGAGATCCTGAATTCTTTTGCACGTTTTTCGGGTCTGAAAGTCAACTGGGGAAAATCCCAAATTCTATCACTCAGGACGCCATCCCCCAGGTGCGAGATTCCTGTTGATTGTCCTTTACAGCGGGTGGAGGTGCTCAAATTTCTGGGGTTAAACATTTCTAATTCCGTGTCTGATTTTATTGCCTTAAATGTTGATCCACTTTTGACTAAACTGAAATCCAGGCTACAGGCATGGCAAAACTTACCTTTGACGCTCATTGGTAGGGTGAATTTAGTAAAAATGAAATTTTTACCTTTGTTTTTGTATATATTTCGGAATACCCCTGTTTGGATACCGAGATATGTTTTTAAGAAAATAGATAGTCTCATAACAACTTTCTTATGGCAGGGACGACGCCCTCGAATTAAATTCAGGGTGTTACAACTGCCGTGGAAACAAGGGGGACTGGCGGTCCCGGACTTCCACAGGTATTTCTTAGCTGGTCAGCTGGTATTTGTCCACAGGTGGTTCACTCTACCTGAGGACGACACTGCTAATACGCTGGAGGCGGCTGTTGTGGGTTCGTATGAGGCACTGAAGCATCTCCCGCTTCGGGGAATCAGGGCTCCGTATAGGCTCACGATATCCATGCGTGCCACCTGTAGGGCATGGGTGGCAGTGAATAAGGTGGGTGGCGCCTCTGAAATTTCTCCTTACACACCACTTTGGAAGAATCCTCAGCTACCACACTTTTGTGAGTACCCCGATCCAGTCACCTGGACTAAGTATAGCATTAAGACTCTGAGGGACATAGTGGGGGGTGGGAAACTCTTACAGTTTGACGCCCTTAAAGCCAAGTTTGATCTGCCCAATACGCACTTGTTTCGTTTTCTTCAGCTCAGACATGCATTTAAGGCCCAATTTGGAGATATTGGTATCACCATGCAAACTAGTGATATGGAGTCTTTACTGAGAGAGGACACTTTAGACAAGGCCTTGTCTACAATATATAAACAGCTGTTGAGTGAGGGAGGGGATCTCCTGGCAAAGTGTAGGGCGGCGTGGGGTGAGGTGTTCCCCCAGATGGACAGGGATGACTGGGATGATGTATGGGACATTAATTTTACTAGATTGGTCTCTGCCAGGGACCATCTCATCCAATTTAAATTTTTGCATCGCATCTATCTTACGCCGGCTGGACTGGCCAGGATATTCCCTACACAGTCTCCTTGTTGCTGGTGGTGCAGTTCCCTCAAGGCCGATTTCATGCATGTATTTTGGAATTGCTCATTCATCCAAGGGTTCTGGAGAGGGGTTGCCGACTGCATAGCTGGGGTGACCACCATCCAGGTACAGCCTTCAATTGCGGTATGCCTCTTGGGTCTGGTAGACAATCTAGCCACAAGGAGAGCGACTCGGGCTCTGTTGACGATTCTCATATATTACGCCAGGAAACTGATAGTGTTATCATGGAAAAAGCCCAATCCGCCCACTGTGTCAGCATGGAAGGGGGTGGTGAATAGAGCTGTACCGCTGTACAAAGCTACGTATGCTAGTAGGGGCGCACCTCAGAAATTTGATAAAGTATGGGGTGGTTGGATGAATAGTGAACTTACGGTGGCGGATTGAGTGGCACCCATTATAAATGCACTTGCAGTAAGAGTTGATTATGGTTGTGATTATATTTCCAAACATCATATGACTGTGATTGAGTTAAAGTGACTTTATAACTGTATTATTCCTGTTGATGGGTGGGGGTCTGGAGGGAGGGAGAGGGAGCCAATGCTGAAGATTTGTATTTAGTTTGTGTTTGGCCCATTGGGTCTGTTTGTTTTGTCAAAACTATAAATAAAACTTTTCAAAAAAAAAAAAGAACTGATCTAGGACACCTCTTGACAAGGGTTGAAGTGACGGAAGAGAGAACAGATAAACATGACCAGGAACTGAGTAAATTAAAGGAGCAAGTTAAATTAGCACAACAAAATCAGAGGAGGATAATGTATCAATTAGAAGACCAAGAGAATCGAAATAGAAGACAGAACCTGAGAATCCGTTCGCTGCCAGAGGAAGGAGGACAGGACCTGAGGAAAATTATGAACACAATATTCAATCCCTTATTGGATAAAGGAGCAGAGGACCCCCTTAAGATCGAGAGAGTGCACCGTGTCGGAAAACCAAAGATCGTAGAAGCAAATTGGCCGCAAGATATAATAGTAAGGTTCCGACTTTACGAAGATAAAGCAGAAATCTGGAGGAAGCTAAGGGGAAAACCACCTATTCAATATCAAGGAACTGAGCTACAAGTCTTTACAGATTTGGCATCAGAAACATTAATGAGGCGGCGATACCTAAAACCTCTTTTGGAGCAAATGCGGACTCAGAACATTAAGTACAACTGGGGATTCCCGGCCTGTCTTATAGGCCAGAAAGAGGGTAGATCAGCCAGACTGAGGTTCCCGGAAGAATTGGCAGGATTCTGTGATAAATTGGACTTGCAGGTGCCAGACCTGCCAGGCTGGACAGATAGGGAAAATGAGACATAAAAAGAAGATATTATAAATTAAGCTGATAAGACTAGGATAAACCTAATATGAAAATATTGGGAAGAGAAAGGCAGAGGGGGTTGGGGAGTGGAGGTGGGGGTGGGAGAGGGGGAGGGGCGCGTAAGGGGGGGTGGAAATTGGCCACTGGAGCATGAGAAGGCATCTGTGGCCTCTCCCTTCCCCCTCCGGTTAGCGGGGGTGGAGAGGAGAGGGACCGGCGGCGCGGTCAGAGCTGCACCACAGCAAGAGAGAACCAGTGGCGAATGTGGAGGAGGGGGCCACTAATAGTTCTGAAGCCAAAAATGGGCCAAAGGGAGAGGAGGAGGGGTGGGGGGAGGGGATTAGAGAGGGGAGTTGGAGGGGTGGGATGAGGGTGGGGGAGGAGGTTGGGATGGGGGGAGCTACCTCATTGATTTTACAAGAAAGAAAAGGAAAAACTCTATGGCAGACAGGTTAAATGTAAACAGCACAGAAAAAGGGAAAAAAAGATGGGATGACAGCAATAAACTTTATGACCTATAACGTCAGAGGACTAAATACTCGCACCAAGAGGCACAAGATTTTAAAAGAGCTTAAGCGGTATAGTGCAGATGTAGTCTTCTGACAGGAGACCCATCTGACCCTGGAATCAAATGTAAAACAATTTTCCCCTAATTTCCCGACATGGTATTACGGGGATACTATCTCAAAGAGAGCAAGGGGAGTGGCGATAGGATTTTCCAGGGAAACGTGGTTCACATTGGAGGCTAGGATGACGGACATGGAAGGAAGATTTCTGTTCCTAAAAGGTAAATTAGGTGATATGGATTGCACTTTAGCAAACATCTTTGCCCCAATGTGAACCCTACTAAATATTTCAATGAAATTTTGGGAAAACTGAAGGATTTCAGGACGGGATACATGATCCTAATGGGTGACATGAACTTCTGTATGGACCCGGCAGTAGATAGTACGTCCCGGGTGCAGGGGACAAATAACGCACAGATGAAAAAGATAAAACAAAAAATGTACAGTACTCAGATGGTGGACATTTGGAGGATAATGCACCCAAAATTACAGGACTATACGTTTTACTCCCCTGTACACGGGACGTACTCTAGGATAGATTACATTATGGTAGACCATAAACTGTTAGAAAGGCTTATAGAATCAAATATAGAAATTGCCTCACTTTCAGACCATGCCCCAGTAAGTATGAAGATACAGGTCCTCGGACATCAAAGACAACCCTACACTTGGCGACTACTCCGGGAAGAGGAAGGTTTAGAAAGGGTGAAAAGAGAACTAGAACAATACTTTTTGGTAAATGACACTGAAGGGGTATCAGGGGCAACCCTATGGGAGGCACACAAAGCCTATATTGGGGGGATTTTGATTTCGGAGGGAGCAAGGAAGAAAAAGGAGAGAAGTAGTAAACTTAATACTCTGATTGAAGAAATATTCAAAGCCGAACAAGAGCATAAAAAACAGGGGCAACATCAAGAGCTATATCATAAATTAGTAATGAAAAGAGATAAGCTTAAATAACCTATGAAACAAGAGACTAAAAGGACACTAAACTGTATTGCAAAAGAGAGGTATATGTGGGGGAATAAACCTAGTAAAACCCTAGCAAAAATGGTGCAAAAGAAGAGAACTAGAAATTATATAGAAAAAATTAAAAAAAAGAATGGCGATGTAGCATATGCAACAAAGGATATAGCAGATCCCTTTCAAAATTTCTATGAGGGGTTGTATTCTGTGGAATAGAAGAGATGGCAGACAGGAGAGAAAATGGGAAAAATAAATGAAATTCTAGATAAAGCGAGATTGCCCAAGATCAATGAGATTGAAAGATCGATACTAGATAGACCAATAATGGAAGAGGAAATAAGTGGAGCACTGACGGACTCAGCTTCGGGGAAAAGCCCTGGCCCCAAGGGTTTTACAACGTACTACTTTAAACTTACTCCTCCTCCAGAAGATAAAAGAGAATGGGTCCCCAGATCTACTCCTGTCAATAGATGCGGAAAAAGCATTTGACAGGGTAGACTTGGGACTCATGATACAAACCCTGAAAGTAATGGGAATTGGGTCCAGGATGATCCAGTGGATTAAAACATTATACCATCACCCTTCCGCAAGGATAAAAATAAATGGCACGTTATCTCCTGCTTTTGAGATGAAAAACGGGACGAGACAGGGATGTCCCCTGTCCCCCCCCTCCTGTTTGTGCTGTCCTTAGAACCCCTCCTTGCTATGGTCCAGAACAACCCTGGAGTTAAAGGGTTTTAAGGTGGAAGAAGATGAGCACAAACTATCAGCCTTTGCAGACAATGTAATGTTTTATATTGTCAACCCCAGGACTACATTACCGAATTTACTAAAAATCCTTAAACAGTATGGTGAGATATCAAATTTTAAAATAAATGTAACTAAGACCGAGATCCTAAATGTCAACATTAGTAAATTAGAAGAACGGCTCTTAAGGGATGAGTTCAATTTCCCGTGGCAAAGGGAACTCAAGTATTTAGGAATAAAACTGGCTAACTCAATAAAGAAAATATATAAAATAAATTACATCCCCCTATTAGACAAAATAGAAACGGAAATTAAAAAAGTAATAAATAGACCAATATCATGGGTAGGACGAATCAAAATTCTGAAGATGGTTCTTTTACCAAAGATTTTGTATAAATTCCAGATGGTACCAGTGGCACTACCTCAACCATATTTCAGAGTGTTAAAAACCTTGCTAATAAATTTTGTATGGAAAAATAAAAAACATAGAATCTCCTTCTTGGTATTAAAACAGGATAAGAAACATGGAGGGATGGCTGTCCCCGATATCAAAAAATATTATAATGCGGTGGTGCTGTCTCGGGTGGTGGAGTGGGCCAAAGACAAACAGGAAAAAAGATGGGTTAATATTGAAAATGCACTGGCAAAGACACAATTGGAAAGTATAATTTGGAACCCCCCTCAGTATAGGGCACTAGACGAAAACACTCATATTTTGACACAGAATGCACTGAAAATATGGGACAGGTTGCATAAACAAATAGATAGGGATTACAATTCACCCCTTATAGATTTAAAAGAAAATTTGTATTTTGCACTGGGGAAAAAAAATAGTGGGAGGTAATTGGATAAAAAAAGCACAGTTAAGAGACATAATAAAAAGAGGAAAAATTACACCTTTTCAGGAGCTAAAACACAACGAGGAACTAATGGTAATAGATGAGTGGCGGTATCGCCATTTTGTCCAAAACTTACCCCAGCCAATAAGGTCAGGGGAGGAGCTTACACCGTTGGAACGGCTATGTACAGTAGACAACCCAAAAGGCATAATTTCAAAGCTCTATAAAATACTGCTGACAGTGGAGACGCCCCCATTCATTAAAAAATGGGAAAAGGAATTGGGAACACGAAGGGATAAAATGACTATAGGAAAAATTATAAAACGGACTCACTCCTCCGCCATAGACACCAGGACCGCAGAAATGAACTATAAATGTATTACAGGCTGGTATGCTACACCAGATAAGTTAAGTAAATTTCAAGTGGGACAGACGGCAGAATGCTGGCGAGGTTGTAGGAAAACAGGAACAATGGCCAACTTGTGGTGGGACTGTCCCAAAATTTAAAAATATTGGGAAAAAATCCTGGGACTGATAAAAGAAATTACCAAGGAGGAGATAAAAAAAGATCCATGGATAGTCCTATTCCACGGAGGAGAGGGAGCAATGAAACAGTATAGAGAGTCTTTGATCCCACATCTGTTGAATGCGGCCAAAAGGCTGATTCCAAAAAAATGGCAAGAGGTGGAAAGCCCATCGGTGTGGGAGTGGATTGACTCGGTGGAAGAGACGCATAGCATGGAAGCTCTGAAGTATAGTATAGAAGAGGAAAAAACAGGATTTAAAGACAAATGGGAATTCTGGAAAGAATTCAAGAAAACATGGAGTTATGCGGAAATAGATCAAGAGGGAAGGAGAGCTGTCAACTGAAAGAATAGAAATCAAGAGGTGGGGGGGGGAGTAGAAGAGGGGGGGGGAAACGAGGGCTAAATGGGGATTTTCGAAAATGTTTATACCTTTTTTATACATTTGAAATGTAATGGTGTAAAATGATTGGAATTTTGATGAAGTAAAATAAAGAATTATAAAAAAGAATGTCACTGAAGGTAAGAGCACACTTCTTCTGCAGTCCTCTGAGGGGAAGGAGCCACGCCGTTGGCCGGGGCCCTCCTATTCTGCGCAGAAGCGGTATTTTCATCAGTCAGGGTCAGCTGGCAGATCCTCCCAGACTGACAAGGCTCTAGCTGGGGGACAGAAGCGTCCCTGGGGGCATACGCCAACAAGTCGGCTAACATACCATGCTACCGCATGAAATTTTTCCCCCGCCCGACTCAAGGGTGGGGGGATGGCTTAGCGAGTTTGCAGCTCGGTGGACCTCCCTGCTTGAACAGTCCAAAGGTTGTGGGTTTGCGTCCCACCGGAGTCGCCACTCTGACCAGTGGGTCTGCGAGGTGGTCACTTAGGGGTACAAGATAGAGTTTCTTCTTGTCCACCAAACGGATCTTTCCCTCAAAACTTCCGGCTCGTCGGTCTGCTTTGATGGGAGCAGTACAAGACTTGCTCTGGTGCAGTACCTGTGCCCCTGGTGGAACGGTTTCAGGGATTCTATTCAAATCTGTTGGTAGTCCCTGGGAAGGACGGTGTCCGTTCAATCTTGGACCTCAGGGCCCTCCATACCTTGTAAGGGTGCGGAGTTCAGGATGACATTCATTCGTTCGGAGGTTGCTGCGCTCCATTTGGGGGATTTCTGGCGTCCCTGGACACCAAGGACACATACTTGCATGTCCCCATCTGCAACAGCCATCATATGTTTCTGCGCTTTGCGATTTGACATAGCGTCGGCACCAAGAGTTTTTTTTAACAAGGTGCTCGCCACGATCTGGCTTTGCTGAGACAGCAAAGCATTGCTATTCTTCTTCTGAGAGCTGCTTCTGGCTCAAAATTAGAGGAGGACATGTCTATAGCCAGTCAGACCCTCCGGGACATTGGTTGAGTACTGAACATACAGAAGTCGGTGTTGGTACCGACTCAGTGTCTGGAGTACCTAGGCTTGATCCTGGACTCTTCGGAGGCAAAGTTCTTCCTTCCTTTGGAGCAGTTGCAGACGCTCCAGTCGGCAGTGAAATTGTTAGCATCCCGCAAATGGTCGTCTCTCCGTTTTTTTAATGCAAATTCTGAGACTCATGGTGGCCTCCTTCGAGGCAGTTCCGTATGCCCAATTCCACACTCGAGTATTGCAGGAGGAGATCCTGTCCACTTGGAACAGATCTCCATTGTCTCTAGATTCAGGTAAGTCACCTGGTCAAGGCTTCCCTGAGAGGGCGGCTGAGATTCCTGGCTCTTCAGTCCGGGAGGTCGTTCCTTCCTTTCCATGGGACTGTGATCATGACGGACGCCAGCCTCACGGTTTGGAGGGGAGTCTGGGGGGTCCAGCCGGTCCAGGGTTGCTGGACTCCGGACGGTTCTCACCTGCAGATCAATGTCCTCGAAGTTCGAGCGATCAGACTGTGCCTCTCCAAGTGGTCGCAGAGACTTCAGGGGCGTCTGGTCAGGTTCCAGATTGGATAACGCCATGGCGGTGGCTTCTGTCAACCATCAGGGAGGAACAAGGAGCTCGCCGCAGCGTCAGAAGCCGCTCACATCCTAAGTTGGGCCGACAGGAGAGTGCTGGCTCTATCGGCTGTTTACATCCGGGCGTATAAAACTGGCGGGCGGACTGTCTGAGTTGCCAGATGCTGGACCAAGGGGAATGGTCGTTACACCCGGAGGTGTTTCAATTACTTTGTCAGAATTGGGGCACACCAGTTGTGGATCTCCTGGCCTCTCGACTCAATTGCAGGTGTAGAGGTTTGTGGCCAGGTCCAGGGATCCCTGGGCAGACGCGTCGGACGCATTGGTGGCTCCATAGGGAATTTGAGCCTTTCCCCCAATGAAATTGCTTCCTCGTCTGCTCCGCAGAGTGGAGGCCGAGGGGATTCTGGTGATTCTAATCGCCCCAGATTTGTCCCGGCATCCCTGGTACGCCGACCTTGTGAGACTGGTAGCTGACGCTCCCTGGCAGCTGCCAATGCGGGAGGACCTTCTGTCTCAAGGTCCCATACTTTATCCTGTTTTACAGTCGCTGGCTTTAACGGCATGGCTATTGAAAGCCAGGTACTAAGGGACCGTGGTCTGTCAAATTCGGTAATCTCCTTCATGTTGAGGGCTCGGGAATCTTCTTCCCGGACGATCTACCATTGCACTTGGAAGGCCTACATCTCTATGTGCGAAGAGATGGCCTGGCGCCCATGGACATATTCGGTTTCTCGGATCCTGCTGTTATTACAGTGCAGAGTGGATCTGAAACTTGCCTTAAGCACTGTTAAGGGGCAGATTTCAGCCTTGGCTGTCTTCTTCCAATGGCCCCTGGTGGCTCACTCACTGGTACGTACGTTTGTGCAGGGGGTCCGATACGTAGTTCCCCTGATTAGACCACCGTTTCCTCCGTGGACTTGACTCTAGTGCTCTCTGTACTTCAGGAACCTCCTTTTGAGACCATCAGGGAGATTCCACTCTTAACGCTTTCTCAGAAAGTTGCCTTTCTAGTTGCCATTACATTGGTCAGAAGGGTTTCTGAATTGGCGGCCTTGTCTTGCAAGTCACCTTACTTGGTCCTCCATAAGGATAAAGCGGTGCTACGCCCGCAACCTTCATTCCTTCCTAAGGTAGTTTAGGCTTTTTCACCTAAACGAGGACATTGTGCTTCCATCCTTGTGTCCTTGGCTGTCACATCCCAGGAGGCTGCGTTACATACCTTGGACGTGGTATGTGCCCTACGGGTATACCTGTCTGCTACTGCTCCGTTCCGGAGTTCTGACTTACTGTTCGTGTCAGTGTCTGGTCCACAGAAGGGCCTGGTGGTCTCGTCAGCCACCATTTCTAGGTGGATCAGGCAGACCGTCATCCAGGCCTATGCCTTTAAGGGGCGGGTGCCTCCCTTTCCTGTCACGGCGCATTCGACCAGGGCAATTTGTGCCTCCTGGGCTTTCCGACATAGTAGCATTTGTATTCAAGGTGTGTAAGAGGGCGACCTGGTCGTCTGTTCACACGTTCTCAAAGTTTTACAAGGTTGATGTGAGTGCATCTTCAGATGCTTCCTTTGGCCGCATGGTTTTGCAGGCGGCTGTTTGAGGTTGCAACTCCTCCGTTGAGGAGCTCTGTTTGTTTGGGGTGAAGTTAAGTCTTATTTTGATTGCTGTTCCCACCCCTCGTTTTTTATGACACTGCTTGGGGACGTCCCACTTTGTCAAGATTTAAGGAGCTGTGTCCGTCCATGGACGAACAGAGAAAATAGGATTTTTTCGTACTCACCGTAAAATCCTTTTCTCTGTCGTCCATGGACGGACACAGCACCCACCCCTCCTTTTTTTTTTAATTTGTACTGCTTTTCTACGAACTGAGGCTGCTGACTGCAGGTAGGAGGGTTATGTACTGAGGGACCGCCCCCTGGGCGGGGCTGTTCAACTCTGGTAAAGTTACATGTTTTAAGATAACATGTTCTGCCTTGTCCTCTCCTATGAACAGGAACATAACCCACTTTGTCAAGATTTAAGGAGCTGTGTCCGTCAATGGACGACAGAGAAAAGGATTTTACGGTGAGTACAAAAAATCCTATTTTTTGTATAAATTTTTTTCATTTTCTATTTATTATTTTTTTTTTTCATTTCATTTCTTTTACTTTTATTTCTCATTTTTATTTCCATTATTTATTTTTATTTATTTATTTTTTATAGCTATTTTTATTTTAAATTGTATTTTTATTTAACTTTAATTTTTTAATTTTATATATTCATTTGTATTTTAATTTCATTCACGATTATTATATTCTAGATCAATAAAGTTGAGTTTTTTAATAGGAAGGTATTTATACAATCATACATTTTTATATCTTTACATATGTCATTAATTCAATTGTGACCGGTTTGATGTTTTTTTGACTGATTTCAACATTTGTCCATGGAAATATGTCCTATATTTTGTACAAGACAGTTTTTGTCTAACCTACTTAATGGCGGCCGTGATATACATTCCATGAGACTATTTTTGTCTAACTCATTCAATGGCCGCTGTAATTTAGATATAAAGCATGGGAATCTAGTCACAAAATGGCCGCCATGAGTATTGATTGGCCCAACAAGAGGGAAGGGACTCCTCTTGTATTTGAACTGGCCTCCACGTACCGGAAATTAGGTCCTTGACGCCTTGTGGGAGGGCGAAATGCATTGACATAATTTCCGGTGTTTGAGTCCAAACAACGTCACTTACGGTTTCCGTGGAACGCACTTTTCCTTGTTTTTATCATTGCAATTATCTCATACGATTTACAATTTTCCAGCCTGTAAGTTCCTATCCAGGTTTGTGCAAATAAAGCGTATCTTACTGTACTTCACTATCAGCCTTTCTTTCGTTTTTTGGTGCCATTATCCAACTATGATCACCATGATGGGGCAAGAGTTTTAGTGGATCCTTCTGTGAATAAGCCTTTGATGGCCAATGTTCAAGCCTGATTGATCCCTGGACTGAAAAGCCAGGGGTCCATTTCTTGTGGTGAGTGGGGACACAGGAGGGGTGTGTGATGCACCTTGTAGTTTGAAAGCACTACTGCACTTTATTGATTGGAGCACAATCTGCACAAATTATATGGATATTTTTTACTTAATAATTTTATTTGTATTTGATATTGTGAGAGCTTTAATTTCCATTTTTTTCTAAGATAATATTTTATCTAACTTGTGTTGGGGTGTCATTTAAAGGTGCATGCAAAAATGTCTGAACCCAGAGTGTCAGGTGGGTTGGAAGGTTCACTGGGTCAAGGCAGTGCAGAGGAACAGGTAAATCCAAGCAGCCCTTAAGGGCGAAGTGCTACAGTTACTACACTTTGCAGCTTGAATTTAAGATGTATAGGCACTGCTGTCAGGCTTGAGCATCTAGGTCTGTCAGCATGTAGCAGTGAATGTGGAATCCAAGAGCCGTTTGGGGCAGAACAACAACTATGTGCTTGGTGGCAAAGGGGCGTCTCTCTGTAATGAGACGTTAGGAGCAGACCTTCTCTCTGTTGGTATCATTTGAATGAAGCTCCAATGAAATGTGTTCCAGCCATGTAATCATCAAGTGGGTGTCCCTGAAACCATGTAAATGAAAACCAGAAGTTGTGGATACTGCGCTATAATAGAACAAAGGGGAACTTGAACATAGAAAGAACAGGAGAGTTGCTACAGTGGGTAGTGAAGACTTAGGCAAGAACCCCCAACGTGAAGTAAACATCTTACGACCAACAAATCTTATATTGTTCATCAACATGCTCTTCTCCTTCACAGTATTCCTGCCCCGGTTCTAGGGTCGCAGACTCACTCAAGACCAACCTCTGTTGGTTCGCACCACCAACTTGGTCATGCCCTCACCACTTCATTGCAGTCTTTACAATTTCAGCTGCCCTTTACACAACTCCCAAAGTCTTGGTGCTACTTTGAGAAACCATCTTTGCTCTCTCATGAGAATCAACCCTTAAGCCCTCTGATACAAACTTCAGGAGCTTACATGCCCTGCCACAGAACCAGAAGACGTCAGAGGTAGTTGCTAGTGCACCTATATCATGGATCTAGACTCTCTAAGCCTTTGAAACATAAAACTATTAACACATCAGAGGTTCAAACTAAGAAATATAGGGCTTTCTGCAGTCAACAGCAGCACACTAACAACACACACCACAGGCTCTAGCCAGCAATGCAACTTCTCTGTAGAACTATATACTGAAGACGACATAATGGGAACAATTGAAAAACATTCAGTGGCCCACAAAACACTTTAATGTTACCACATCATATATGAACTAAGAAATCTAGGGCTTTTGGCATTCAACAGCAACAATGTGCACCACAGGCTCTAGCTGGCAATACACCCTCTCTGTAGAGCTATATACCAAATGGGACACGATGATAACAATTAAAAAATATTTGGTGGCTCATGAAACACAAAACTGGGTTTCCTGCATGCAGATTCGAACACCCAACCTTTAAGTTACAAGACAAGCACTCTACATGTTGAGTTTCATCAAGAGCACTCTGCAGACCTATTTTCCAGGACTTCATAAATTCAGTGATCATTTTATTGGCCGCATATTAGTGCTGGGTTAGAGATTCACTAAGCAGTAAAGCAAAAGGAAAGGGTTACAGCTTCGAAAAATTAAACGCCAGTGGAGTCTACCATTTCTTTTTTTTATCCTGGCAGGTTATCTTTATGGGTACAGGCTCAGTTAGAAAGCATCCACATGGACATTGAATGCAAAGCACATCCAGAAGCTGAATTTATTTGGCCCAACAACCAGACTGAGTTGCTATTGCTCCCCTGGCAGAATGCTATTGGCATGAGTGCCTAGCCCAGTCCAATAATTGCATGTGACATTCAGATTAACACAGGCACTCTGCAATGCCCGGTGAACATATACAGCTAGGTCCATATATATTTAGACACAGGCACAATTTGAGTTTTTTTCAGGTATTTACTAAAACATATTCAAGCTATAGTTATATAATGGATAAGCGCTAAAAGTGCACACTCTCAGGTTTAATTTGAGGGTATGTACATCCAAATCGGAGGAAGGTTTTAGGAATTACAGCTCTTAAGAATAGCCATCCCCCTTTTTCAAGGGACCAAAAGTAATTGGACAATTGAATCAAAGGCTGTTTTATGGCCAGGTATAGGCTACTACTTTGTTATTTCTTCGTCAATTAAGCAGATAAAAGGTCTAGAGTTGATTCTAAGTGTGGTATTTGCATTTGCAATCTATTGCTGTCAACCTACATCATGCATTCAAAGAAGGTGTCCATTCAAGTGAAACAGGCCATTGTAAGCCTTAAAAAAAAAAAAAAAAAAAAACATTAGAGAGCAGCAATATTAGAAGTGGCTAAATCAATAGTTTGGCACATTCTGAGGCAAGAAGAATGCACTGGTGAGCTCAGCAACATAAAAAGACCTGGACGTCCACAGAAGACAACAGTGGTGGATGATCGCAGGATCCTCTCTATGGTAAAGAAAAACTCATTCACAACATCCACACAAGTGAAGGACACTCTCCAGGAGGTGGACATACCATTGTCAAAGTTTACAATCAAGAGAAGACTTTACCAGAGCAAATACATAGATGGTTCACCACAAGGTGCAAACCATTCATAAGCCTGAAGAATAGAAAAGCCAGATTAGACTTTGCCAAAAAAAACATCAAAAAAGCCAGAGCAGTTCTGGAAAAGCATTCTTTGGAAACTATGATTTATCTGTACCAAAATGACGCAAATAAAAAAGTGTGGAGAAGGCTTGGAACAGCTCATGATGCAAAGCACATGTCTTCTGTAAAACATGGCGGAGGCAGTGTGATGGCATGGGCATGCATGGCTTCCAGTGGCACTGGGTCATTGATGTTTATTGATGATGTGACAGAAGACAGAAGCAGCCAGATGAATTCTGCAGTGTTTAGAGATGTACTGTTAGCCCAGTTTCTGCCAAATTCAGCAAAGTTAATTGGGCGGCGCTTCCCAGTACAGGTGGACAATGATCCAAAGCACACTGCAAAAGCAACCCAGAAGCTTTTGAAGAAAAGAAGTGGAATATTCTGCAATGGCCGAGTCAATAACCTGATCTCAACCCAATTGAGCATGCATTTCACTTGCTGAAGGCAAAACTAAAGGCAGAAAGAGCCACAAAGAACAACTGAAGACAGCTGCATTTAGATCCTGGCAAAGCATCAGAAAGGAGGAAACCCAGTCTTTGGAAATGTCCATGGGTTCCAGACTTCAGGCAGTCATTGCCAGTAAAGGATTCCCAACAAAATATAAAAAATTAACATTTTATTTATGATTATATTCATTTGTCCAATTACATTTGAGCCCCTGAAAATGGGGGGACTATGTATAAAAATGGTTACAGTTCCTAAAATTTGTACTTGATGATATTTATGTTCAAACTCTTGAATTAAAGTTGAAAGTCTGCACTTCGAATTCATTTTGATTGTTTCATTTTAATTTTATTCTGGTGGCATACAGAGCCAAAAGTATGAAAATTGTGCCTGTGTCCAAATATATATGGACCTAACTTTAGGCTTTCCAATCTGGCGGTCTGTGCTTTGCAAACGCTGAAAAGTTTAGCAACCTGGGAGTCTCTGATCCCAGATTACACAATATGCACATATCAACTTTACCACTGATTTGGAGAATGTGCAGTGAAGCTGCCACTCTGGAGCCAGACGCAGGCACTATATACTGTGTAAAGGGACCCCATGGAGCACTTCAGAACTAAGAGTACATGTAAGCATCTTGAAGTTTGTACTTTTAGGTCCCTTTCTCACTTAAACACAATCATCCAAGTGACAGACTTGCTTCTAAAACTGACTTTGTTAAAAAAAAAAACACCTTTGTGGGAAGGCACTGATTGAAGTGGTTATTTTGCCCTCTTAGCCTGAATGTTACTGTAGTGCTCACCCCCAAAAGGGCCAGCTTATTTGTCCAAGGTTCCTTTCCCAGATTAGTGCAGTAGCAGCCAGGCACACAGCAACAGTCACTATTCTGGCTCAATGAACAATCTAGGGCAGGGGACTCCCTGACACAAACTTTCTAAACAAAGGACCAGTTTACGGTCCTTCAGACTTTAGGGGGGTCGGACTGTATCCAGTGGGAGTATCTTTGGTATTAGAGGGAGAAATAGTGTCAGTGTGAGGAATAATGCTCCATCATTGGTGTCGGTGGGAGGAATAGTGCCCCACTGTTGGTGTTGGTAAGAGGAATAGTGCCCCATTGTTGGTGTCAGTGGGAGGAATAGTGCCCCACTGTTGGTGTCAGTGGTAGGAATAGTGCCCAACTGTTTGTGTCAGTGGGAGGAATAGTGCCCCATTGTTAGTGTCAGTGGCAGAAAAAATTGCCTCTAGGGCTGAATAAAGGCAAGCATAGGGACGTATCCGGCCCCCAGGCCACATCAGACGACTGATCTAAACCTTTCCATTGTAGTTCTGGCTGTATGTTTAGGGTTGTTGTCCTGTTGGAAGGTGAACCTCCCCCCAATCTCAAGTCTTTTGCAGACTCCAACAGGTTTTCCTCTAAGATTGCCCTGTATTTGGCTCCATCCATCTTCCCATCAACTCTGACCAGCTTCCCTGTCCCTGCTGAAGAAAAGCATCACCACAACATGATGCTGCCCCCACCATGTTTCACGTGGGGGTGGTGTGTTCAGGGTGATATGCAGTGTTAGTTTTACACCACACAGCGTTTTGCTTTTAGGCGAAAAAGCTCAACTTTGGTCTCATCTGACCAGAGCACCTTCTTCCACATGTGTTGCTGTGCCCCCACATGGCTTCTCATAAACTGCAAACGGGACTTCTTATTGCTTTTTTTCAACAATGGCTTTCTTCTTGCCACTCTTCCATAAAGACCAGATTTATGGAGTGCACGACTAACTGTGGACAGATTCTCCCACCTGAGCTGTGGATCTCTGCAGCTCCTCCAGAGTTACCATGGGCCTCTTGGCTGCTTCTTTGATTAATTCTCTCCTTGCCTGGCCTGTCAGTTTAGGTGGACGGCCATGTCTTGGTAGGTTTGCAGTTGTGCCATACTCTTTCCATTTTCTAATGAAGGATTGAACAGTGCTCCGTGAGATGTTCAAAGCTTGGGATATTTTTTTATAACCTAATCCTACTGTAAATTTCTCCACAACTTTATCCCCGACCTATCTGGTGTGTTCCCTGGCCTTCATGATGAGATTAAATTACACACAGGTGGACTCTATTTACTAATTACTAATTAGGTGACATCTAAAGACAATTGGTTCCATTAGATTTTAGTGAGGGGTATCAGAGTTCAGAGGACTTTTCAGATATTTATTTGTAAAAAATTCTGAAAACCATTTATAATTTTCCTTCCACTTCACAATTATGTGCTACTTTGTGTTGGTCTATAACATAAAATCCCCCAAAAATACTGTACATTTACTTTTTGGTTGTAACATGACAAAATATGGAAAATTTCAAGAAGGTATAAATACTTTTTCAAGGCACTGACCTAAAAACATCTGTAATACACACTAACCACAGACAGGTAGTTCAAATGGCAAAAAGCCTGTGGACTCCTGGGACACCTCTTTGTAAGCAAACAGATGACGCAGATGATATTGTTCCCAGACCTTCTTCTGGGACTCCACAAAAAGTGTGCAGTATTTGTTTCAAGGTTCCATTGAAACGCTTGCACAACCCATTTTTTTTGTGGATGGTAGGCACTGGTCATAATATGCGTTATCTGAGAGCCTGCATTAAGTCGGTGTCAGGAAGGGCATGCCAGCATTCAAGATGGTGGCCGTGGAAGATGGCCTGGAACCTCAGCTCTTGGCAGAACGCACACCCAGTGACGGCCCTTGGTGCCAAAAAGGCTATTTAAACTGGATCAATACCCAGACTCAATGCTGTCTGCTCTACAGCGTTCTGTGTGCTCTGCTCTCCAGTATCTGATACCTGTTCCTGATATTTGACCCGGCTTGTCCTTGACGCTCCTGCTTTCTGCCCACACCTGACCCGGCTTGTTTGACTTTGCATCTGCCTGCTCCTTCTGCTACCTTACTGCCAGACTAATAACAATCAGGCCTGTATCCTTACTCCGCTCCAGCCTATGCTCCTATTCCTGACTTGTCCGCCAGTGTGTGACCTGGCCTGCCTGCACCTGCTATCTCTTCAGCCCTTCGGAGTCCTGCTGAGCATCCATCCCACCTGCTGTCGCACCTGCTCCTCTGCCTGTGGTGTTCCTGTACCGAGCCAGTACCTGCCTTCCGCTGACTGCGGCTCCTGGTCTTCTCCTGTACCGGTGTTCCTCCGCAGTCTCTTCAGGGATTCCAGTCTGGCTCCATTGTCAGCGATCCTGCCAGGCACTCGTGCGACTCTGCACTCCTGCGCCTCCTGTCTGCTCTATCAGGGGCCTCGAGTCAGAGGTGTAAGAGAGGCCGTCCTCTGCATATCAGGCTCCACCCCCAGGTACGTGACAGTAGAAGACAGCCATGTCTGAGCCTGTGCAAGGACCCTCTTCCATGGAGGAACTTTGCCAGCATCTGGCAGGCCTGACACAGGCCGTTAAGGATTTACAGGGAGGTTATACCCAGTTGGAAGGACGTTTACAGACCCTGACTTCCTCTACAGCCGTCCAGGGACCTGAACAACCTTCCTCCACTCCACAAGGGACCTCTACTGCTCCTGTAATCATCATGCTCCTGCCTGAACCCAGAGTTCCACCCCCGGAAAAATTCCTTGGAGAACGCAGTAGGTTCAGAGCCTTTCGGAACACATGTAAACTGTATTTTGCACTTCAGCCGCGCACCTTCTCTCTTGAAGCCACGAAGGTCGGCTTTGTTATCTCCGTACTGCAGGGAGAGCCACAATCCTGGGCTCACCGTCTCCTTGAGCAGAAGGCTGAGTGCTTATCAGACTTAACCTCATTCTTTGCCGCCATGGCCCAGTTGTATGAAGATCCCCAGAAAGCTGCTTCCGCTGAAGCAGCTCTCCATTCACTTCAACAAGGTCGCAGAGCTGTGAAAGATTATGTCTCTGAATTCAGACGGTGGGGCTTTGACACTAGTTGGAACGACGCCGCATTACGCCATCAGTTCCGCATGGGCCTCTCCGAGCCCCTCAAGGACGAACTTGCCTGAGTAGGAGTTCCCTCTACCCTGGAGGCCCTGATTGACTTGTCCATCCAATTTGACCGTCGTTTGAGAGAACGAAGGTCGGAGAGAGCTGCGGGCCAATCACACCCAGTATGGATGCTACCACGGGTGCCCAGCTCCTTCAGCGCTGTTCCACCGGCCCCTGCTACGTCCGTTCCTGATGCACCAGAACCAAGGCAGCTCGGCCTACTCCGTCCATCACTCACCCCTGAAGAACGCCAACGTCATTGCCAGCAGAGTCTTTGCTTGTATTGTGGGGGATCAGGACATTATGTGAGGTGTTGCCCAGTTAAATCCCGTAAATGCCTCTCAGTTACCTCCCCTTCTGCAACTCTGAACTTGCCCAGCAATTCTGCTCATCTTGCTCTCTCCATTTCATTACAGCTGCCAGGAGGGACTATCCAGACTCCCGCTATAATCGATTCCGGGGCCTGTAGCTGCTTTGTGGACTTATCCTTTGCTGCAAAACATCATATCCCACTTCAACCCAAAGCGCAGAGACTTTCCGTCCATCTGTCCGATAGGACCACCATTAAGTCTGGAGCAGTTACCCATAAAACAATTCCTCTACCTGCCACTATTACCAAGAATCACCAAGAACTGCTACGCTTAGATGCCATCGCCTCTCCTTTGTTCCCAGTCATTCTCGGCATGCCTTGGATGAAGGCCCATAATCCCTGCATCAACTGGGCCACAGAGGAAATTAAGTTTCTCCCTATTGCACCCAGCACTGCTTACGAACCCCTTGTGACCAGTCTTCCTTACTATGCCTTGACACAGATTCTGAAGCCTGTCGGTCCGTACCCACAGTTTACTATAACTTCCTGGATGTGTTCAGCAAGAAAGGTGCAGAGACTCTCCTTCCTCATCGGTCTTACGACTGTCCAATCAAACTCCTTCCCGGAGTCGAAGTTCCTTTTGGGAGAATCTTACCCTTATCCGAATGTGAACTTGTTGCCCTTAAAGACTACATCGATAATAACCTGAAGAAGGGGTTCATCTGCCCTTCCACATCCCCGGCCGGGGCTGGAATTTTCTTTGTAGAAAAAAAAAGACCATTGATTACGTCCGCGTGTGGACTATCGTGGACTGAATAAAGTTACGGTTAAGAACCGCTATCGCCTTCCGCTGGTGCCCGAACTTTTCCAGTGACTTGCCGCTGCCACCATATTCACAAAGCTGGATCTTCGAGGTGCCTATAATTTGGTCCGTATACGGGAAGGGGATGAATGGAAGACTGCTTTCCGCATACGGTTTGGGCACTTTGAGTACCTCGTAATGCCCTTTGGACTATGCAATGCCCCCGCTACCTTCCAGCATTTTATTAACAATGTCTTCCGAGATTTCCTGGACTTATTTGTTGTAGTATACCTTCATGATATACTAATCTTCTCTTCCTCTCTAGACAACCACTGCAGACATGTCAAGAGTGTACTGAGCCGCCTTCGACAACATGGACTCTACGCCAAGCCCGAGAAGTGCGAATTTGAGTGCCAAAGCATCCAATTCCTGGGCTTAATCATATCCACCGAGGGTATCAAGATGGATCCCCAAAAAGTCATGGCTATCTTGGACTGGCCAATTCCCAGCGATAAGAAAGGCATCCAACGTTTTATAGGATTCGCAAACTTTTATCGAAGGTTTATCAGGGGATTTTCAGCAATCATCTCCCCCATCACCCAACTTACTAAACAAAGTGTCAGATTCCGTTGGTCTCTGGAGGCTCAGGCTGCCTTCGAGACGCTGAAAAATCTGTTCACCTCTGCATCTGTCCTGAAGCATCCTGATTCGTCCCTGCCATACATCTTAGAGGTGGACGCTGTTGTGGAAAAATGTATTAATGTATGTTGTCAGATGTCCCCCCAATGTCAGTTTTGCTGTAATGCGCTCATCTGAGCGTATTTGCACATACAGACGTTGGTGGAAGATCGGTGGTGGGAAAATCTTCCTATGGAAACAGCGATGTTTGCTCCATTTAGAGATGTTGTTTTACGCCTCGTCGGGGGACTGGCCACCTCCTGACGGGGGGCGTTAAATGACTCCGAGCGCACAGATCTGTGTCCACAAGAACAGTAGCATAACTGTACGACAGTTGTGGTCCATTGAGGCATAATTGTCGTATAGTTCCCGTCATTGGTAGCAGTGAGGTTGGTTTGCACACGGCTTTGTACAAAGCCATGCTTTCTACTGTTCATAGAAAGCATGACCCCTGTACACAGCCATTTGCACACCTCACTGCTAGGAATATATTTGAATTTAAACATGTCTGTGATTGGTTCTTTTGAAAATATACAAAATGTCTGAATGGCTGTCTTGTGAAGCCAACACCTTCTTTTGTTGCCCATGTTGACTATAAATAAAGAGAGCTGGCTATCCCAGGAACATTCTGCTCTGGGATGAC
This sequence comes from Rana muscosa, assembly GCA_029206835.1. Lineage (NCBI taxonomy): Eukaryota > Metazoa > Chordata > Amphibia > Anura > Ranidae > Rana > Rana muscosa. The sequence goes on from CM055117.1 coordinate 338,273,310, forward strand.
TTGATGATAAGACCTGTGATGATGGTGCTTTCCTTGAATGAATGATGGAATGAACGGTGAGTGGAACTTAGCTAAAGATAGCATTATTGCAAAAAGATTAATCTGAAGTGTGCATGATTAGCACAGGAAATATAGGCTGTGTGCTCTGTACACAACCAATAATTCCATGACAGAATGGTGACTCTGAAGGGACTAGATAGAGCCCCTTTGGACATTGGATCGAAATGGGGGGGAGAGTGGATCTACGTTCCGATGTGTGGGGGCTCTACTCTGTAAAAGAACACATTTTTCGTCTTTTTAAATAATGCTGTTTGCAGTACGAGAGATGTGTGTGTGTGCGTGTGTGTGTGTCTGCGAATCCGATCGTGCGTGCGTGTGTGTGTGTGTGTGATTTTGTTGGGAGAGAGATCGTATGCCTGTGAATCCGATCATGTGGGCCTGTGTCCGTGAATCCGATCGCATGTGTGTGATTTTGTCATGGATCGTATGCCTATGAATTTGATTGTGTGTGCCTGTGTGGGTATGCCTGCATGTGCCTGTGTGTTTGTGTGGGTAAGCTGTTTGCTGTAAGAGTGTTTGGCTGCATTGAGCCATAAGCCATGTGCTTTAGTGGGGGAGGGGCAGGCAGAATGGCTATCACTGCCAACATGTTTGAAAGTTGTGTATATCTGACTTTCCAATTTTCAGAACAAAGTTGTGTGTAGTGTTTGAGCCTGTGTGAATGCTGATGGAAACTGTATATTGTGTATGAAATGAAGGTATAGCTGTGATTATTTAGTGCAGCCTGCACTGAGAAGTTTGTAAATGGATGATTGTTTGTGAGCCATGTGCTTGAATGGGGGAAGGGCTTGCCCACTGCTTTGTGTTGCTGGGGCTATGCCCTGAGGGAAGGAAACTCTGAGCAGACACGCAGACAACATTGTACTGTATGTGTGTGGTGAATATCTCAGAGTATATTAACTTAGAGAAATTAATATGTTTTTAATATTGTTTATGTAACGAACATTTATTAAATGTGCTGTTTAGTGGCCAAAGGGTCTTAAAATGTTTTAGTGGTCATGTGGTGTCTCAGGTGTGTGGCTTTGTGGAGATGGCATGAGCCTTGTAGAGTGTAGCTGACTCAAGACACACATTTTTCAGTGGATTTTGATGATCATTTAGAAAAGTTTCAATGGTGTAGTCAGTCTTTGTGGAGAAAAAACATTTTTAGTTCTCTAGTGAAGAGATCCTGGTTTTGGTGGCAAAAACTGCATGTGGTGGCCATCTTGTGGTCTGCCATGCTGTCATGGTCGTCGGCAACCATCTTGAGAGATGCAGTTTCTCCTTAGCCTGTGGGCATCATATAAGGGAAGGTGCAGCCACCTTTCCTTTGGGCGCTATACCATGTGGCATTCGTCGGCTATTTCGCTAGTGGAATTTCTCAGCCTTTGGGGCAGATTTTGATGTTTGGTGGGAATGTAGTGCGGTCTTTTCTGCGTTGGAATCTGGAGGCCATTCTTGTTTTCCCTTGTTTGGGGGAACCCATGTGGTGTTCATTGTGACGTCCCATGTTTGTGCTGGTTTTGGCGGGAAAAATTGCATGCGTTAATGGCGCCATTGTTGTTGTTGTCCATGAGGCTTGCGATGGTTCATCCACCATTCGTGGGTTTGCCTCTGGTAAGCTGCTACCTTACTATGGTGGAGGGCACCTTTGTTTGCGGATGTCACTGGGTGTTGCATAATCATCTACTGATCTCAGCTTGTGATTTTGCAGGATTTATGCCTTTGCAATGGGACTATTAATCCATCATTTTTAGTTCTATAATTCAGTATTGTGGTTTAATTTTTTGGGGTTTTTATTGCATCATCTGGGCATTCATCTGGACTTTTGTCATATGTTTTATAATCATTGGCCATTGTTTTTTTGGTATCTAGTGGTTGGTGCTTTTGTGGCACATCGGCCCCTGGATGCTGTATTGGCATTTGTTGATTGGCGCAGTTTTGTCCTGTTTTATGCGTTTGCAGTTTGACCTGTGCACTGCTGGGGAGAGTAGTGAGACACCAGGGTGACATACTGAGAGACTGGTTTTTGTTTAATGATGAATTCGCTGGTTTAAATTGTTTTTCTAAGCATCGCCTTTTGAGGTGAGTAGAGTGGTATCTTAAAATAGCGCGGTCTTACCCCGAGGGGCCACGACGCGCTTGGGGACACACGCACATGCTGGGGCCTATTTATGGATGGGATCTGGCTGACCTACCAGCATTTGGAGTGTGGGGGAGGCCAACGCAGAGACAGGGAGAACATGCAAACTCCATGCAGATGGTGTTAGGATGGGGATTTCTCTGTTTTCATTTAAGTGAATGTAAGCTATTGCAGGGTCAGCTGACTTTGCAGTATATGAGCGGCGGTTTTTGTATTGGATTTCGTTTTTAAGTGAAAGCTCTACTTTTACACTGAATTTTGATAGATTGTAAGACTAACAGAGTTTTTGTACACAGTGTGTGTGTTGTTTTTAGGTTTAAATATTTGGGAGTTTCCCAGAAGGCAATTCATTTTTTGAGGCTTGTATTGTATAGCCTGTAATGGAGGAGGGGGGGTTTGGGCGAAACTCCTAGAGCCATCTTTTTGCAGGAGTTTTGTATTTGAGTCTCAACTTGTGGTTTGACTTCTAGGGGATGTGGGGGTCAGGGGGCGATTCCCTCCTATTTGCAAAAGGGGGGTTTATTCCATTGTTTCCTTGACAAAGGTTTTTTTTTTTTAATTGTTGAAATATAAATGATATTTAGCCATGGATTTTTTGAAGTCTTGATAGACAAGGTGATTGGGGCTAGGCTCCCCCCTCGCCCTCCCTCTTCCTGAACAATTGATATGTAAATAAACCAGTTTTTTTTTTGAGAGCTGAGCATGTAACCAGAAGTTTCTTTTCAGCATTTATATATCAGCAGAAAGTTGGTGGGAGGAGCTTGGGGTTGTCTGAAAGGTTGGCCAATGAGATTTGTGTTTGGAAGGAAAATGGAAAGCATTTTTGCGTTTAAAAGTGTTTTATATTTCGTTCCAGTTTTGTGAAGTTTTGTACTGTAATACAGTTTTGGGTAGAGAGCAAACAGGGGGGCATCACCGTTATTGTAACATCTAGATGCAGGTAGAAAGAAGCCATAATATTGTTTTGAATAGTGGAGGATTTCATGGTGCTTTGCAGCTCGTCTGACAAACACGTTTATCGTGAGACAGGTCGGGCCGTGTAGAATAATCGGAATTCCTGTGATTAGCATAAACGTGAGGAGTAGTACGCTAACAGCCCTGCTCAGGCCGTGTAGAATAATCGGGATGCAGGGGTCGATTATGGTAATAAAGCCGCAAACCATAACCGCTCCGAAAATAAAGCGCAGGGTTCTCTGGACGCAGAGTTCGCCAAAAAAAAAAAGTGATTCGAATCATCATGGACAATGTGCCGTCCATGCAGTGCACCAGTCAGACAGCTGCACCGCACATGAGGTCTGGGTTTGGGGCTCCGGACATGAGACCCCTTAAAGGATGACATATCTGGTCAGAGGGTACAGTAAGGTGTACTCCCTTTGGAAGGTACTTTTGCTGGAGGTACGAGACCTCAGAATAAAAGGTACCTTGGATGTAGTTGAGCTGTGGCTTCAGAAATCTGTAATGAGTGTGTTGATGGAGGTGTAGTACACGCTTTTGTGACTCTCAAGCCCCGTACACACGATCGGATAACCTATGGATTTTCGTCCGATGGATTTGTCCATCGGAAATCCGATGAAACTGTTTTTCATCAGTCTTGGCCACACACCATCAGTCAAAAAACCGACCGTTCCAAACGCGGTGACGTAAAACACTCTGATGAGCCGAGAAAAATTAAGTTTAATGCTTCTGAGCATGCGTCGACTTGATTCTGAGCATGCGTGGGTTTTTTAACCGATGGACTTGCCCATAGACGATCGGAAATTCCCATCGGTTTTTTATCCATCGGAAAATTTTAAAACAAGTTCTATTTTTTACAACCGATGGAAAAAAGACCGGTTTTCATCAGTCAAACCGATCTTGTGTATGGGGCTTCAGAGGAGGAACGGTGGTTAAATTCTCATGCCCGCTTGTTTGAACTTTGTATGGCTGGTCCATGCAAGGTTCTCGAGCTGCTCTCATGTTTGTCCCATTGTATTTTTTTCTATTGCTGAAAGAGTAAAGGTAGAATTCTGGCTGTTTTTGTTTTTGTTTTTTCATTTGTGGTTTTGGAAACTATGAAGTATCTCCCCCACGTTTGTATCTGAGTGTTTGTATGTAACTTGAATATGTTCGAACTTAACGTGGTGATCCTCCGATGCGTTGCGGCTGTTGTATTTTTGTAGGAACGGAAAAAGTAAGGGTTACAGAGGGTTTTGTTTGAATCGGTTTTGAAAGAATGTCATTGACAATTTAACAATGTACAGGAATGTCATTATTGTTTACCATTCTTTGCAGGTTAAATATGAAGGATAGAGTAATGATTTTGTTTATAAGTATTTTTCAGGTCCAAGGAGTTTGTACACAGAGAGCAGGTGTATGTAGACAGAGGTACATATGGATAAATACGAGTCTAAGGGAGGTAAAAGTATCATAGGCTATTTCATTGTTTCTTTTTTCCTGCACCACGCATTTCTTCCTTCAGTCTATAATGAGGAAGAAAAGGGGGGGGGAATGATAAATGTAAGAGTGACAGTTTTTTTATCAAACAAATAATGTTAACCTCTGTAATTCTAACCAAGTTTGTGGCAAGACTGTCTTTCTTTGATAGAATTTGAATCGGCAAGCAGCAGTCTGGTGAAGTAGGTTCCCATCCCAGAGGCTAAGAACCTTTTGTCAATGGTTCCAGGTATTGTAAGCCACGCACAGGTTATGCAGTGACCACAGTCCCGATGTCTGGGTTATTGTCATATCAGGGTTGTTTGGAGGTCAATCAAAACCAGAGTCGTACTTTCCTCAACAGCTGTCACTTATATTCTCGGCTGATGGGGGAGGTGCAATCACTGTGACATGAACTTCAAAATGTCCACCACAGGGTTCACGAGTCCCTCCTGGACCCTGACACAATAACCAGTTTACATTCTTTCCAACCAGGTGACTGGGTCGTTGTAAAGAAGCTTGAGGGATGAGACCACGCCAGCCACTGCAAGGAGCGGCTCAACCACACCAAAGAACTGAGGAGTATCTTTGTTTATTTATATTTTTTTTGTTTAGTAAATTTTAGCAAGGGTAACGATGAAAAGCATCCCAAGTTATTATATAAAGTGTATGTCCTGACTAGCTCAGAAAGCGAACAGGACCGATGGTCTGTTCTGAGTCTCCACCGAGTTTTAGTCCCCAGCGATGACAGCGGTACATGCCATTTATGATGTTATTATGGGTATGAGGAGTTTTGACAAACTAGTGAAGACTCCAAACAGACACTTGTCAATGGAATCTAACGATGCATTTTTAGAGGGTAAAATTGGTTATAGTTGTAATAGCTCTGCCTCTTGTCGGTTTGGGTATCTAGGCAGCCCACAAGTGTGTTTGAACTTTAGTTTGGTGCTTCTGTGGATCTGCAGCTTATAAGGTAATTCCCCCAAAGCAAGAGGTTCATGCGTGATGGTGAAGCTGTCCCAGCACCTTATCTCGTGGCCGATCGTGAGGATCTGATGGCGCGAGAAATTAAGAATGGCAGGGACAGCTAGAAGGGATTTGTTCACCAACCCCGACCAGGTCTGGGCATGGGGTCCTGGATGTACAAGGTGGGGGGGGGCTCGAGCTTGGGATACGATTGGACAATTCTCATCCGTTAAGGATAGGGTTCTTCATGTAACTGTTGAAGCCAGAGCTGTAGCTAAGTGAAGGTTGGGAGTCCTTTTTAAGGGTCTGGGGATCTTTGGGGATCTAATTTTTATTTTACAGCGGATCGTGGTTAAAGGAAGTGGGAATATATATACTCATGTCGTTTATATTTCTATTCTTTCTATGTTGTGACGAGGTGCTCCTGTTGCCTGATTTGACGCGTGACCAGAGTTTCCTTGATGAGACGCCCCGAAGCCGGACCCACATACAAGACACAGAGGATCACAGACGGATCGGCGATTACTAAAGCTCGCCATGCCGTGTCCTCCTTTATAAGTCATGCCCCTGAAGAGTAGAGTCTACATGTCAAGCCGTGTTTTCCTTTTTATGGACTAAGGACTATTCATTTCCAGGTGTAAGAAGCAGATCAAGTTTCATCGATGGACACGGGGTGCATATGACAAAAAAGGGAGGACTGTTGTGGAAAAATTTATTAATGTATGTTGTCAGATGTCCCCCCAATGTCAGTTTTGCTGTAATGAGCTCATCTGAGCGTATTTGCACATACAGACGTTGGTGGAAGATCGGTGGTGGGAAAATCTTCCTATGGAAACAGCGATGTTTGCTCCATTTAGAGATGTTGTTTTATGCCTCGTCGGGGGACTGGCCACCTCCTGACGGGGGGTGTTAAATGACTCCGAGTGCACAGATCTGTGTCCACAAGAACAGTAGCATAACTGTACGACAGTTGTGGTCCATTGAGGCATAATTGTCGTATAGTTCCCGTCATTGGTAGCAGTGAGGTTGGTTTGCACACGGCTTTGTACAAAGCCATGCTTTCTACTGTTTACAGAAAGCATGACCCCTGTACACAGCCGTTTGCACACCTCACTGCTAGGATTATATTTGAATTTAAACATGTCTGTGATTGGTTCTTTTGAAAATATACAAAATGTCTGAATGGCTGTCTTGTGAAGCCAACACCTTCTTTTGTTGCCCATGTTGATGATAAATAAAGAGAGCTGGCTATCCCAGGGACATTCTGCTCTGGGATGACTTGATAAGACCTGTGATGATGGTGCTTTCCTTGAATGAATGATGGAATGAACGGTGAGTGGAACTTAGCTAAAGATAGCATTATTGCAAAAAGATGAATCTGAAGTGTGCATGATTAGCACAGGAAATATAGGCTGTGTGCTCTGTACACAACCAATAATTCCACGACAACGCATCTGAACCAGCAGTTGGAGCTATACTTTCTCAGAGACAGGGATCCAGGGCTCTGTTGCACCCAGTTGCCTTATTTTCCCGCAAGTTGTCTGATGCAGAAAATAATTATGATGTCGGGGATCGTGAACTCCTAGCAATCAAAGCTGCACTGGAAGAGTGGAGATATTTACTAGAAGGAGCTGCACACCTGATCCTAATCTATACAGACCACAAAAATCTAGAATACCTGAGGACAGCGAAAAGGTTGAAACCCCGGCAGGCCAGGTGGGCACTTTTCTTTTCTAGATTTACATTCCATTTAACATACAGGCCTGGATCTAAAAATACAAAACCTGATGCATTATCACGTATGTTCAGCAAATCACAAGAAATCTCCCCTCCAGATACCATTCTGTCTTCCGGAAATGTCCTCCTACTACAAGGGGACTTAATGGCCCAGATCAAACAAGCCTCTGTAGGAAGCTCCTCGCCACCCGGGACCACCTTACTAGCAAGAGATGGGTTACTTTGGTACGGAGACAAAGTCTTTGTACCGGAGGGTATGCTAGTCTCCACCTTGGGCTTGTGCCATGACCATATGCTGGCAGGGCATTTTGGCATCTACAAAACTTCCGAACTGATGCAACAAACATTTTGGTGGCCTGGGATGGAGAAGGACTGTAGAAAGTATGTAGAATCCTGCAGCACTTGTATCCGCAACAAGAACAGCAAATCCAGGGCTTGGGGATAGACTTTATCGTGGAGCTGCCCCCATCCGAGGGCTTCAGTACTATTTTCGTGATCGTCAACCGTCTATCCAAGATGGTCCATATCCTCCCCATGAAGGGCACTCCCTCTGCACAAGAGACCGCACGAATCTTCATCAGAGAGATTATAAGGCTTCACGGGGTTCCGGCAAACATAGTTTCTGACAGAGGGGTCAAGTTCACCTCCAGGTTCTGGAGGTCTTTGTGCGAGTCTCTTGGAATTGAACTTTCATTTTCATCAGCCTATCACCCGCAAACCAATGGACAAACAGAAAGAACCAAACACTCGAACAATATCTACGCCGTTTTTCTTCATCTTCACAAGACGACTGGTCCCCTTACTTCCTCTGGACTAATTCTCTTACAATAATTTTGTCCATTCAGCCACAAAACAATCTCTTTTCTTTGCCAATTACGGTTTTCATCCTTCTTTTCTTTTCAACACAATTCCAGAGTGCTCTGTACCTGCTGTTCTTGAAACAATGGACTTCTTTAATACCAACAATAAACTGTTACAGGAAACAATAGCCAAGACCCAAGCCTAAAACAAAGAAGTCTTTGACAAGAAGAGAAGGGGGGAATTGATCTTAAACCCAGGTGACCAAGTTTGGCTGGCTACAACAAATCTAAAACTTGCTTGCCCCTTGAAAGAAACTAGGACCTAAGTTCGTGGGGCCATTCCCTGTGAAGAAACGAATCAACAATGTTGCATACGAGCTGGAACTACCAGACTTTCAGGATCCATCCCGTATTCCATGTAACCCTACTAAAACCCGCTATCCCTGATCCTTTTCCTGGTCGAGATGTTGGCCCACCTGAACCCGTGGTGGTAGACGGTGAAGAAGAGTTCGAAGTGGAGGCCGTATTAGATTGCAGGAAGAGGAGGAATCAGGTTCAGTACCTAATTAAGTGGTGAGGGTACGGACCGGAGGACAACTCATGGGAACCAGAAGGTAACATTCATGCCCAAGAGCTCATCCAAACCTTCAAGAACGCTCATCCTGACAAAGTGGCCAGATTGGGCATCCGGAGGCTGCCCATTAGGAGGGGGCAATGTCAGGAAGGGCATGCCAGCATTCAAGATGGTGGCCGTAGAAGACGGCCTGGAACCTCAGCTCTTGCCAGAACGCCATTGGTGTGCCTGCGCACCCAGTGACGGCCCTTGGCGCCAAACAGGCTATTTAAACTGGGTCAGTACCCAGGCTCAATGCTGTCTGCTCTACAGCGTTCTGTGTGCTCTGCTCTCCAGTATCTGATACCTGTTCCTGATATTTGACCCGGCTTGTCCTTGACGCTCCTGCTTTCTGCCCGCACCTGACCCGGCTTGTTTGACTTTGCATCTGCCTGCTCCTTCTGCTACCTTAGGAGAAAAATAGACTAGAAAAATGGACTTTAGGCGGCACATGGATAAATGTTGTAAAAAACTAGGGGTATTTATTTTTAAACAAAGTAATGAAAAAGTACATATAAACATTCAAACAATAACAGTTTGTTTATACTTAGATACAGGGCTTGGGTTCATGTTCATGTATATTTCATGTATATTTCTTTGGCCGTAAGGGTCCCGCCCTCGTGAGTGTCTCATTGGCCGGAGTTCGCCGCGTCAGTTGCAGCTTCGGCGCATGCGCACTTGCCTCTTCTTTATTGAAATATGGGAGCTATCCCTGTTGACATCCTATTGGCTGAAGTTCGCCGCGTCAGCGGCATGTCCGGCGCATGCGCACTGGCCATTTTCACATGTAGGAGCGTCACTTCCTATTGAAGTGACGCATATCCTGTGGGGACCTATTTGAGCGCTGCACACCGCTCGATCAACACAGCTGACTGCTGGGACTGCTCCGGACTGCTGTAAACTCCCCTCTAAGGCACAGGCCTACAGGTACGCTGACTGATCTCACTGCAGGACTGACACTAATGCCGCGTACACACGATCATTTTTCCCGTCGAGAAAAATGAAATTTTTTCCTTTGGACGAGAAAAACGATCGTCTGTGGGCTTTTTGTCGTTTTTCCCCAACGGGAAAAACGGCATTAATCACGACGGGAACAATTAGAACATGCTCTAATTTTTCTCGTCATGATTCCCGTCGTTTTTTTCCGCGGCAGTTTTCCCATAGGGAAACACTGCCGGGGAGCCCACACACGGTCGTTTTTTTTCGACCAAAAAAAAAAAATGGCATTTAAAACGACCGTGTGTGGGGGGAACAAGCTGTTTCTCGTTTTTCACGTCGATTTTCTCGATGGTGTTTTCACCGTCGAAAAAATCGATCTTGTGTACGCAGCATTAGTCTCAGTCCTGCATGACCCACTAACATATACCTATGTCTGCTTTTCAGCCTGGCTATCGTACTCAAGGCCCTGTGGAGTGAGACATTCTCTACTCACACACAACACCAGGACCTATACTGGTGTATGCTAAGCCCTTTTTCTACTGTGATAACTACAGCCCTAGAAGTCCTGGAGGACATTACCTGTCATTGCATACAAGCAGCCTCCGCCCAGCAGTATACCCAGCTGTTGTTTATTGTGGTGAGCTCCTTCTACATATACTTTGGCCATACACTTTGTTCTTCAGTTCTTATCTTTTATTCTTTATATGTATTGTGCCACACATACTATGGTCAACAATAGGGTGACTATATATATATATATATATATATATATATATATATATATATATATATATATATTGTGGCGAGCACCCTTTATACTTTATGGCCATACACTTTATTTCTCAGTCTCTATCCCTCACGACTATACATATATACCTTTCATATTCACTGCGTTATCTAGGTTCTTAAGAGAGCTATTTCACATCCACATATATATCCCCTTTCTCTTTTTTCTCCAGATTTTCACTATGATTGGCTAGTTATTACCGACAAATAGCCAATCAAATTTTACCTAGGTGTGTGTTGCCATCGGCAGCACATTATCCGGCTTGTGAGTATACTCTTGTATTAATCCATATATAGCTCACTGTTCACTACAAAGGGGTGTTTCTTCATTATTTGTCCATCATGATTTCACTTGGTTTTCTTTTATAAGCACTATTATCTTACGCTAATCAAGCTCTTTCCCCCTCCCCCTCTTCACCCCTTCCTACCACCCCTTATCTCCAAACTCCCTTCCCTCTCCCTTCCCTCTCCACCCCTTCCCATTGGGCGCCACCTTAGCGCCATTACCACCCTCCACTGCCTTGGCATGGGGATTGGTCTACGTGCTGGGCTGGTGTCCTATGCATGGTTTGCTCCTGGGTATCTGCGCTATGCGGGGTCAGCAACTTTTATCATTTAATATATGTGTTGTTTTTATGCTGTTTTATATTTGTTTTTTTCTATATATTAAAAGATGCTAAATATATTTTTTGCTGTTTATATGTGTTTAAATAGATCACTGTACTAGTAGAGCAAGTCAAAACCACACATGATACACTGGACCCATGGCTCTCGCCAACTTGCTTCATACAATCACTGTTTTACCAGCCTCTGGTTTGCTGGTTTTGCATTCCAACTAAGGTGGAATGCCTGTATGTTATATACCTTGAAGGGTTGTTAAAGCGTGAACCCAAGCCCTGTATCTAAGTATAAACAAACTGTTATTGTTTGAATGTTTATATGTACTTTTTCATTACTTTGTTTTAAAATAAATACCCCTAGTTTTTTACAACATTTATCCATGTGCCGCCTAAAGTCCATTTTTCTAGTCTATTTTTCTCCTATGATAATCGGAACGTTGGCACATTTGTACATGTGCATCCACAGTGTCACCCTGTGAGGATGCACGTTTAAGCAATTTTTTTGAAATTGATTTTGGGGTGGAAGCACCCAGGGTTTTATATAGGTGACTTTTTAACTTCAGTATATGTTAATATTACAATACAGCCAGCTTCTTTTGTTTCCTGTTTATAGTTTCTCACAAATCTTCCCTACCAATTTCCCCTCCCCCCCCTTTTTTTTTCCCCCCTCATGTTAACAGTCTCTCTGTGTTAATAGCCATATAATTTGACATGGATTTTGTAGGTGCAGCCTGGCAAGGCTACATTAATGGGATTCAATCCGAATGTAGGGTATATACAGGGCAGGAGATTGGACTAACCCAATATATCTCCAAAATGAAAAGATTATTTAAGAAAAAATCCAATCTTCACTGGCATGTTGATTTCCTTCAGCAATATGCACGTGAAAATATAAGTCCCATGGGATTAAGGATTCAGGTCTATCCATCTTTTGACAACGGAGGTCCCGAGTTTAAAGTAGTTTGGGAAAAGATTCTCACACAATGCAGTACAAATTTAATCAAGCTATTGGTGGCTCATTACCAGATCGAACTGAACAATTTAGATCAGGAGATCATGTCCTTTCAGGCCACGAGCGAGGCTCTGAAAGGCCATGAACATTTTGAAAGAAAATGGCAGGAAGTGAAGGATTATATAACTAAGATCAATAAAGACATAATTCTCAAAAAACAAAACAAACTAGTCAAACATAGGACAGCGTTCTCTGAGGGGTTTGCTTATAGATGGCAGACACCCTTCCAGAATCGCGGTCCCAAGAAAAACAGATTTAAAAAACCTCAAACGAGAGACAACACAGGGATTACTGATGAGGATTTAGAGTCTGACTCTTCTACATCTACCTCTTTTTCACAGTCATCAACAACAAGAGGACCGTCAAACGCACACGGTGACACCGTCGGACGCAAGAGATCGTATGGTGGTGGGCAACAGACCCCCTATCCAAAAAAACGACCCGACAATCATGACATAAGACCGACTGACTCTATGACCTGACATGGTGCAACACCGGCAAAAGGTAATGTCAATAACTCACACACATATATGGGCCATATTGCACAAAGGGCCCTGCATATGATGACCCAACCAAATCCGAACACTAGCACCCCAGGAACACTGTTCCCCTCGGGGTTGGGCCCAACTAACATGCAGGTACCCATTGTTGCTAATGATGCCATTTCGCAAGTCTCTAATTCTAATATGTCTGCAATGTCTAATTTAGATCCCTCAATACAACTACAAAAATTCAAAACACAAAGTACACTTGATTGTCACATCAATCAAGGTAACACCCAAATTCTAAATTTTCAGACGCTAGGACTGACCCAGCCCCCAACGTAGAGATGGATGTAATTAACCTTACTCCCTATCGATTTTCCAAAGACGAGCTTGCTGTGCTCAAGTTCGGATTAAGCTTCTGCCCTTCCCAAAATGTGGACAGGTATGAGCTCATTAAGGACATCCACCTGTTTATCAGGAACCTCACTTTCAAATGTATTTTTGACAAGGATCGTATCCGGAACAAAGAAGAGAAGGAATTCTCTGACAGTATTAAACACTTTAAAATGGAGGACTTCAGGGCCCTTCGGGACCTGATATTACTCCTGGACGAAAGTGAGGGTGTTGATGTGGATGAGGAGACCCTACCTGACCCCATTCAATCTTCAGGCAAAAAATTCAAACTTAAATCGAAGAATTTTCCAGATCCTACCGCAAGCCCACAAGCATGGGCTTTCCTGTGCAGTGTCATTAGTGACATTAAACGATTTAAGATTTTGCCCAAACAGAGCAACCTTACTAGAGTACAGCATAAGAGCCTTCTAAAGATACAAAACCATCCTGACATAATTGTTAAAGGGGCAGATAAAGGAGGCAACATAGTCCTCATGACTAGAAGTTTCTATGAGAACATATGCTACAAAATTCTATTAAACTCCGAATGGTATCGTCCCACTAACCTGACACGCACTGCTTCCTACAGAACCATTTTTCTAGAAATTATCAATGATGCCCACACCAAGGGCCTCATAGATCAGGACACTTATGAATTTCTGAATACTTGGTCTCCCAGGACGGCGACATTCTATGCACTACCCAAAGTGCATAAGGATCCTGTGTCGCCCCCTGGGAGACCGATTATTTCAGGGATTGGCTGTCTCACCGAGAATGCCAGTCGACTGGTAGATTTGGTTTTGATGCCTCATGTGATCGCTCTCCCTTCATACATCAGGGACACCTTAGCCCTTCTTAAGCAGATTGAAGGGATGGTCGTTCCTCCTGGCTCCCCCTGCTCGTGACCTTGGATGTGGAGGCGTTGTATTCCAGCATCCCTCACGAGCAGGGAGTCGAGACGATATGTACCTTCCTCCATGAAGAAGACCATCACCGATGGCCATACAATGAGTTCATCATCAGGCTCCTGCAATTCATTCTTACTCACAACTGGTTCAGTTTTTGCGACTCCCACTACCTCCAGGTGCAGGGCGTAGCCATGGGCACCTGCTGTGCCCCTGGCTACGCCAATCTGTACCTGGGGGGGTGGGAGAGGAACCTGTTTTCTAGCGAGTCCTTAAGCAGGTTCACCGACAATGTGCTAGTCTGGATGCGCTATATTGATGACGTGTTCATCGTCTGGACTGGCACCAGGAGCCTGCTTGATGAATTCATACAAGATCTCAACATCAATCATTTCAATTTGAAGTTCACCTTCAGCTGTGATATGGATACTACTACATTCCTAGATCTAACAATCTTCAGGAATTCTGATAATTCCTTGGCGACTGACCTTTTTCGGAAAAGTTCAGCAGGCAACACATTGCTGCACACAGCTAGTCTCCATCCTCCAGCCTTGATACGCAGCATTCCCTATGCTCAGTATATCAGGCTGCGACGAAATTGTACATGCTTGTCCGACTTCCAAACGCAAGCTAAGGCACTTAAAACTCGCCTACTTGCGAGAGGATATAGCAAGTCACTGTTGCGACAGGCTTACAATAAAGCCATCGGTCAAACCCGTAATGAGCTCCTGTACAAGACCAAAATCACCCCGTGCCAACTTACTACAAAACTGGTCACTAAATTTTCTAGTCATCATCTAGATATTCGACACATGCTTGCAAATCATTGGCATCTCCTACGTGAGGACCCGATACTCGGGAAATACGTAGGGGAACAACCCGAAATAATTTTCAAACGTGCCCATTCCCTAAAGGATAAACTAACAGCAAGCCATTACATTAGGAACAAGAACACGAATGCCAAAATACCGCTTGGCACCTCAAGATGCGGTCAATGCTCTTTCTGCAAATGGGTAAAACCCTGTCAAAATAACATACTCCCTAATGGGGAAATTCTTTCACCTAAATGTTCTGCAAATTGCCGCACTGAAGGTGTCATCTACCTTATGACTTGCGGCTGTGGGGCTTTCTATGTGGGCAAAACAGCCCGACAGCTAAGACAGAGAATCAATGACCACATTTACTATTCAGGTAACGGCAAAATGCTGACATCAGTTAGTCGTCACCTCGATTTATATCACCGTTTTGACACTTCTTGGGTCTCTTTCTCTGTCCTGGCTGTTGTTCCCAAAAACCCGAGAGGGGGTGAATGGGATAAGATTATCCTTCAGAAGGAAACCCTATGGGTCGAAAGACTCAACGCCACACACCCCCCAGGCATCAACGAAACCCAGTCGTATAGACCATTCTTATAACTACAACAATAATGAAATATATACATTATGTTACATTGGTATTGATAATATTTTGGGTTTTCTCTTTTATGTTTCTTTTTGTCTCAATACTACAAATATCTGCTATCCATGTTTTCATGGAACAAATGAAATATATATACCCAGCACCACCTATGGGAGCCCAATGAATCCACAAACTATATTTATCCTTTTCAGTTATTGGGGTTTTTTATTCAATCCTTTTTCATTCCTTTTACTTCCTTTCAACATTCACCTTGTTATCTTATTCCCTTTTTCTTCTCACCAACCCCCTTTTTCTTTTCTTCTTTCTTTTAGTCTTTCCCTTTCCCCTTCCCCCCTCTCCCCTTCCCCCCTCTCCCCTCCCCCCCCTTTCCCCCCCTCTCCCCTCCCCCCCTCTCCCCCCTTTTCCCCCCTTTCCCCCCCTTTCCCCTCCCCCTTTCCCTCTTCCCCCCCCTTTTCCCTTATTATACTTTGATTTGACACCTCATTTTTACTTTTCACATTTATCATTATTACACTGACATAATCTTTTAACTGGCAGTTGCGGTCTTTGATATTACAATCACTACACATAACTAATTTGTTCATCCTCAATTTTCTACCCTTTCCTTTCCCTGGTCCCCCCCCCTCCCCCTCCCTCCTCCTCCTTCACATACCCTGCCTGCACTCCCTTACTTAGTTATAGTATTTGCAGCACCATTCAATACCTTTTTACTCATTTTTATCATAAGGTCTAGAATTTATGTGGCACGATAAATAAATAAAAAAAAAACTTTCCAAGCTATTTCCTACATTCCTATCTCTTGTTATCATTTAAATACCATATTCCACACTTCAATAACCCCCCCCCCCCACACTTTCTTCTTTCTTTTATTCTTATTTTAATCACATTAACACATTGATTGATTATCTTCTCTCTGCATGTTCGTGGCGTTGGGCATTCCGATGTTTGGTTATCACCATACAGTTTTCATGCATATGTCAGAAATTCTCTGCTATCATGAACCAATTGAGACACTAAAACCCATATTATCCATCCCTGTGTAAAAACTTAGGATCATGACAATTTACTATATTTACTACTCAATCTGTTTTGGTCATCCTTCCCCCTCCTTTTTTTTTCTTTTTCCTCTTGTCTCTCTTTTTATCTGTACAGGCTCAATTGAATCTTTGGATGTAAAATGTAGCAATAAGACTACACAACTGTCCTAATTATCATATGGGTGCGTCCGGGCACCTTTTTATTGGCTGCTGATTTTATCATTGTCTGTGTTTGCTGCCCCCGCTTCGCGGCTATGCCAGGAGCACTCCTTCTTCCCCTTTCTTCCTTTCCCCTTTTTCCTTCCCCAC
Organism: Rana muscosa; assembly: GCA_029206835.1. Taxonomy (NCBI): domain Eukaryota; kingdom Metazoa; phylum Chordata; class Amphibia; order Anura; family Ranidae; genus Rana; species Rana muscosa. Next base: position 338,289,925 of record CM055117.1, read on the forward strand.
TCTTTTTTCCTCCCCCCCTCCCCTTTCCTTTTTATTGAGCCCCATCGCGGCAATTGGATCCTGCGTTTGATGCAGAATCCGGATGCCCTGGGCATACATGTATATTTCTTTGGCCGTAAGGGTCCCACCCTCGTGAGTGTCTCATTGGCCGGAGTTCGCCGCGTCAGTTGCAGCTTCGGCGCATGCGCACTTGCCTCTTCTTTATTGAAATATGGGAGCTATCCCTGTTGACATCCTATTGGCTGAAGTTCGCCGCGTCAGCGGCATGTCCGGCGCATGCGCACTGGCCATTTTCACATGTAGGAGCGTCACTTCCTATTGAAGTGATGCATATCCTGTGGGGACCTATTTGAGCGCTGCACACCGCTCGATCAACACAGCTGACTGCTGGGACTGCTCTGGACTGCTGTAAACTCCCCTCTAAGGCACAGGCCTACAGGTACGCCGACTCTGATCTCACTGCAGGACTGACACTTAGTCTCAGTCCTGCATGACTCACTAACATATACCCATGTCTGCTTTTCAGCCTGGCCATCGTACTCAAGGCCCTGTGGAGTGAGACGTTCTCTACTCAAACACAACACCAGGATCTATACTGGTGTATGCTAAGCCCTTTTTCTACTGTGATAACTACAGCCCTAGAAGTCCTGGAGGACATTATCTGTCGCTGCATACAAGCAGCCTCCGCCCAGCAGTATACCCAGCTGTTGTTTATTGTGGTGAGCTCCTTCTACATATACTTTGGCCATACACTTTGTTCTTCGGTTCTTATCTTTTATTCTTTATATGTATTGTGCCACACATACTATGGTCAACAATAGGGTGACCATTTATATATATATATATATATATATATATATATATATATATATATATATATTTTAGCGAGCACCCTTTATACTTTATGGCCATACACTTTATTTCTCAGTCTCTATCCCTCACGACTATACATGTATACCTTTCAAATTCACTGCATTATCTAGGTTCTTAGGAGAGCTATTTCACATTCACATATATATCCCCTTTCTCTTTTTTCTCCAGATTTTCACTATGATTGGCTAGTTGTTACTGACAAATAGCCAATCAAATTTTACCTAGGTGTGTGTTGCCATCGGCAGCACATTATCCGGCTTGTGAGTATACCCCTGTATTAATCCATATATAGCTCACTGTTCACTACAAAGGGGTGTTTCTTCATTATTTGTCCATCATGTTTTCACTACCTTTTTCACCAATGTTTCTTCTAATTGGGTCGATATTTCACTTGGTTTTCTTTTATAAGCACTATTATCTTACACTAATCAAGCTCTTTCTCTCTCCCCCCCTCCCCCTCTTCACCCCTTCCTACCACCCCTTATCTCCAAACTCCCTTCCCTCTCCCTTCCCTCTCCACCCCTTCCCATTGGGCGCCACCTTAGCGCCATTACCACCCTCCACTGCCTTGGCATGGGGATTGGTCTACGTGCTGGGCTGGTGTCCTATGCATGGTTTGCTCCTGGGTATCTGCGCTATGCGGTGTCAGCAACTTTTATCATTTAATATATGTGTTGTTTTTATGCTGTTTTATATTTGTTTTTTTCTATGTATTAAAAGATGCTAAATATATTTTTTGCTGTTTATATATGTGTTTAAATAGATCACTGTGCTCCTGAAGAAGCGGTAACTCGCAAAACTAGTAGAGCAAGTCAAGACCACACATGATACACTAGACCCATGGCTCTCGCCAACTTGCTTCATACAATCACTGTTTTACCAGCCTCTGGTTTGCTGGTTTTGCATTCCAACTAAGGTGGAATGCCTGTATGTTATATACCTTGAAGTATTGTTAAAGCGTGAACCCAAGCCCTTTATCTAAGTATAAACAAACTGTTATTGTTTGAATGTTTATATGTACTTTTTCATTACTTTGTTTAAAAATAAATACCCCTAGTTTTTTACAACATTTATCCATGTGCCGCCTAAAGTAAATTTTTCTAGTCTATTTTTCTTCTATGATATCGGGACGTTGGCACATTTGTACATGTGCATCCACAGTGTCACCCTGTGAGGATGCACGTTTAAGCAATTTTTTTGAAACCTTCTGCTACCTTACTGCCAGCCTAATACCAATCAGGCCTGCATCCTGACTCCGCTCCAGCCTATGCTCCTATTCCTGACTTGTCCGCCAGTGTGTGACCCGGCCTGCCTGTACCTGCTGCTATCTCTTCAGCCCTTCGGAGTCCTGCTGAGCATCCATCCCACCTGCTGTCGCACCTGCTCCTCTGCCTGTGGTGTTCCTGTACCAAGCCAGTACCTGCCTTCCGCTGACCGCGGCTCCTGGTCTTCTCCTGTACCGGTGTTCCTCCGCAGTCTCTTCAGGGATTCCAGTCCAGCTCCATTGTCAGCGATCATGCCAGGCACTCGTGCGACTCTGCACTCCTGCGCCTCCTGTCTGCTCTATCAGGGGCCTCGAGTCAGAGGTGTAAGAGAGGCCGTCCTCTGCATATCAGGCTCTACCGCCAGGTACGTGACAGTCGGACACAAACTGGGGGCTTGAGTTGCTAACGAGCTCAGCTGGAAAGCCCACTCTTATGAAGATTGCCAGCAGAGCAGCAGAAATCTTGTCTGCCCAGAGGAAAGAGAGCCAAAGCCTCCGGATGCCATGGAGCATAGTCAACTACTGTTAGGATATAACATTTGCCTGAACTGCTAAGGATGGCTAGAGGCCCAATGATGTCCACTGCCACCCTCTTAAAAGCTTCATCAATCACAGTGAAAGGTTGTAGCGGAGTTCTGTGCACATCTCCTGCCTTGCCAACCTTCTGGCATGTAACAGGACCGACAGTAGTCCGCTATGTTGGCAAGCATGCAAGGCCAGTAAAAGTTATGTACGACGCAGGCCCTGGTCTTCGTGATCCCCATGTGCCCTGCTAGGGGAATTTCATGTGCCACTTTCAGCAATTGTCCCCTAATTTAGCTGGGTACCACATGCCGTCTCCTACCCATTTTGGTCTAATTCCCCTCTGTGGGCAGACTCTACTTGTACAGCTTCGCTTTGCCCGGGAGACCTTTTGTTTTTCATTCTCTGAAGGGGGACAATCAGCTATTTAGCTAAACTCCTGAGGTGCTGTAGGGTTTGGTCATCCTGCAGTGCCATCTCAAAAGCTGCACTGCAAGTCCCAGCCAGCTGTCCTATGGCGAACAAAGACAACTGCTGAGGCTCATCAGAGATGGAGTCCCCTGGGTCAGAACAAAGAGGGAATGGGGGTTTTATCCTGCTGTTCTGGGACCAGAGCCTGGGTCTCAGCTGTCTTTGCAGCACTGCAACTGACCACCAATATTGGCAATGCATCATCATCACATTCATCACTAACATCAGTGGAACAGGAGTCTGTTGTTTGCACATGCAAGGGGGCACCTCTCCTTCCCTTGGAGAAGGAGAACCCTGTACTTCTACTCCACCCTCCTCCCTCTATTCATCCACAGGTTGCCCAGATATTAACCCAGCATCTGTACTCAGTGCCTTGGTAGGTCCATGGGTGTATCCAGGGTGTCCTCAGAAAGTGCGTAGTAGGAAACAAGGGTCCACAAATCTACAGCCAACAAAACTGCTGTGGGGATCTCAGAGACTCGCACCTAATTTATCCTGCTCCCTGCACCCCAATCAGTGAAAACATATACATAGGGGACACGTGAACAGGTCCCCTAACTTCAGTAAGGGTAAGAAACTTTTCCCAGATGGGGTCTCCTATCAACTCTGGTCTAGCTAAGGTGATTTCTGCTCCTATGTCTCAAAACCCAGTTATGGTCCGGTTGCAAGTTGTCATTGGGTCCCCAAGCTTTTACACTGACAAACAGCATGGAGGAAGGGTTTCTGGCTGGCTGATGTGGTCTTCTGCTCATGGCAATAAGTCCTGGAATGTCCGTGTGAACAGGCACAGAATGTGGTGTTTTTTCAAAGGACAAGTAAATATTAATGTCACCATCTTTTTCCATTACCGGAAATATTGCCGCCTGGCTTACAGACAGAGGTGCTTTAGGTTCTTATTCTGTTCCTGCTGCTGGAGCCTAGCAATCTTGAGTTTGTACAGACGACCAGCTTCCCTCTGTGCAGCCTCTCTCTCAGCCTGGCACTCAAACTGCAGATATGTCATAGGTTCTGTATCCATTATGCATTGCAGTGCTTCCTGCATCCGAGGAGAGTCTATGTTGGTGCTGGCATGCTTACACTGCGGATTGATGGTTGCCTTCTTCAATACCCCAGTGTCTGTTTCTGTATGCCCATCTTGCAAGGCTTTGTCTGAACCACTGGTATCTGAGACAATGGGAATCCCTTCATTTCCAGGTTCCCCCAGGTCCTGATCTGCCCGGATAGCCACCTCTTGTAGGTCATGAATCAAGCCTTTCCACATTTTGCCATAGACCGTAATCCCTCTTGCTTCACACTCAGCACTCAGATCATCTTTTCTAATTTTCTTATAGTCTGCCAAACCAAGCATGTTTGTAACAGTAAAATATAGGACAGAAAAAGAGCTAGGGAGGGAAAAATTCCTGTATGTCTCTTTATTTATAAAAAATATATATACAGTTGTGTTTAAAAGTTTGCATACCCTGGCAGAAATTGTGAAATTTCTATTATCCATTAATTATTCCATTTATTATCACATCGTGTTTTGGATCCTTTTTGGCCCTGATAAAAAGTTTACATACCCTGGAATGTTTGGCCTTAGTACAGACAGAGAAGAGATGTTACACAGGTTACAATGGCAATTAAAGTTTAATTTTCCACATTTGTGGCTTTTTAAATCACAATTATTGTATGTGTATAAATAAATAGTCAACAAGTTTATTAGCTCTCACATAGATGCACTAAGCAGGTTAGACACTGAGCCATGAGGAGGTAGAAAAGAACAGTCAAAAGACCTGCGTAACAAGGTAATGAAACTTTACAAAGATGGAAAAGGATATAAAAAGATATCCAAAGCCTTGAATATGCCTGTCAGTACTGTTCAATCACTTAATAGGAACTGTTCGGGATACAAAGAAAAACCCACAGGTAACCTCAGAAGAAATACAGGCTGCTCTGGAAAAAGATGGTGTGGTTGTTTTTAAGGAGAAAAATATGGTGATACTTGAACAAAAAACTATCTTTGTAAAGTTTCATTACCTTGTTAAGCAGGTCTTTTGACTGTTATTTTCTTCCTCCTCATGGCTCAATGTCTAGCCTGCTTAGTGCATCTATGTAAGAGCTAACAAACTAATTGACTATTTATACACAGACACTAATTGTGATTTAAAAAGCCACAAATGTGGGAAATTAACCTTTAAATGCCATTTTAAAATGTGTGTGCCACCTTCTGTGTCTGTACCAAGGCCACGGTATGTAAACTTTTTATCAGGGCCATTTGGGCGATTTGTGTTATTATGATTTAAAAAGGATCCAAAAAAAAATATGTGGTCATAAATGGCTGCATGTGATTGCTATCCTTAAAAAAAAAGACAGTTTTTTGAATGATCAGTCATATTTTCAATATTACTTTCAAAATGTCACAATTTCTGTCAGGGTATGCAAACTTTTGAGCATGGCTGACTATGTGTGTGTGTGTATATATATATATATATTCTTTTTATTATTATTTAGAGATTGTGTGTGTATATATATATATATATATATATATATATATATATATATATATATTGTGACAGCAGGAAGGTAAAGTCACCTGGTTGCATCCAGGGGGGTAGATATATTTCGCCCAGATTCAGGCTTTACGCTGACTTATACAGCTAGGTGGAGAGTTGTATAAGCCCAGCTGAGACTAGTGGGCTCATTGATGACTCATACCTCTAGGGAGAGGGCTGGGCGTCGTGCAGACAGGGAGTTGATGAGGCCAGCTGAAGCTTGTCAGCTCATTTAGGCCTCTATAAAAAACTCCCAGATTCATTAGATGTTGGCTCATGCCTGGAAGCAGACCTGTGTGGACTGTCTAGGGAGAGTGAACCCCTGTGCGGTGAGAGAAAGCCTGTGTGGCTATATTTTGCTTGGACATTTAAAACCAGGGACTAGGACAGCACTAGGCTGATCCCAGTCGTTAGTTAGGAAACCTGTAAGTTTAGTCAGAGGTCAAGTTGACCAGGATTTATTTTGTTTATGTTTTTTTTGCCTTGCTGTGTTTTTGTCACTGTAAATAGAAAATAAACCGCACCTTTTTGATTTTGAAAACCACAACCTCCGTCTGCTGGGCCTGTTTTGGGTGGGGAGCCCATCCCGGGGGTCACACATACCCGCTGCCGAGCTAGCCCCCTCACAGTTGGTGGAGAACCAGTGGCAGTTTTTTTTTAAGCCAGCATGGAGGAGATACTGAAACAGCTGGCTCTAGCAAATGCCAATCAACAGCAGACAAATGCAGGTTTGCAAAGGAGCCTTGCAGCCCAGCAGCAAGCTCATCAACAGAGCCTTGCAACTTTACAACAGAGTCTGGAGGCTCAGCAACAAGCCCAACAGCAATCTGAGGCCCGCTTCATAGACCTGTTGCAGAAGCAAGAGCAGAGACTACAACAACAGATGGAAGCAGTAATGCAGCAACGTCCGCAGACCAGTGAGGAAAGCCGTCCCACTAATACCGCGTCCTTTGGGGTGAGTCGTTTATTGACAAAAATGACTGGAGAGGATGATCCAGAGGTATTTTTGACCACATTTGAAAGGACCGCTGAAAGAGAAAAGTGGCCTGAGGAGCAGTGGGCTGGACTAGTGGCTCCTCTGTTAACTGGTGAATCGCAGAAAGCTTACTATGACCTAGAGCCTAACCAAGCAAAAGACTATGTGATGCTAAAAGCTGAAATATTGGCAAGGCTGGGTGTCACCCTGGCTGTCCGGGCTCAGCGTGTGCATAACTGGACTTTCCAGCTTGGAAAACCCCCCAGGTCTCAAATGTATGATCTCATTCACCTGAGCAGAAAGTGGCTACAGCCAGAGACTTTGTCCGCACCAAAGATTGTGGAACGTGTTGTAATGGATCGGTTTTTGAGAGCTCTTCCTACTGCCATCCAAAAGTGGGTAAGCCATGGAGACCCAGAGACGGCCGATGGTCTTGTGGATCGTGTGGAGAAATACTTGGCTACAGAGAACCTGACGGCCTCTTCCAGAGACACTCGGACTTTCCACCCTAAGACCAGACCATCCCCAGGGGCGGATAAGAGGATTCCAAGGGGTGAGGGTGGAGAGAGTGAGAGGGTGGGAGCTCTACCCCAAGTTTGGCGAGAACAGCCTGGGAAATCAGCGGCTCAAGAGGCCGCAAGAAGGATCGTTTGCTACCGCTGCCGGCAAGCGGGACATATTGCAGCAAATTGCCCGGTTGTGGAGGAACCCATGCAGTGTGACTTTCTGACGGGCAGACGTCAGTCGCTGTGTGCGACAGTCGCATGCACTGCCATTCGGGGAACTGAGAAACATTTATGCAAAATGTGTATTAATGGTAGAAATGTTGTGGTATTGCTGGATTCAGGTAGCCTTGTGACCCTGATAAAGGCTGAGTTAGTTAAAACAGAGGTCTCTGGGAATAGCAAGGTAGCCGTTATTTGTGTGCATGGGGACACCCGAGAGTATCCAGTGACTACGGTGTGTTTCGAGACCCCCAAAGGTACCCTCTCTCATCCAGTGGGCTTAGTATCTCAGTTACCGCATGACGCCATTGTGGGAAGGGATTTTCCGAAGTTCTGGGAACTGTGGGATGATCCTGAGCCCCCCACTGGTGCCCCTATGTACCAGGAATGTGATAGCCAGAACTCCCCTGAGAGTGGTGAGGACTCTCCGGAATTTCCCTTGTCAGTATTGGCAGGGGAGACTCAAGAAACTGGAGAGGAGCCCACCTCCTCAGACGAAAACCTACCGTCTGTGGAGTTTTCTGATCTTGAGGTTCACAGGGAAAACTTTGCCACAGAACAGTTGAAAGACCCCGCCCTAATAAAGGCACGGGAAAACGTAGTGAAAATAGATGGCGAGTTAGTGAACCCAGATAATACTGGCACTTACCCATACTTCAGCGTAGAGAAGGACCTACTGTATCGGGTGGCAAAAAGGGCAGAAGAAACCGTTGAGCAGCTTGTGGTGCCCAAACCTTACAGGAAGTTGGTGTTGGAGTTGGCCCATGGGCACATTCTTGGAGGTCATCTGGGGACAGAGAAAACCCGAGAGAGGGTATTACAGAGATTCTATTGGCCTGGGGTGATGAAGGACATAGAAAATTATTGTTCCTCCTGCCCTGTGTGTCAGAGGTCGGCCCCGATGCCACATTTCCGTAGCCCGCTGGTCCCTCTACCCATCATTGAGGTCCCGTTTGAGAGAATCGCAATGGATTTGGTAGGTCCTATAATCAAGTCCGCTAGGGGGCACCAGTACATATTGGTTATAATGGACTATGCCACCCGTTATCCAGAAGCGATCCCTCTCAGAAATACCTCGGCCAAAACCATAGCCAAAGAGCTATCTCTTGTTTTTAGCCGGGTGGGTATTTGTAAAGAACTGCTTACGGACCAAGGTACACCCTTTATGTCCCGGGTTATGAAAGAGCTGTGTAAATTGTTCAAAGTGACGCAATTGCGTACATCTGTGTATCACCCCCAAACCGATGGGCTGGTTGAAAGATTCAACAAAACCCTAAAACAAATGTTGAAGAAAGTGGTGGATAGAGATGGAAGGGATTGGGACTGTCTACTTCCTTATTTGATGTTTGCTATTAGGGAGGTGCCCCAATCCTCTACGGGATTCTCCCCCTTTGAGTTACTGTATGGGAGACACCCAAGAGGGCTGTTGGATATTGCCAAGGAAACTTGGGAAAGTGAGAGTTCTCCCCACAGGAGTGTGATTGAGCATGTCGCCCTGATGCAAGATCGAATTGCACAGGTAATGCCCATCGTGAAGGAACATTTGGCCCAAGCGCAGTTGGCACAGCAGAGAGTGTACAACCGTGGAGCCAAGACCCGTACCTTTTCCCCGGGGGATAGGATATTGGTACTTGTCCCTACGGTTGAAAGTAAATTCCTTGCCAAATGGCAAGGCCCCTACGAGATAATGGAAAAAGTGAGCGAAGTGAATTACAAGGTCAGACAACCAGGAAGGCGAAAGCCCGAACAGATCTATCACGTTAATCTGTTGAAAGCCTGGAGGGATAGAGAGTCCCTAGTCGCAGACACTTGGTCACCAGCTCAAACTGGTTGCGTGATTCCTGAGGTTGGAATCGCAGCCACCTTGTCACAACCCCAACAACAGGAGGTTAAGGAGTTTGTACTTCGCAACAAGGAGGTATTCTCTGAGCTGCCGGGACAAACATCTGGGGTAGAGCATGACATTATTACCCCGCCCGGTGAAAGGGTGAAGTTAAAACCCTATCGGATCCCAGAGGCCCGACGGGAGGCAATACGGGAGGAAGTACAGAGAATGCTGAACTTAGGGGTGATAGAGGAGTCCCAAAGTGATTGGTCTAGTCCCATTGTGTTGGTGCCTAAACCGGATGGGAGCTGGCGATTTTGTAACGATTTTCGTCAGTTGAACAAAGTTACAAAATTTGACACCTACCCCATGCCACGTATAGATGAGTTGATCGACCGGCTGGGAACAGCCCGATACATGACGACTCTTGACCTCACAAAAGGGTATTGGCAAATCCCCCTGGCCAAGTCGGCCAAAGAGAAAACCGCATTTGTAACCCCAGACGGGGCGTTCCAATATAAAAGAATGCCGTTCGGGTTACAGAATGCGCCGGCCACATTCCAGCGGAAAATGGACCAGATGCTGAGGCCCCATCGGAAGTATGCTGCGGCTTACCTGGATGACATAATTGTCCATAGCACAGATTGGGCCTCACATCTGCCAAAAGTGCAAGCAGTCCTGGACTCTGTTCGGGAAGCAGGGTTTACGGCTAACCCCAAGAAGTGTACCATTGGGCAGGAGGAGGCCAAATATCTTGGGTACACCATTGGGAGGGGAGTAATAAAACCCCAACTCAACAAAGTCGAGGCCATCCAGAGTTGGCCACGTCCCAACAGCAAGAAGCAGGTACGAGCCTTTCTGGGAATCGCTGGGTATTATCGGCGATTCATTCCCCACTTTGCTTCTAAGGCTGTGCCCCTAACCAACCTGACGAAGGGGAAAGGGTCGGTCATGATTAAATGGACCCCCGAGGCTGAGGCAGCATTCCAATTCTTGAAACAAGCCTTATGTAGCCAGCCAGTGTTGTACTCACCCGACTTCTCTAGAGACTTTGTCGTACAAAGTGATGCGTCAGATGTGGGGTTAGGAGCAGTATTGTCCCAGGTCTGGAACGGGGAAGAGCACCCAGTCATTTACCTCAGCAGGAAGTTGAAGTCCCATGAGGTAAATTACGCCACCGTTGAAAAGGAGTGTTTAGCGGTGAAGTGGGCTCTAGATTCCCTTCGGTACTACCTGCTAGGTAGGCACTTTGACATGGTTACGGATCACGCTCCGTTAAAGTGGATGGCTCAAAACAAGGAAACAAATAGAAGAGTGAATAGGTGGTTCCTGGCCCTCCAGGAATTCAACTTCACAGTAAAGCATCGCCCTGGCGTTCAAATGGGGAATGTGGATGCTTTGTCTCGAGTACATGAATGCCTGATTGCTGGTGTTCCAACCCCGAGGTTAAAACAAGAGGGGGGGGTATGTGACAGCAGGAAGGTAAAGTCACCTGGTTGCATCCAGGGGGGTAGATATATTTCGCCCAGATTCAGGCTTTACGCTGACTTATACAGCTAGGTGGAGAGTTGTATAAGCCCAGCTGAGACTAGTGGGCTCATTGATGACTCATACCTCTAGGGAGAGGGCTGGGCGTCGTGCAGACAGGGAGTTGATGAGGCCAGCTGAAGCTTGTCAGCTCATTTAGGCCTCTATAAAAAACTCCCAGATTCATTAGATGTTGGCTCATGCCTGGAAGCAGACCTGTGTGGACTGTCTAGGGAGAGTGAACCCCTGTGCGGTGAGAGAAAGCCTGTGTGGCTATATTTTGCTTGGACATTTAAAACCAGGGACTAGGACAGCACTAGGCTGATCCCAGTCGTTAGTTAGGAAACCTGTAAGTTTAGTCAGAGGTCAAGTTGACCAGGATTTATTTTGTTTATGTTTTTTTTGCCTTGCTGTGTTTTTGTCACTGTAAATAGAAAATAAACCGCACCTTTTTGATTTTGAAAACCACAACCTCCGTCTGCTGGGCCTGTTTTGGGTGGGGAGCCCATCCCGGGGGTCACACATACCCGCTGCCGAGCTAGCCCCCTCACAATATATATATATTGTGACAGCAGGAAGGTAAAGTAAAGTCACCTGGTTGCATCCAGGGGGGTAGATATATTTCGCCCAGATTCAGGCTTTACGCCGACTTATACAACTAGGTGGAGAGTTGTATAAGGCTAGTGGGCTCATGGATGACTCATACCTCTAGGGAGAGTGTGGGGCGTCGTGCAGACAGAGATGAGGAGACCAGCTGAAGCTTGTCAGCTCATTTAGGCCTCTATAAGAACTCCCAGCTTCATTAGATGTTAGCTCATGCCTGGAACCAGACCTGTGTGGACTGTCTAGGGAGAGTGAACCCCTGTGCGGTGAGACAAAGCCTGTGTGGCTATTTGCTTGGACATTTAAAACCAGGGACTTAGGGACTAGGACAGCACTAGGCTGATCCCAGTTGTTAGTTAGGAAACCTGTATGTTTAGTCAGAGGTCAAGTTGACCAGGATTTATTTTGTTTATGTTTCTTTTGCTTTGCTGTGTTTTGTCACTGTAAATAGAAAATAAACCGCACCTTTTTGATTTTGAAAACCACAACCTCCGTTTGCTGGGCCTGTTTTTGTGTGGGGAGCCCATCTCGGGGGTCACACACACCCGCTGCCGAGCTAACCCCCTCACAATATATATATATATATATATATATATATATATATATATATATATATATACACACACACACACACACACACACACACACACACACACACACACACACACACACACACACACACACACACAGAGTGCCTTGAAAAAGTATTCATACCCCTTGACATTTTTCACATTTTGTCATGTTATAATCAAAAACATAAATGTTTTAGATTGGGATTTTATGTGATAGACCAACACAAAGTGGAAGGAAAATTATAAATGGTTTTCTAAATTTTTTACAAATAAATATCTGAAAAATGTGCCGTGCATTTGTATTCAGCCCCCAGAGTCAATAATTTGTTAGAACCACCTTTTGCTGCAATTCTAGCTGCAAGTCTTTTTGGGTATGTCTCTACCAGCTTGGCACATCTAGAAAGTGACATTTTTGCTCATTCTTCTTTGCAAAATAGCTCAAGCTCTGTCAGATTGGATGGAGAGCGTCTGAATAGTGTTGAGCGAACCCGAACTGTAAAGTTCGGGTCCGTACCGAACTTTAGCTTTTTCCCGAACCCGAACTGTGCCCAAAAAGTTCGGGTTCGGTAATCTAATAACGCATTTAGAAATGCTTCAGGGGCCAGCCAATCACCTTTTGATTAGCTGGTGTGCCCTTAGAAGCCATCATAGCCATGCCTACTAATGGCATGGCTGTGATTGGTCAGTGCAACATGTGACCCAGCTTCTATATAAGCTAGAGGCACACAGCACACATGACACTCTGCTTCAGAATAGATAGGGAGAGGATCTAGTCTGCTGCTGCTGCTTTTAGGGAGAGATAGAAAGATAGAAGAGGTAGTCCTGATTCTACAATCTGAGGGAAAAGATAGAGAGATAGTGTAGTGTAGGGCCAGGTTCCTGTGTTGGTGCTTTCAGGGAGAGAGAATATTATATAGGAGTCCAGATTCAGAGATTAAAATCAGCGATCTGCATAGGTCTACCTATTTGGGAGGCGCATGCGCGGGGCTGACTAGGCAGGTAATGTCCACCTAGCGCTCCGCATCTACCGGGACTTGACAACCGACATAAAACGAGTTGAAGACGCTAACTGTACCGAAACGGTAACCGATAGATAGCTAATACTCTCAGGCTCATAGATATATGATGTATAGTGGGAGAAGATCAAGGCTTAAAACACCAAAGGTCCCTGAAGCGCTGACGAAAGCTGTGACTAAAATGGCAGCAGCCTCTTCTTCCCGCTCCTCATTACCTCATTCACAGAAACTGAGTAAAGCTCAGTCAGCTTATAATATAGACCCTGAACCTGAATTTGACTTTAATTTGAGTCCGAATATCCTACAAAGTACAGCACCAAATTCAGACCTTATTGCCCAATTTGAAAGAGTTTTACAGAGGGCACTACAAAACACCTCAGATTCCATCACAGAGAAACTGACGCGGGAAATCCGTGAGGTGGGCAGACGAGCATCAGTATTGGAGCAAAGGATGGATGAAATTGATGGAATAACTGCATATAACACAGACGAATTGGAATTATTGAGAGAAGACAATATCTCCCTTAACAACCGTTTAGAAGAATATGAGAACAGAGCCAGAAGGTCTAATCTAAGAATACGTGGTATACCAGAATCTATATTAGACCTCCAACCTACAATTACCACACTCCTTCATGAACTAATTCCTGCAGTTCCTATTGAACGCTTGGAGATGGACAGGGTCCACTGTGGGGACACTCACAGTTAGTGTAGGACCACAGATTCCAGGGGGCCTTGGCGTGGCTCTGTGGCTCACGCATGCGTTTGCAAATGCGTGCGGACAAACCCCTGTTTTTAACGCATACTGTTAGACAGGTTAATTGGTTGTCAGCTAGCTGGTCGGTAAGTATGCTTGGTTTTTCCTGGGCATTCCCCAGGCCTTTGTTGTTATCTGCTTTAGCCTTCCAATGCTGCTTACTGTTATGGCCAGCTATAGATGAGGGCGATGGACATGTGTTTGTTTTCACCTGTGGTGCTTGTATTGGTCCAGCAGTGCACCAACACCTTTGCTGCCATTGTGCTATGCTGGGTGTTTGGTGTGCTCCTGTACCTTTAAGGAGGGGTGGCTCCCCTTCAGTCCACCTGTCCTCATCTAACCATCAGAATGCATGTGCCTCCATTGTGGGGACACTCACAGTTAGTGTAGGACCACAGATTCCAGGGGGCCTTGGCGTGGCTCTGTGGCTCACGCATGCGTTTGCAAATGCGTGCGGACAAACCCCTGTTTTTAACGCATACTGTTAGACAGGTTAATTGGTTGTCAGCTAGCTGGTCGGTAAGTATGCTTGGTTTTTCCTGGGCATTCCCCAGGCCTTTGTTGTTATCCATAGAACATTAGCCCCCGAAAAGAAGAAGGTCCCCCAAGAGACATTGTTATTAAGCTGCACTACTTCAATACCAAAGAACTACTTCTAGAAGCAGCCCGCAATAAAGATGCTCTGATTTTCCAAGGGCACAAATACCAGGTTTTCCAAGACCTCTCACAGCAAACCCTAACCAAAAGAAAGATGATGAAGCCTCAACTTTTAATTCTTCAACACAATCGCATACCTTATCGTTGGGGCTTCCCATTTGCCCTACGTTTCACATATAAAGGTAACTCCTACACCTGCAAATCAACTAATTATGGAGATAAGATCTTCAAAGAACTTCGTCTATCCATACCTGAAAATACCTCAGAAGGATCCAAGAGAAGAGCTTCCTCAGGTTCTCCCACAGCACAACAAGACCTGTCAGCTCTTCAAGCCCTCTCCAACACTAACAAAAGAAGCCGCTTAGCTGCTCCACAACAAACTGTCGAAGATCAAATGGACGGAGTCTATTCCAATTGGTGATATAAAAAATAAAATTATTATTATTATCTAGATACTCGGTTAATAACCTGTTATGGTGACCCCTGAGGCAGACTTATCCTCTGTCTCAGCCGGTTTAACTCTTTATTGGGTTCTCCAAAGATTATCCACTTTGCATGTGATAATATTCATAGACTAATAGCTATGGAAGAATTAACTACAACCACATTATACATATATATAGCTGAGTCACAAATCTATGTCATAAAAGAACTGCATGGATTTTGTGAATACACCTCTAATAGTTTACCTGCTAAAGTGTTACCTCCCGTGCGTGAGTCAGAGAAACCCTTCAGTAATTCTCCACTGTCATTATATACATCCCAGTTATTCTAAATGAATTACATAATCTTTATATTATTTCACTGCCTCGCGCATGGGACACTACACTTCTTATCCTATACAGATCCTAATAGGAAACTTAAATGGTTATTGTTTTGTTTAAATTTGCCTTTAAAACTTGTTCAGTACAATAAGTTATATGTTATAAAGTTATACAGGTTGTTCGGTTCTCGTAGACAGCCCACTGCACCTCACAAACGTTCCTTACGTGCCTGGTATAATATACCAGACATCCTTTGGACGAAATAGTACCCATTGTGTGGTAACTGTTGCCACACATTGGATACTAGCTCCAATTCGGAGCTCAACTTAAATACTTAACACATTAATAAACTTCTCTCCATCACATTAATACCAGATTTATTATTTCATTTATTCCCCCCCCCCCCTCCCAAGAAATAAAATAAAATAAAATTACCCAATACATAACTGATACCTACCTTTTCATATCCTTTTTCTTAGCTTTAAACAATTTAACGTACATTTCTCCTGAACTCTCCAACTACTACCTACACACTATATATATTCTGTTTAAGCTTACTCATTTATTACCATGACTTCTCTAAATGTGCTTACACTAAATGTACAGGGTCTCAATTCCCCTCCTAAAAGAACGAAAGCCTTTCAATTTTTCTCTTCTCTTTCAGCACATATTGTGTGCTTACAAGAGACACATTTTTCTACTCTTTCCTCTCCCAAATTTTGCCATCGTCGATATCCCCAAATTTTCAAAGCCTCAGCCTCAACTAAACAAAGGGGAGTAATGATAGCTTTCCATAACACTACACCATTTACTCTCCAGGCTGAGATTACAGACCCTGAAGGTCGATACCTAATACTCACAGGTTTATTATTAGATGCCGAAGTAACCATTGTCACATATTATGCCCCGAACAAAAACCCTCTTGCCTTTCTTTCACACCTATTCACTATTGTAGATACACATAAAAAAGGGATGCTTATAATGTGCGGAGACTCAAACCAAGCAATATACCCAATTCTGGATAAATCCCCTACACCTTCCTCAAACCTCCGCCCCACTTACCAAAACCTGCTCAACCAACATACACTACTGGACACTTGGCGTGAACAACATCCTAAAAAACGACAATATACCCACTATTCCCACCCACACAAACAATTCTCTCGAATTGATCATTTATTTACTAATATCAATTCTGCACACCTTATCCTTCACTCCCAAATTATTCCATGTACATGGTCAGACCATAATGCTACTATCACTACCTTCTCTTCCCTTGTCCCAAAACCCAACTATCGCTCTTGGACTATAAATGACAATCTTTTAGCCATCCCGACCTATAGACAAACAATTGAAAAAACTATTCAAGAATATTACACGAATAATAAGTCGCCAGATATTATTCCTTTGACGCTTTGGGAAGCCCACAAACCAACAATAAGAGGAGTATGCCTCAGTCAAGCAGATCATCTTAAAAAACAGAATAAAATTATTCAGACAAAATTGGAAGAAACTTTTTACAAAGCTTCAGAGGATTTTCAAACAACTCCTTCCCCCAGTAACAAACTAACCTATGATAAAGCAAAGCTGGAACTAGACATTTTCTTAACGGACTCGGCAGAAAAAATCCTCGAAAATCTAGACATACATTATATATGAAAGCAAATAAACCCACTACCTTTTTAGCTCTAGCTTTACGTAAAGCAGACCACATTAGAAAACCAATACGACTGCAAATTACAAAAAATAATTTTTCTAGCAATCCACTAAAGATAGTAAATGAATTCCAAAGGAAACTGACAGATTTATACAAAGATACCCATAAAATAGACCAAACAAAACTATCCTCTTTACTTTCTACTATTCAACTGCCCTCACTCAACACTAACCAACTTGAATCCCTTGAAAGACCTATTACAACAGAGGAATTACAATTAGCTATAAAAACTTTGAAACTGCATAAGCGTCCTGGCCCAGATGGCTTTTCAGCCACATATTACAAACGATTCTCCACACTACTCTCCCCTCTCCTAACAGAAGCTTTTAATTCTCTCCTCTCAGGACATTTTTTTCGTCCTGAAACCCTTCTAGCCTCTATATCAATGATACCTAAACTGAACTCTGACGACACTTCCTGGTCCAATTATAGACCTATCTCAGTACTAAATTTAGACATCAAATTACTAGCTAAGATCCTTTCAAATAGACTTAACCCCATAATAGGGAAACTCATAAATAAAGACCAAACCGGCTTCATACCATCCAGACACACGGGAGACAATATACGGAGGGCAACCCTTCTTGCACATATGGCACGTACCCGGCGCATCCCTGCCTGCTTCCTCTCAATAGATATCCAGAAAGCATTTGACACTTTATCTTGGGATTATCTAAAATCTATTCTCCAAAAATGGGGTTTCGGAACAAATTTTCTACAATGGCTATTATCACTGTATGATAATCCAAAAGCACATGTTTTATACTCAGGATTTCGATCTGAACCCATAAAAATAGAAAGAGGAACCAGGCAGGGCTGCCCTTTATCCCCACTCCTTTTCGCTTTAGCGATCGTACCCCTTGCACAAATGATTCGTACGAATGTCAATATTAAAGGTCTCGAATTGGGTGGACACCAGCATAAGCTATGTATGTTTGCTGATGACATTTTGATTTTTCTCACGTCTCCCCTAACATCAGCACCTAACCTTATAGATACACTTACTAAATTTAGTATGATCTCCGGCCTGAAAATAAACACCCAAAAATCTAAAGCCCTGAATATCTCACTCCCTCTGGAATTACTTACGGAATTACAAAACTCTCTTCCCTTTACCTGGTCTAACACACATATTACCTACCTAGGTATCTCATTTACAGCTGACCCATCTAATTTATATCAAGCTAATTACCCTCCTTTACTAAAACAACTTACCTCATTGATGAAGAATTGGTCCACATTACCACTGGCATGGTTGGGTAGAATAACTGTAGCTAAAATGTCCATATTACCAAAACTTTTATATCTTTTTAGAAACCTTCCAATCCGGGTCCCAGCCTACTTTTTCCGAATCATCCAACGCAAAGTGTTGCAATTTATATGGGGCAAAATTAAACCACGCTTATCACAAAATACCCTTTTTACTCCTCGAACACAGGGAGGTCTAAGCGTACCCAACTTTAGCAAATACTACTATGCTGCCCAACTTGCCCAACTCCCTAAATATCATGCCACTAAGGAGATTCCACTATGGGTTTCGATCGAATCGGCCGATTGTGACCCCCTTTCACTGGCAAATATCCTATGGCTCCCCCCTTCACTCCGGCGAAGAATTTCTAACCCTATTACCAAACATAGGCTGACTATCTGGGACAGGTTCAAATCACGATTTAGATTACAATCCTTACATAACCCTCTTCTTTCCTTCTTACATAACCCTGATTTCTATCCGGCCTGGACCTTCCCATCCTCTTTTTCAACTTGGTCTAAAAAAGGACTAATACGAACACACCAATTTATTGATTCAAATGAAATCATCCCCTTCCCCACACTTAGTGATACCTATGACCTACCTCCAACAGAAACCTTCAGATACTTACAAATTAAGAATTTTATACAGCTAAACAACCCTCAGAATATATTCACTGATGAACGCACAACATTTGAGCATACCTGCATTACTGACCCACATAAACGAGGCTTGATCTCTGACCTATACAGACAACTACTGCTTCCTATCTCTGAAAACCCTCCACCATACACATCTAAATGGGAATCCGATTTGAATCTCCAACCTGGAAATTTAAATTGGCCACAAATATGGAAAGCAACAAACTCAGCAACACCAAATATTGCTGCCCTAGAAACGAACTACAAGGTTCTCACACGATGGTACTTAGTTCCTGCTAGAATCTCTAAATTCCACCCACAATATCCTGCACAATGCTTTAGAGGTTGCACTGACAAAGGCACACAATTACATATTTGGTGGACCTGTCCCATTGTTCTCACCTTTTGGAAAAAAATATTTGATCTATTATCCACCATGTTTAGCACCACTTTGCAACCAGACCCCACAGTAGCTCTTCTAAATAGTAAACCCCCAAATATTACTAACCGACAATTTAAACTGATGTTATATGTAACTACAGCTGCAAAACAAATTGCTTTCGCATGGAAAACTTCCACTTTAAGCATTGTACCGGTTAAACATAGAATTAATCAGGCATTAATTCATGCTAAAACAGAAGCGATCTATTTAGATAAAATTGCCAAATTTGAAGCACTTTGGAGCCCATGGATAAATCACGACCTACCACAGGGCTTTGACCTTGCACTGGTACTGACTTAATTACAATGCCCTAATCACTATCCAATCCTATTTAGACACATAACCCCCACTCCTGACTCCCTCTGGAGAAATTTCCCACATCCTATCCCTTATTCCCCTGTTACCTTGATCTTGTCGAATTAGAGACCCACAAAATGTATTTCCACTCAATAAAACAATGTATATTTATACCACGGATGATTTAGTTCACTGACCTATCATTAACGACTTTAGTATGACACATAGTTGTCCATTTAGACAGTGACGACCCTCTTTATCTTCAGGACACGCCGAGCCACCTAGCTGGACCTTGGCCCTGATACGATTTAAGTTGACCGCGACTGTCTTTTATTAATATACCCAATTAAACTATTCATCTTCTTTTATGTATTCCTTACGATTAGATATTGATAAATCTGATAACAAATGGTATAAGATAAGCTTTCTTATCACATATTACTCTTTTTTCCCCCTTCCCCCCCTCCTCCCTTTTTCTTTTTTTCTCTCTTCCCTCTTTTATATACTGTTTCATTTAATGATTGTATTACTTATGCATTTATTTTCAATAATACATTTTCTTTACTCCATATTTATATACAAAATTGTAGAGAAGATAAAAATTCCATCTACACTTATCTACTTAATTTTAAAATCTTGTATAACATATATGAACTGTATTGTGTAATCTTTGATAAAATATTTGAAAAATGGAAAAGGTCTACCTATTTGTGTTGCAGTGCAGTCTTTTTTCACTGCCATGAGCCCAGTGTCAGAGAAAATCTAACTTTAAGGGGGAAAAAAAAGGCACTTTATTGTTCTCTTTTCCAAAAGACCCATAGGGCAAAAAAAAAAAAAAAAAAAAAAGCATTTTATTTTGCTAGTGCAAAAAAAGACCCGTTTAGGGCAAAAAAAAAAAAAAAAAAAAAAAAAAAATTTGCACTTTAATGTACGCTTGCAAAAAACGCCGTTTAGGGGCACAAAAAAAAGTTTGCAGTGTGTTATACATATTTTGAGGTGTGTGAAATAAACAATTTCTATATAGTTTTCTCCTACTGTGCTATACTAAAAAAACAACATTTTTTTTGAATAGCATTTTCTGCAGTTCTGTAGCTGTGCGATTCAGCGGTTACGTACTGTGGGTGTGTTCTGCTCTTCCAAAAAACGCCGTTTAGTGGCACCAAAAAAAGGTTGCAGTGTGTTATACATATTTTGAGGTGTGTGAAATAAACAATTTCTATATAGATTTCTCCTACTGTGCTATACTAAAAAAACAAAAATTTTTTTTCATAGCATTTTCTGCAGTTCTGTAGCTGTGCGATTCAGCGGTTAAGTACTGTGGGTGTGTTCTGCTCTACCAAAAACACCCATTTAGGGCAAGATCCTAAATTTTGAAAATATGAGGAGAAGGTCAAAGGGACGTGGTGGCCCCGGTCATGGTGCTGCTGGTGGAGCTCCTGTTGCAGGGAGAGGACGTGGTGGATCTGTGCCAGATACACGCACAAGTGAAACACCCTCCTCAGGTGCGAGTAGGCGACCGAGCCTGCGGCGGTATTTTGTCGCGCCTAATGAGGCTGTACGAATGTTTAGGCCAGGACAAGTACAGGCGATAGTAGATTGGGTTGCTGACAGTGCCTCGGGTTCCTTCACATTGTCTCCCACCCACTCTTCTGATGAAAGAACAGAGTTGGCACCTGAAACCCATGTCCATCAGTCTTTCACCTCACCCCCTTGCAAATCAGCCAAGAAGTCTGAGCCCCAAATCATGCAGCAGTCTCTTCTGCTTTTCGATGACTCTGTTAGCAGGGTTTCCCAGGGCCATCCACCTAGCCCTGCCCCAGAAGTGGAAGAGATTGAGTGCACCAATGCCCAACCACTTATGTTTCATGATGAGAACATGGGAGGACCATCGCAGTACGTCTCGGATGATGACGAAACACAGGTGCCAACTGCTGCTGCTTTCGCAATTGTGCAGACAGACAAGGAGGGCAGGGGTGAAGACTGGGTGGAAGATGATGTGGAGGACGATGAGGTCCTCGACCCCACATGGAATCAACGTTATGCAGGTGACCAGTGTAGTTTGGAGGAAGAGGCGGTGGTCGCACAGAGCCACCAGCACAGCAGAAGAGGGAGCAGGGTGCAAAAGCGGAGCGTCTGTCAGCTAGACAGTATGTCTGCTACTGCCCAACGCAGCAAGGGACCGAGCACACCAAAGCCAGGTCCAAGGAGTTCCCCAGCGTGGCAGTTCTTCACACAATGTGCTGATGACAAGACACGAGTGGTTTGCAAGCTGTGCAATCAGAGCCTGAAGCGAGGCATAAACGTTCTCAACCTGAGCACAACCTGCATGACCAGGCATCTAAGTTCAAAGCACGAGCTGCAGTGGAGTAGACACCTCAAAAACCAAGAAAGGTCTCTGGCTCCTCCTGCTTCCTCTTCTGCTGCAGTCTCGGCCTCTTCATCCACCTCTGTAGTGACAGTGGCACCTGCCACCCCGCAAACAGAGGATCTGCCAGCAACACTACCACCTGGGTCACCAACCATCTCCACAATGTCCCATGGAAGCGTTCAGCTCTCTATCTCCCAAACATTGGAGCGGAAGAGGAAGTACCCCCCTAGCCACCCGCGATCCCTGGCCCTGAATGCCAGCATTTCAAAACTACTGGCCATTGAAATGCTGTCATTCCGTCTGGTGGAGACGCAGAGTTTTAAAAGCCTGATGGCATTGGCTGTCCCACAGTACGTCGTGCCCAGCCGCCACTATTTTTCCAGACGAGCCATCCCTTCCCTGCACAACCAAGTGGGGGACAAAATCAGGTGTGCACTGCGCAACGCCATCTGTGGCAAGGTCCACCTAACTACGGATGCGTGGACCAGTAAGCACGGTCAGGGACGTTATATCTCCCTAACAGCACACTGGGTAAATGCAGTGGCGGCTGGGCCTGAGGCAGATAGCAGTTTGGCGCATGTCCTTCCACCACCGAGGATTGCAGGGCGCTTCAGTTTGCCTCCTGTTGCTAACTCCTCCTACTCCGCTTCCTCATCCTCTACCGCCTCCCCATCCGGTCAGCGTAACACCTTCACCACCAACTTCAGCACAGCCAGGGGTAAACGACAGCAGGCAGTTTTAAAACTTTCCTGTTTGGGGGAAAAACCCCACACCGCGCAGGAGTTGTGGAGGGACATGGAACAACAGACCAATGAGTGGTTGCTGTCAGTGAGCCTCAAGCCCGGCCTGGTGGTGTGCGATAATGAGCGAAATCTCGTAGCAGCTCTGGGCCTAGCCGGTTTGACGCACATCCCTTGCCTGGCACATGTGCTGAACTTGGTGGTCCAGAGGTTCCTTAAAAATTACCCCAATATGCCAGAGCTGCTGCAGAAAGTGCGGGCTGTGTGTGCGCACTTTCGGCGATCTCACCCTGCTGCTGCTCGCCTGTCAGCGCTGCAGCGTAACTTCGGCCTTCCCGCTCACCGCCTCATATGTGACGTGCCCACAAGGTGGAACTCCACCTTGCACATGCTGGCCAGACTGTGCGAGCAGCAGCAGGCGATAGTGGAGTTTCAGCTGCAGCAATCACGCGTGAGTCGCTCTGCGGAACAGCACCACTTCACCACCAATAACTGGGCCTCCATGCGAGACCTGTGTGCCTTGTTGCGCTGTTTCGAGTACTCCACCAACATGTCCAGTGCCAATGACGCCGTTCTTAGCGTTACTATCCCAGTTCTATGCCTCCTTGAAAAAACGCTTCGGGCGATGATGGAAGAGGATGTGGCACAGGAGGATGAGGAGGAGGAGGAGGAAGCGGGATCATTTCAAAGGCTTTCACGGCAGTCTTTCACAAGTGGCTACGAGGGTGGGTTCCTGCACCAACGAACGCCAGGTACACAATTGTCCGGCGGAAAGGGAACAGTTCTGGAGGATGACGAGGTGGAGGAGGAGATGGAGGAGGAGGAGGAGATGGAGGAGGAGGAGATGGAGGAGGAGGAGGAGGAGGAGGAGGAGGAGGAGGAGGCATTTTCACAGCAGGGTGGCACCCAGACCAGCTCGTGGCCATCACTGGTGCGTGGCTGGGGGGATACAGAGGACACAGACGATACACCTCCCACAGAGGACAGCTTTTCTTTGCCTCTGGGCAGCCTGGCACACATGAGCGATTACATGCTGCAGTGTTTCCGCAATGACCGCCGAGTTGCCCACATTTTAACTGGTGCTGATTACTGGGTGGCCACCCTGCTGGATCCCCGTTACAAGGACAATGTACCGTCCTTAATTCCCTCACTGGAGCGGGATCGTAAGATGCGCGAGTACAAGCGCACGCTGGTAGACGCGCTGCTGGTGGCATTCCCACCTGACAGCGGGCGTACGGTGGAAGCACAAGGCGAAGGCAGAGGAGGAGGAAGAGGTCGCCAACGCAGCCGGGGCACCGGCAGCACCACAGAAGGCAGGGTTAGCATGGCTGAAATGTGGAAAAGCTTTGTCAGCACGCCACAACAACCAGCACCACCAGCTGAGATGGAACGTCTTAGCAGGAGGCAGCATTTCACCAACATGGTTGAGCAGTATGTGTCCACAGGCCTACACGTACTGGATGATGGGTCTGCCCCCTTTAACTTCTGGGTCTCCAAATTGGGCACATGGCCTGAGCTTGCCCTTTATGCCTTGGAGGTGCTGGCCTGCCCTGCAGCCAGTGTATTATCTGAACGTGTATTTAGCACGGCAGGGGGCGTTATCACAGACAAGCGCAGCCGCCTGTTCAGAGCCAATGTGGACAAGCTCACGTTCATTAAAATGAAGCAGGCATGGATCCCACAGGACTTGTCCGTACCTTGTGCAGAATAGACATGTATACCGGTGTTGTGACAAAAACTGTCCGGCCATCGGATTGTGTCCGGCCCATACTGCGAAGGCGCAGCGCTTGCGCAGTACAGAGGACAAGGAGATTCACAAAATCTCCGAAGATGAACGGCGCCTGCGCTGTGAGTGCAGGTTCAAGCCCCACCATCCAAGTGGACATACGGTAGCACATAATAACAGGGCCCCTCACGGGCTCGGTTCGATCGCCACGCTTCGGGCACGGCCTCACTTGGCTCGTCTTGAACCACGGATGGTGTGGCCTTCACCTGAACTCACCACGCAGGCGCCGTTAGTCTTGGGAGATTTTCGAAATCCCCTTGTCCTACATACTGAGCAAGCGCAGTACAGGGTGGACACTATTTGATGGGGGACAGAATTCAACACATCACCGGCATTACACAGCCATTGTTGTATTTTTGAATCAGTGTTGGCTACCTCGTCCTCCTCCACCGCCGCTTCCACCTACACAGCCACATCCACCGCCACTTCAACCTCCTACTCCATATGGACCTCGTCCTCCTAGGTCAAGATTATTATTTTTTATTTTTATTTTTTTTATGTTATTTTAAGTTATTTCCCTATCCACATTTGTTTGCAGAGCACTTGCCATGCTCTTAACAACATTTTGCTGCCATTTGCAGCCCTCTAGCCCTTTCCATTACCTTTTTAGAGACTTTTTAGTCCTTAGAAGTCCGGGTCCCCATTGACTTCAATGGGGTTCGGGTTAAAGTTCGGTCCCGAACCCGAATTTTTTTCCGAAGTTCGGCCGAACCCGTCGAACCCGAACATCCAGGTGTCCGCTCAACTCTACGTCTGAACAGCAATTTTCAATTCTTGCCACAAAATCTCAATTGGATTTAGGTCTGGACTTTGACTGGGCCATTCTAACACATGAATATGCTTTGATCTAAAGTAGCTCTGGCTGTATGTTTAGGGTTGTTGTCCTGCTGGAAGGTGAACCTCTGCCCCAGTCTCAAGTCTTTTGCAGACTCTAATGCCGCATACACACGATCATTTTTCATGCCGTTAAAAATGCAATTTTTAAAAATGGCCATTAAAACCGATCGTGTGTATGCTTCAGAGCATTTTTAACGGCGTGAAAAACGGCCATTAAAAATTTCGAACATGCTCTATTTTTTCACATAGTTTTTCCGGTCGTTTTTTTTAACGACGTGAAAAACGATAGTGTGTATGCTTTTACGAAGGGAAAAAAAACGCGCATGCTCAGAATCAAGTATGAGACGGGAGCGCTCATTCTGGTAAAACTAGCGTTCGTAATGGAGATAGCACATTCGTCACGCTGTAACGGACTGAAAAGCACGAGGCTGAAAAGCGCGAATCGCCGCTCAACAATATTTACTAACATGAAGGGTGGCGCCATTCGAACGGAACTTCCCCTTTATAGTGCCGTCGTATGTGTTGTACGTCACTGCGCTTTGCTCAAGCGTTTTTTGTAATGATCGTGTGGATGTAAGACAGGCTTGAGAGGAAACAAGAAAACAACGACGAGAAAAACTTTGGCTTAAAAAATGGCATTAAAAACGTACGTGTGTACGCGGCATTACAGGTTTTCTTCTAAGATTGCCCTGCATTTGGCTCCATCCACCTTCCCATTAACTCTGACCAGCTTCCCTGTCCCTGCTGAAGAGAAGCATACCCACAACATGATGCTGCCACCACCATGTTTCCTGGTGGGGATGGTGTGTTCAGGGTAATGTGCAGTGTTAGTTTTCCGCCACAGATAGCGTTTTGCTTTTAGGCCAAAAAATTCAATTTTGGTCTCATCTGACCAGAGCACATTCTTCCACGTTTGCCGTATCACCCACATGGTTTCTCGCAAACTTTAAAGGGACTTCTTATAGCTTTCTTTCAACAATGGCTTTCCTCATTGTCACTCTTCCATAAAGGCCAGATTTGTGAGATGTACGACTAATAGTTGTCCTGTGGACAGATTCTCCCACCTGAGCTGTGGATCTCTGCAGCTCCTCCAGAGTTACCATGGGCCTCTTGGCTGCTTCTCTGATTAATGCTCTCCTTGCCCGGCCTGTCAGTTTAGGTGGACGGCCATATCTTGAAAGGTTTGCAGTTGTGCCATACTCTTTCCATTTTCAACTGATGGCCTGAACAGTGCTCCGTTAGATGTTCAAAGCTTGGGATATTTTTTTATTACCTAGCTCTGCTTTAAACTTCTCCACAACCTAATCCTTGACCTATCTGGTGTGTTTCTTGGCCTTTGTGATGCTGTTTGTTCACCAAGGGTCTCTAACAAACATCTGAGGGCTTCACAGACCAGCTGTATTTATACTGAGTTAAAATTACACACAGGTGGGCCCTATTTACTAATTAGGTGACTTCTGAAGGCAATTTTGTTGCACTAGATTTTAGTTAGGGGTATCAGAGTAAAAGGGGGCTGAATACAAATGCACGTCACACTTTTCAGATATTTATTTGAAAAAAAATTGGAAAATCATGTAATTTTCCTTTTACTTCACAATTATGTGCCACTATGTGTTGGTCTATCACATAAAATACATGTACATTTTTAGTTGCAACATGACAAAATGTGGAAAATTGCAAGGGGTATGAATACTTTTTCAAGGCACTGTATAATTATATATATATATATATATATATATATATATATATATATATATATATCGTAGCCCTATGACCGAGACAAATGTGGATCGCATAAACACGCGACAAGACTTACAACATAACATAGACCTGAGGTGTGCCTTGGTCATCTGGTCGGTATGCCAAGAAAAGGGGGCAAAAATACCCAGGTAGGGAAGTAGTTCTTTATTGACACGGTCATTATTGAGCAAGCTTGGTAAAGGCTTGTGCAATTTCAACCTGCGGATTTGGAATGCATCTAGCGAAGCAGGCGGATTTCCATCTGCCTAATTTCTTGATCACATGGTCTGGTACTCCGTGCTTAGATGCAGCTGACGCTGCATCGATCCGGAGGGAATGTCCGGAGTACCGACCGGGGTCAAGGCCCAAGTTGATTAGTAGAATTCTAATGTGCCTGATAAATTGGCTGCCACTCAGGGGGCTGGTCGGAAAAGGCAACAGCGGGCTAGAGTCTGACTGGCTGGGTAGGTGGGACAGTAGCCAGTCGAGAACCGTTACTGGGCACTAGGCGTTGTTCATCTGAAAGAGTTTAATGTTAACCCTGGGTCCGGATTGTTGAGTTTGGAGACCTCAAGGTGAAGAACCTAACAGTTTGGTAAGCGAGTCAGGTGGTGTCTGTATGATATCCGGCTGCTGGTGCCACTAAATGTGATTTCACTAGGCTGCAAAACCCGTAGAAGGTCAGGTAGATGGCCGCTGGATGACCAGGCTGCGAAGAACCCCAAACTGGAATCGGGCAAGGGTTTCAGACATGTCCCTAAAGATGGCATTTGTGATGGGCAAGCGTTTGCCGTTGGCTACGGGCTGATGCTTCTGGATGGTAAAAAATATAGCTGCGCTGCAAAATGCAAGTGAATAAGAAACATAAATAAATATTCGTGAATATTCAAATAATGCAGTGATTGGAAGATGAATACAATCAAAGCTAAAAGTGGGTTATCTGATGTCCAAAAGGTAGCTGAACACAACACAAGGTCAGCAAGTATGCCCCTTCACATGTCCATATTACTGCATTCAGTTTGTGAAAAAATTCAAGCCGTGTATAGCACTCCAAAGGTAACACAGTTCAGATAGCCATCCTTCAATATGTTGCTCAATGGTGACTTCAAACAAATATACACCCAAGGAAAAGTGATGTGATGTTATAATAAAGAGTCCTCCACCTTTAATATCAGATCCGCTTACCGACTACATAGATCTCTTATCAGGAGATCACAACAGCCTGTGGCTCATTACCCCAGCTATGGGTCTCTGAATGGAAAACCGCAAAACTTCCTGTCTTCTCCACGTTTGAAAACCTCAGTGTTCATCACAAGTGAGCGATTCCCATAAAAAAATAAAGACTGCCATAGTGTAAAACTGTATGGAAAATTTATTGCATAAAACGAGGATGTACACTTACAGTTAAATGGTAGTTAAAAAGCGTGTCTATAAAAATTTCAAGCCAGCCGTCTCTCTCTATCCGCCCGTCCTGTCCTTCTGGGACCATAGCGTTGTATCGCGGTGACGTTAGCACGCCGCTCCTCCCTACGCTGTTTCATCACAGATGACGTCGTCCAGGGGCACGAGCGGCGTGCCGACTCACCGCTATTTGAACTACACATTGTGGGTAACGCCCAGCTCAGAGCTCCGAGAGTCCCCATCACTTCACCGCCATTTTGCAATAGGGCAATTTGCCAATACTAAATGAAACTCTTGACTGCGATCCGTGGGAAGTGAATGCCAACGCTGCAATTAATATGCATTTAAAATTGAGGATAGAGAACACTATCTATAAGCAGTGAGTGACAGATAGACTGGGGACTAAGGTGAACTACATTGCGTTATCCAATGTGGAAGAATAACGTATGTCAAAGATGGCTAAAAGTGGCAATGTCTACGTTAGCACATATCCACAAAGCTAGTGAGGATGGGTGGCCTCATCTGCTAATGATATTGTATAAGGGCAATAGACTGACTATTCTAATGGAATCACTATAATTAAATAATGATACCGGGTATTAATCCAAAGGAATTAGATTAAACTAGAGAATGAAAAAATATATATATATATATATATATATATATATATATATATATATATATATATATATATATATATATAAAGGTTATATAGTGATGTGAATGTATTATGAATAGCATAATGAAAAAACATAAATACAAATTAATATTTAAAATACATGAATAGAATATCCCTATAAGGGTCATCAATGGATGTAAAAAAAATGTGTGAGTAACATCAATGCATCCACTTGCAGTCTAATGGAAAGTGGCTCTTCCATAACTACTTGAATTAATTAGTGAATTTAAAACAATCCAGTTAGATGAATTAGATATTGGTCATGGCCAAACCTGTCAGAAAGCCAAGACAAATAGACCACAAAAAATGATGGCCAACTAAGGTATTAAGCAATTAAAAAAATTGGTGTGATTACCAAAACAATGTATGTATAAGGGACATGCCAAGGATATGACATGAGATCTATAGGCACCTAGGTGGGCGAACGCACACCCACGGGCAAGGTCACATCCTGTATCATACAGGGGTCACAGATGGGTACACCTACATTGGCAGGACATCACAAGAACCCACTTATACATTAAAGACCTAGTAAGGTCCATATTGAAATGGATGTATAACAAATTGGATGATAGCCCGCTTAGCTGGCATAATTTCCAAGCAGGTAGATATAAACCAAGGGACTACCCAGACATCTGAGCTGGTTTACATCAAACAAAACAAAGAAAAACACAAATAACAAAAAAGGAAAAGGAATAATACTCAATATTCAACCATTGTCTATAAAAGCATTGACGTCAGTGTCAATATTTAGGCCATGGGGGGTATAACTCCGCACCCGATAAATCCAAGCCATTTTGAGTCTTGAAAGTTCCCTGACCAGCGAACTACCTCTCCAATGTGAATCAAATTTATCGATTCCCAGAAAGAGTGTGTTCTCTGGTTTGCGATCATGATAGATATAGTGTTTGGAAACCAAATGGTGTTTGAAGCCTGTCTTAATATTGGTGATATGTTCACCTAACCTGACCTGCATGGACCGTTTAGTCCTTCCAATATACTGAAGCCCACACAGACATTGTAACAAATAAACTATGCCCGTTGAGCTACAAGTAATGAAAGGCTCAATGGTATGTTCCTTAAAAGTACTAGTGGAAGAAAGGGAATCTGTTTTCTTTACTTTGTTCTTATTCAGTGTGCATACCTGACACCTGCGGCACTGATGGTAACCCGATAGTTGTTGTTGAAAAAAAAGACACCTTTGGTTGGAGGGTCGACAACATTAGGGGCCACCCTGTTTCTAAGGGAAGGTACTCCCCTAAAGATTACCTGAGGGTTGGCTGGCAAAAATCTGTTGATAATTCTATCATTGCCTATCAAGTGCCAATGTTTGCGTATAATTTTCTTAATCACATTAAGTTACGTTGAAAATGTTGTGATGAACGGTACCATGGGTCTTTCCTTAGTTTTCAAAGGTCCAGCATCCAATAACAGAGATCTATCGATATTTTCAACCTCCTCAATAGTGGTTTCCAAAGACGCCAAATCATATCCCTTCTCCTGAAACCTTGTCTTTAGTATCCCAGCTTGAAGTTTATAGTCATCCATTGCCGTACAATTTCGTCTCATCCTGACGAACTGGCTCTTGGGGACCGACTTTAACCAGGAGTCATTGTGACAACTCCACAAAGGTATGAAAGAGTTCCGGTCCGTCTGTTTAAAGTAAGACTTGGTTTTAAAAGAACCATGGTCTTTCATTATTATAAGATCCAGGAAGTTGATGGTTTCCTGACTAGCCTCATGGACAAACCGTATACCTTGCTCGTTGTTATTGAGGGAGGAAAATCGAATTGTTGTTTAGTACCATCCCATAGGAGGAGGACGTCATCAATGTACCTGGCCCACAGAATCAAATGTGGGTTCCGGTCCATATAGAGGACGTCCTCCTCCCACTTGGCCATGAATAAATTGGCCAAGCTAGGGGCATACTTGGCTCCCATGGCAACACCACGTTGTTGACGATAATACTGGTGATCAAACCAGAAGTAGTTATGCCCTGCTGCATATTCAAAGTAGGTCCATAATGAAATTATTTTGGAGTTCAGGTACACTTGAGAGAAGATCTAAATAATATTTCACCGCTGAGATCCCTAGATGGTGTGGGATAATGGTGTATAGTGATGTGACATCTGCTGTCACCATCCACATCTGTTCATTCGGTTTAATCCAAGATACTAAATTGATTGTGTGTCTCATGTCCTTTAGATAAGACTGTACTAATTGTACCAAAGGTTGCAGGAAATGGTCTATGTACTTGCCCACCCGGGGCGTGACAGAATCAATGCCACTATCGGGGGGCAAGTGTGGCTTTTGTGAATCTTGGGTAAACAGTAAAGCACTGGAACCCTTGGGGCTCTGGGCATGAGGAACATTAGTTCTTTTTCATTAAGGATACCCTGTTCAGAGCCCTTCTGAACCAATTCTTGCAGAGTATTCCTATATTGAATAACTGGATTCCCAGGTAGAGGGATGTATGTATCTCGATCGTCAACGATTTTATGCATCTCCCTTAGGTAATCAGTCCGATTCAAGAACTACTATTCCCCCTCCTTTATCCGCTGGGTGGATTACCAGCTCCTTGTTGTTACAAAGAGAATCCAATCCTTTTTCCAGGTTTTTATCCATCTTGTTATTGGTGATTTTGACTTTTTCCAAATCACGTAGGACAACATCCCTAAATACCCTCAATGAAGGGGCCAGGATGCCTGGGGCGTTGAAAGTTGAGGCATTAGCCAGTTGACTCTACGAACATATTTGTGAATGTCCATATACTTTTGAAACGTATTCAGTTTCTTAGGGGGTGCAAATTTAAGTCCCTTGTTAAGTAAAGCTATTTCAGGTTTAGTTAGGGTTTGAGAGCTGAGAAAATAAAAATGCCGTCTCCACTCACATCTTTTTCTTTTTGAAGTTGTGCTCTCCTCCCCCCTCTGCTTCCTCTTTGTTTTCTATGGGCCTTTTTACCCCTTGATTGGGTCAGGGAAAACCCCAATGTTGTTCCAGGTTCTTCTCATATTGGCCCGGGGGAAAATCCCTTGATGGGCCTGACCTATAGGATTCATGGTCCCCATCTCATACTCAAAATCATAGTCCTCCCTTTCTCTATCCAAATTAGGGCGATTCTCATAGTACGGACTCTGATTAGAGTACATATCCTGACCTTAATTATCATGATATGATCTCTCTGGGCCCCTCGTATATCTCGGCGATTCTCTATATGTTTGATATTGTCCCTGATTTTGCTGTTATCCATAGCCACGATCATAGTTACTTCCTTGTTTGAAATAGGGTTGGTTGTTCCAACCTGGATTTCTCCCATGTTGGCCACCTTTAATGGGTCCTGATGTCCTCTGTGTTGATTGATGGGACACCCGTCTACCTTTCTTGGTTGGCTTAGCATTATTCGGAGTTTTTTTTAGGAGTTTTGGGTGGTTCATTCCTAATAAGCAGGTGTTGAATGTCACCTGTTGGTCCTAATAAGGTGCTATCCCCCTCGGTGATCGTGTCCATTTTGGAACCTATCGCTGTCTGTTGTTCTGCCGCTAGTTTCTTCTGCCATTCAAAAACTATACTGGCGCAATAGTCACTATAGTCTCTATTGTATTTTTTCCTTTTTTTAGCTTTCTGGTCTCTTTCCTCTTTATCTAAAACTTTCAATAAATTAATAGTTCTATCCTTATATTCTTCCCTTTCTTTGTGAGGAAGCAAACTGTCTTTCAAAATCTTAATTTCGCTATCAAGTTTTGCTAGTTTACTGTTTTTCCTTGAGACCAGGAATCGTAAGAAGCTGACCCCGGCCTCGTTAAAGTACCGGAACCACTCCTCTAGCTCCAGTTCTCCTTTCTGTGGGCTGACCTGCCATCTCAGGCTCCTAGGAACCATATTCAATTTAATGTATGTTTCCAGGAAAGCCACATCCCATTGAGTATGGATTTCTGTGGTGGTTAGATTTTTAAGTCTTACAAACAATCCACTTAAAATCACAATCATTTTCACTATACATTTGAAAAACTCCATCAGTATTGACTACCTTGGAGGCCCTGTATTCAAAAATTGCCATATTTGACAAAAAAGGATATTTAAGCATGTGATACAAAAAAAAAATCGGTGAATGGATTAGTTAAAAAAAAAAGGGGATATAAATTAAATGAATATATACTAAATGATGATGCTGATAACACTATGAAAAAGTGTCTGACTGCTGCTGTATGTGAGTATCTAGAAAATATATGTGTATGGAAAAATACTGCGCAGTCTCAGTCTAAATGAAAAAAACAGTGGTGAGATTAATAAATGAAAAAAGAAAAATGAACCCTGTAAGTGCTGCTGCAACCAACTATGTGAGATACACACAATAAAGCAAATGGAAAAAAATATAGCTGCGCTGCAAAATGCAAGTGAATAAGAAATATAAATAAATATTCGTGAATATTCAAATAATGCAGTGATTAAAAGATGAATAAAATCAAAGCTAAAGCGGGTTATCTGATGTCCAAAAGGTAGCTAAACACAACACAAGGTCAGCAAGTATGTCCCTTCACATGTCCATATTACTGCATTCAGTTTGTGAAAAAATTCAAGCCGTGAATAGCACTCCAAAAGGTAACACAGTTCAGATAGCCATCCTTCAATATGTTGCTCAATGGTGACTTCAAACAAATATACACCCAAGGAAAAGTGATGTGATGTTATAGTAAAGAGTCCTCCACCTTTAATATCAGATCCGCTTACCGACTACATAGATCTCTTATCAGGAGATCACAACAGCCTGTGACTCATTACCCCAGCCATGGGTCTCTGAATGGAAAACCGCAAAACTTCCTGTCTCCTCCACGTTTGAAATCCTCAGTGTTCATCACAAGTGAGCGATCCCCATAAAAATATAAAGACTGCCATAGTGTAAAACTGTATGGAAAATGTATTGCATAAAACGAGGATGTACACTTACAGTTAAATGGTAGTTAAAAAGCGTGTCTATAAAAATTTCAAGATGGCCGGCTCTCTCTATCCGCCCATCCTTCCGGGACCGTATCATTGTATCACGGTGACGTCAGCACGCTGCTCTTCCCTACGCCATTTCGTCACAGATGACGTCGTCCAGGGGCACGAGCGACGTGCTGACTCACCGCTATTTGAACTACACAGTGTGGGTAACGCTGGATGCCACGTAGGAGGGATCTGACTGTATGGGATGTAAACACAGCTTTCCGGGGTCCTGTAAGGGCAGAAAATGCTGGATGCCAGCTAAGTATGGCCTGATAGTGTTAATAGAAAACCAGCTGCGTGTGGAAAAATGATACGAAGGCTAGGACATGCCTAATGTCACCTGTGGTTGCTCCAGGGCATGAGGCTAGAAACCTGCAGTAGGTGTTCCAAGCAGTGCGACAGGCCTTTAGTGTGTTGCAGGACGAGTGGTCAATGAGCTGGGTCGCGTTGGCAAGGTGTAGCTTCAATCCATCGTTCGCTGTGACCAAGGTGGGATAGAAGTAGTCGTTGGATCGGCTCCAGGTTCCTTTGTTGATGATGTTGGCTGTAGCCTGACTATCTGTAAAACCACCGTTTGTCCTGTATATGTGTGGCCCCAGACCTGGGCAGCTGCCACAATGGGATACAGCTCAAATAGTGATGATGACTAGTGTTGAGCGAACCCGAACTGTAAAGTTCGGGTCCGTACCGAACTTTAGCTTTTTCCCGAACCCGAACCCGGACTTTGCCCAAAAGTCCGGGTTCGGGTTCGGGAATCTAATTACGCATTTAGAAATGCTTCAGGGGCCAGCCAATCACCTTTTCATTAGCTGGTGTGCCCTTAGAGGTCATCATAGCCATGCCTACTAATGGCATGGCTGCGATTGGTCAGTGCAACATGTGACCCAGCTTCTATATAAGCTAGAGGCACACAGCACACATGTCACTCTGCTTCAGAATAGATAGGGAGAGGATCTAGTCTGCTGCTGCTGCTGCTTTTAGGGACAGATAGAAAAATAGATGAGGTAGTCCTGATTCTACAATCTGAGGGAAAAGATAGAGAGATAGTGTAGTGTAGGGCCAGGTTCCTGTGTTGGTGCTTTCAGGGAGAGAGAATATTATATAGGAGTCCAGATTCAGAGATTAAAATCAGCGATCTGCATAGGTTTACCTATTTGTGTTGCAGTGCAGTCTTTTTACACTGCCATGAGCCCAGTGTCAGAGAAAATCTAACTTTTAGGGGAAAAAAAAAAGGCACTTTATTGTGCTCTTTTCCAAAAGACCCATAGGGCAAAAAAAAAAAAGCATTTTATTTTGCTCGTGCAAAAAAAGACCCGTTTAGGGCAAAAAAATAAAATAAAAAATTTGCACTTTAATGTACGCTTGCAAAAAGAGCCATTCAGGGGCACAAAAAATAGTTTGCAGTGTGTTATACATATTTGGAGGTGTGTGAAATAAACAATTTCTATATAGTTTTCTTCTACTGTGCTATACTAAAAAAACAAAATTTTTTTTGAATAGCATTTTCTGCAGTTCTGTAGCTGTGCGATTCAGCGGTTACGTACTGTGGGTGTGTTCTGCTCTTCCAAAAAACGCCGTTTAGGGGCACAAAAAATAGTTTGCAGTGTGTTATACATATTTGGAGGTGTGTGAAATAAACAATTTCTATATAGTTTTCTCCTACTGTGCTATACTAAAAAAACAAAATTTTTTTTTAATAGCATTTTCTGCAGTTCTGTAGCTGTGTGATTCAGCGGTTACGTACTGTGGGTGTGTTCTGCTCTTCCAAAAACACCCATTTAGGGCAAGATCCTAAATTTGGAAAATATGAGGAGAAGGTCAAAGGGACGTGGTGGCCCCGGTCGTGGTGCTGCTGGTGGAGCTCCTGTTGCAGGGAGAGGACGTGGTGGATCTGTGCCAGAAACACGCACAAGTGAAACACCTTCCTCAGGTGCGAGTAGGCGACCGAGCCTGCGGCGGTATTTTGTCGCGCCTAATGAGGCTGTACGAATGTTTAGGCCAGGACAAGTACAGGCGATAGTAGATTGGGTTGCTGACAGTGCCTCGGGTTCCTTCACATTGTCTCCCACCCACTCTTCTGGAGGAAGAGGCGGTGGTCGCACAGAGCCACCAGCACAGCAGAAGAGGGAGCAGGGTGCAAAAGCGGAGCGTCTGTCAGCTAGACAGTATGTCTGCTACTGCCCAACGCAGCAAGGGACCGAGCACACCAAAGCCAGGTCCAAGGAGTTCCCTAGCGTGGCAGTTCTTCACACAATGTGCTGATGACAAGACACGAGTGGTTTGCAGGCTGTGCAATCAGAGGCTGAAGCGAGGCATAAACGTTCTCAACCTGAGCACAACCTGCATGACCAGGCATCTAAGTGCAAAGCACGAGCTGCAGTGGAGTAGACACTTCAAAAACCAAGAAAGGTCTCTGGCTCCTCCTGCTTCCTCTTCTGCTGCAGTCTCGGCCTCTTCATCCACCTCTGTAGTGACAGTGGCACCTGCCACCCCGCAAACAGAGGATCTGCCAGCAACACTGCCACCTGGGTCACCAACCATCTCCACAATGTCCCATGGAAGCGTTCAGCTCTCTATCTCCCAAACATTGGAGCGGAAGAGGAAGTACCCCCCTAGCCACCCGCGATCCCTGGCCCTGAATGCCAGCATTTCAAAACTCCTGGCCTTTGAAATGCTGTCATTCCGTCTGGTGGAGACGCAGAGTTTTAAAAGCCTGATGGCATTGGCTGTCCCACAGTACGTCGTGCCCAGCCGCCACTATTTTTCCAGGCGAGCCATCCCTTCCCTGCACAACCAAGTGGGGGACAAAATCAGGTGTGCACTGCGCAACGCCATCTGTGGCAAGGTCCACCTAACTACGGATGCGTGGACCAGTAAGCACGGTCAGGGACGTTATATCTCCCTAACAGCACACTGGGTAAATGCAGTGGCGGCTGGGCCTGAGGCAGATAGCAGTTTGGCGCATGTCCTTCCACCACCGAGGATTGCAGGGCGCTTCAGTTTGCCTCCTGTTGCTAACTCCTCCTACTCCGCTTCCTCATCCTCTACCGCCTCCTCATCCGGTCAGCGTAACACCTTCACCACCAACTTCAGCACAGCCAGGGGTAAACGACAGCAGGCAGTTTTAAAACATTCCTGTTTGGGGGGAAAAACCCACACCGCGCAGGAGTTGTGGAGGGACATGGAACAACAGACCAATGAGTGGTTGCTGTCAGTGAGCCTCAAGCCCGGCCTGGTGGTGTGCGATAATGGGCGAAATCTCGTAGCAGCTCTGGGCCTAGCCGGTTTGACACACATCCCTTGCCTGGCGCATGTGCTGAACTTGGTGGTCCAGAGGTTCCTTAAAAATTACCCCAATATGCCAGAGCTGCTGCAGAAAGTGTGGGCTGTGTGTGCGCACTTTTGGCGTTCTCACCCTGCTGCTGCTCGCCTGTCAGCGCTGCAGCGTAACTTCGGCCTTTCCGCTCACCGCCTCATATGTGACGTGCCCACAAGGTGGAACTCCACCTTGCACATGCTGGCCAGACTGTGCGAGCAGCACCAGGCGATAGTGGAGTTTCAGCTGCAGCAATCACGCGTGAGTCGCTCTGCAGAACAGCACCACTTCACCACCAATAACTGGGCCTCCATGCGAGACCTGTGTGCCTTGTTGCGCTGTTTCGAGTACTCCACCAACATGTCCAGTGCCAATGACGCCGTTCTTAGCGTTACTATCCCAGTTCTATGCCTCCTTGAAAAAACGCTTCGGGCGATGATAGAAGAGGATGTGGCACAGGAGGATGAGGAGGAGGAGGAGGAGGAAGCGGGATCATTTCAAAGGCTTTCAGGGCAGTCTTTCACAAGTGGCTACGAGGGTGGGTTCCTGCACCAACAAACGCCAGGTACACAATTGTCCGGCAGAAAGGGCACAGTTCTGGAGGATGACGAGGTGGAGGAGGAGATGGAGGAGGAGGAGGAGCCATTTTCACAGCAGGGTGGCACCCAGACCAGCTCGTGGCCATCACTGGTGCGTGGCTGGGGGGATACAGAGGACACAGACGATACACCTCCCACAGAGGACAGCTTTTCTTTGCCTCTGGGCAGCCTGGCACACATGAGCGATTACATGCTGCAGTGTTTCCACAATGACCGCCGAGTTGCCCACATTTTAACTGGTGCTGATTACTGGGTGGCCACCCTGCTGGATCCCCATTACAAGGACAACGTACCGTCCTTAATTCCCTCACTGGAGCGGGATCGTAAGATGCGCAAGTACAAGCGCACGCTGGTAGGCGCGCTGCTGGTGGCATTCCCACCTGACAGCGGGCGTACGGTGGAAGCACAAGGCGAAGGCAGAGGAAGAGGAAGAGGTCGCCAATGCAGCCGGGGCACCGGCAGCACCTCAGAAGGCAGGGTTAGCATGGCTGAAATGTGGAAAAGCTTTGTCAGCACGCCACAACAACCAGCACCACCAGCTGAGATGAAACGTCTTAGCAGGAGGCAGCATTTCACCAACATGGTTGAGCAGTATGTGTCCACAGGCCTACACGTACTGGATGACGGGTCTGCCCCCTTTAACTTCTGGGTCTCCAAATTGGGCACATGGCCTGAGCTTGCCCTTTATGCCTTGGAGGTGCTGGCCTGCCCTGCAGCCAGTGTATTATCTGAACGTGTATTTAGCACGGCAGGGGGCGTTATCACAGACAAGGGCAGCCGCCTGTCCAGAGCCAATGTGGACAAGCTCACGTTCATTAAAATGAACCAGGCATGGATCCCACAGGACTTGTCCGTACCTTGTGCAGAATAGACATGTATACCGGTGTTGTGACAAAAACTGTCCGGCCATCGGATTGTGTCCGGCCCATACTGCGAAGGCGCAGCGCTTGCGCAGTACAGAGGACAAGGAGATTCACAAAATCTCCGAAGATGAACGGCGCCTGCGCTGTGAGTGCAGGTTCAAGCCCCACCATCCAAGTGGACATACGGTAGCACATAGTAACAGGGCCCCTCACGGGCTCGGTTCGATCGCCACGCTTCGGGCACGGCCTCACTTGGCTCGGCTTGAACCACGGATGGTGTAGCCTTCACCTGAACTCACCACGCAGGCGCTGTTCGTCTTGGGAGATTTTAGAAATCCCCTTGTCCTACATACTGAGCAAGCGCAGTACAGGGTGGACACTATTTGACGGGGGACAGAATTCGACACATCACCGGCCTTACCCAGCCATTGTTGTATTTTTGAATCAGTGTTGGCTACCTCGTCCTCCTCCACCGCCGCTTCCACCTACACAGCCACATCCACCGCCACCTCAACCTCCTACTCCATATGGACCTCATCCTCCTAGGTCAAGATTATTATTTTTTATTTTTATTTTTTTTATGTTATTTTAAGTTATTTCCCTATCCACATTTGTTTGCAGAGCACTTGCCATGCTCTTAACAACATTTTGCTGCCATTTGCAGCCCTCTAGCCCTTTCCATTACTTTTTTAGAGACTTTTTAGTCCTTAGAAGTCCGGGTCCCCATTGACTTCAATGGGGTTCGGGTTCGGGTCCGGGTTCGGGTTAAAGTTCGGTCCCGAACCCGAACTTTTTTCCGAAGTTCGGCCGAACCCGTCGAACCCGAACATCCAGGTGTCCGCTCAACTCTAATGATGACTGAGTGAAACTGGGACTTAAGAGGATTTCTGGGAGGCCAAGGTCCTGCGAACCAGCGATGGCCAAAAATTGCAGCAAAACCTGGAGGGGCTGCGGCATCTGTGACTACCTGTGGTGACGGAGCTGATGCTGACGGGATGAACATTGATATGCTGTTTCAGTTTGTAAGGAACTCACTCCACATTGTTAAGTCCGCTAACTATGCTGGGTCTAGTTTGAGAATTTGATCAGTCTTGTACTTGAGAAAGAAAAATCAAGAGCCGTGAAATTAAGGACTGCCCCTCACGGCAAAGTTGAGCTCCCTAACAAGGACTTAACTGTCTCTTAATTCACCCTTGCGTAAATTTCTGACCTCATGCTGGCTAGTTTTTCGAGAGGCAGGTTGGCCTGTATGGCACGCATGTCCAGAGTGATGCCTAGGAAGGTGATGGAGTGTGCCGGGCCTTCCACTTTATGTTTGGCTATGGGCACGTTGAGGTTATTAAACACCACTCTTAATCTATCTAGGTCTACCGGGGGTATACCTGGCTGTTTGATGAGCAGAAAATCATAAAGGTAATGGATGACCATCTGACACTGGGCCTGGTGCAATAGGATCCATGTACAGGACTGGGCGAAAGTATCGAACAGCCACGGGCTACTTTTGGACCCGAAGGTCAACTTGGTGGCAAAGTAATAAGAATCCCTCCCTTTAATGCTATGCCATTGCCAGAGGGATGGCTCAATAGGCAGGAGTTTGAATGCATCTGAGATGTCTGCTTTAGACAGCCACGTGCCGGTACCTATTTTAATGAAGTCAACCGACGTGTATTTTAGGGAGAATTTCTCGGAAGGAATTAGGGAATTCAGACTTGTGATATGAGAATAACGAGGCACAGATAAATCGTACACTAACCAAAATTCATTGGAGAACTTGCCTTTGACAAGCCCAATAGGGCCGACTCTCCAGGTCTGAAAGGTGGCTGTGAGAAGGGGCCTGCTAGTACTGGGACTGCGACCGGGTCAGGGAGGGCTGTGGCTGGGTGTACTTCCAGAACTGTCACTCTGGTCTGCACATCAGAGTCTGCTGCGAATAAGGAGACCAAGGAGTGCAGCTGGGAGATGGCCAAAGAGATGAACTGCAGGGATGCCTGCTGGTCGCTCTTCCCAGCTGCAGCTGGTGGTGGAAAGAGGAGCCTAAAGAGCTCTGTCTTCCTGGCTGTGGCGGGGTAGGAAATGCCCTTGGTGCCTCAACTCTGCTATGAGCTTGGGAATGGTCTATCCCCTGAGGGACTGCACGCTACTGCTCTCTGAGCCCGCTGATGGTGACAGAAGGGCGGGTGTGAAGTCCTCACTGCTGGCCTGCGACATGGCTCCAGCTATAAGACAAAGGACAAGGGGGTGCATGTGTTGAGAGGAGGCAAAGCAGTAGGATAGTGAGCGGAGAGGGATAAGAAGGAAAAAGGAGAAGTACAGGAAAAGGAACGAGAGGTGCAGATAAGAGTCGGCTGTGTTCTATTGTGTAGAACCCTGTTGAGTGGAAATTTTGAAAACTTAAAAGGAGTACGTGGCAACCGAGGTGAGCAAGGAGGTGACTGGCCAGGCAGGGCCGAAACTAGGGGGGTGCAGGGGGGCATAGGCCTTGGGTGACTCATATAGGGGGGCCGCCAGCGGTTCCGTCACTCCCACTCGCACTGGGAAGCGTTGCTTTAAGGATGTCACTGTCGCCACCCGCTGCATAGGTTGCCAAACACCAGAGAATCAAATAGGAAGGAGACTGCACAGGCGCACTAGCCATGAATTACTCTGCTCCTCCCTCCCGCCAGCGCTATAGAAAGGCATTCCAGAGCAACACTTCAGCATGGGAGAGCTTTCATAGAATTGGAAGGAATTTATTAGGACAAGGAGAGGGGTTCTGTGCAGAAGGGCTAGGAAGTTGGGGTTGGTATGGCAAAGAATGGGGGGGCTGGGAGGGGGCAGAGGAGCCGCTGGACTTGGGGGGGTGCGGAGGAGGCCCTGGGCTGGGGGGTGCACTGGAGGCTCTTGGCTGGGAGTGGGGGGTCCAGAGAAGGCCCTGGACTGGGGGGTGCAGTGGGGGCCTTGGACTGATGCCAGGCGCAGAGGAGACACTGGGCTGGGGGCCACAGAGGAGGCCCTGGACTGAGGGGGTGCAAAGGAGACCCTGGACTTAGGGGGGTGCAGAGGAGGCCCTGGGATTGGGGAGTGCGAAGGAGGTCCTGGGCTGGAGGGGTGTAGCGGAGGCCCTGGACTGGGGGGGGGGTGCAGAGGAAGCGCTGGAGTGGGGGGGTGCAGAGGAGGCGCTGAAGTGGGGGGGTGCAAGAGGCCCTGGACTAGAAAAGGGTTGGTGTGGCAAAGACCCTGGATTAGGAGGGGAGGCCCTGGACTATGAGATAGTGGAAGTCCTCTGGACTAGGAAAGAGGGTGCCTGAAGGACCTGCCAGCTTCAGAGAGAAAGAGCCTGGGCTGAGGAAGAGCCTGTCTGGGTGCTGGAGGGTGCGTTCACAACATAAATTATTAATTGTCACAAGTAATGCCAAACAGGAGCAGAGAGACAGGTCGTGTGATTGACTTATTGCTTGTTTGGCTGTACTTGCAGATTGTTTTTCACTCCTGTGACCAGTTTTCAGCTGACAGTGGGCTGGAGGCTGACATCACAGAGTCGGTCCAGGCTGGGGAAAGATTGCAACCTCATGGTCGGGATCCGCTCACATGTCTGGACCGTCACCCAACTCACCCTGAGCTGGCCACTCCCGCCCCCTTCACAGCCCAGTGTTTCTGTGTGCGGGGGGGTGGGGCAGAGCAGAGATCCAGATATTGACAGTCATCAGCTCTCTGCTAAGGGAGCACTGAGAACTGAGTGATCGGCAGTGTTTGATTACTCGGTTCTCAGCCTTAGAGCCGGTGGGGGAACAGATGCAGCATCCACCTACGTAAGTATGAATAATTCCCATACCCGACATCTCCTTTTTCCTGCTATCTGGCCCACGTGACAATTAGGCCTCATTCACATGGAGCATATGCGTCCATGCCCAGTGTGATGGTAGCGTACCGCGTGGGGATGTATGGTGTTCTGTGTATCCCTGTGCAGGCAGTCCAGTCAAAGTCAATTGGGACACAGCAGCTGCATGGACATAGTCGAATGTCAAAATTTGACACGCAAACAGTAAGGAATGCATGTATCCAAACGCACAGTGTCTGCTTTCGGATCTGTGCGCCCAGTTCTATAGGTGAAGCTCTTTGGTGGATGCAGATGCAGAAAAGAGTGGCTCAGCATACAGGACCTGAATCAGCACCTGTCTGAATGAGCCCTTAGGGCAGTGGTTCTCAACTCCTGTCCTCAGGCCCCATTAACAGACCAGATTTTAAGATTACCTTGGGGAGATGCAGACTAGAATACTGTAATCACTGAGCAGCAAATGATATCACCTGTGATATATTTCAGTTATCTTGCAAACCTGGCCTGTTAGTGGGTCCT
Source organism: Rana muscosa (assembly GCA_029206835.1). Lineage (NCBI taxonomy): Eukaryota > Metazoa > Chordata > Amphibia > Anura > Ranidae > Rana > Rana muscosa. Next base: position 338,332,999 of record CM055117.1, read on the forward strand.
GAGGACAGGAGTTGAGAACCACGGCCTTAGGAGAATTTATCAAAACTAGAGCAGACAGAATCTGGAGCAGCTGTGCATGGCAACCAATCAGCTCATAGCTTTCATTTTCAAAGCTGAACAAGCTGACAATAGTAGTTGATTGGTTGCCATGCACAGCTGTTCCAGATTCTGATTGCACCAGTTTTGATAAATTCCCCTGACTGTGTTTTACATTTCTTAGGCTTTGTTTCCACTAGTGCGACATGTCATGCGACTTTGGACACATTAAGTTACATGACAAGTCACAGCCCATTGATTTCAATGGCACCTGTTCCCATCTATACGACTTTGAAAATCAACGACCTTGAAAAGGTTCCTGCACTACTTTGATGAGACTTTGATCCAAAGAGTGTAAAGTTGGATCAAAGCTGCACTCGAGGTCACACCAAAGTCCCACTCCAAATCGCGCGACTTTAGGGAAAGTAGCCTTATTCCTGACTACTGCATTTTAAAGTACATGCTTTGTTAAAGTGGTTGTAAAGGCAGAAGGTTTTTTACCTTCATGCATGAAGATAAAAACCTTCTGTGTGCAGCAGACCCCCCAGCCCCCTAATACGTACCTAAGCCCCTTCTCTATCCAGCGATGTCCATGAGAGCCTTGTCTTTCTGGGGGCCCTCACTCCTGATTGGCTTTTGGCAGCAGCGGGAGCTATTGGCAATCACAGCCAGCGAGCTAATCAGGAGACCGAGTGGGTGGGAGTGGGTCTGCTTGGTTGCCCCCATATCAAGCTGCTTGCTTTGGGGGCACCCGGAAGGAGGGAGGAGCCAGGGGCTCCAGTGAGAAACCCGAGGAGGATCCAGGCTGCTCCGTACAAAACCATTACACAGAGCAGATAAGTATAACATGTTTGTTATTTTAAAAAAAAAAAGACTTTACAAATCACTTTAAGGTTAGCCGTGTGTAGTAAAGGATATGCAATAGAACAGTTTTTTATTTTATTAAAATGAGTGTACTGAGGTTTGTACTGTTTGTTACATACTTGCTTGTGGCACAGTCATTAAAGCATATGGCAGTTTAAGCCTCTCCCACTGTTGATGCAATCTGACCACACCCACCGTTTTGACATGGCGCTGCTATATTGCCACGTACCAAAAAAAAATACCAGCCCCGGTTTCCAGGTGTGCTAGCTATGCCAATGTGGCCAGGTAACCGATGGCTCGGGTGCCTGTCTGTGCTGAACACAAACCTGTGGACCAGAACCCCAGAGCGTACTGGAACAAGAATCTGAAGTCTGGTATGGCCTACGCAGGAGTGTTGCGGTCTGTAGTCAGTGACGCTTACTCAGCCTGCTAACACTTACACTGTCAGCAAGCTCAACGTTCAGCGACCTGGTCTGCGATGTGAAGGATCGCCCTTTGAAAACAGTGTCATGCAGAGACATATGTGACAGTAACTAACGCCTATCCCAAATGATGTACGTGAAGTAACGGTTTAGTAAAAGGGTGCTGCAGGATAATGTTACATAGTAGGTGAGGTTGGAAATAGACACAAGTCCATCAAGTCCAATCTATGTGTGTGATTATATGTCAGTATTACATTGTATATGATTATATAATAACACAAGGAGCAGTCTAATGAAATATAGCAGTCCAATGTTATAACAGCGCTAGTGGTGGATGATAATCGGTGTCCAACTCCACATTCAGCGTATGATGATATGACAATTGAATCTTAGATAGTAGGTGATCCTAGATAGTAGTCAGTATGTGCACCCTACTCCGACTCCCAGTCTTCACCACGTGAAGCACACTTCCCCCAAGGGGTTACACTCACCAGAACGTTGAAAGAAATCAGCCTTAATTGATATCCTTTAACCAGATTCCAATCATCAACTCAAGAGGCCATTGTATGATGTACTCCAAATAGGATCATAAAATGCAAGAAACACCAACATAGCGTAAACCCGTTTTATTAAAAGATTCCCCAAATACAAAGCAGCCCTCCTTCCAATATACGTACAATAAAAACTGTTACTGAAACATAGTAAAGGATAGAGTGTAGTCACCGTTCCGCTGTCCCCCCATCCGCTCGTGTAGTCTACACGGCGTTCGTATTCACTTCCTGGTCGGGATCAGCTGCTGGTGGAACGCACTTGTCACTTCCCCTCTTTTTTCACATGTACCAGGGATGGGGGCGTGAATCCCCCTCACGTCCCATTTAAAGTCCCAAGCTTTGCTTTCCCCCAATTTTTCTTACAGATTAGGGATGGAGGTGTGCTATACGGATGGGACCATCCATTTTCTTGTGGCTGACACTTACTGTGTCAGACCTCAATTCCACATGTTAGACATAGAACTCAATTTGCATCCACCTATTTACTATTATTTATTTAGTTTCACTCTCTGCAGCCCATTTGTGTCCGTTTGATCTGCGGCTATAGGGTCGGCATGTGTCTGGTTACCTGGGAGCAGCGATGTTCGCTGTGCGCCCTCCCTTTCCCCCTTTCTCCACGCCTGCAGGGTGTGTGGGGGGTTGGGTGGGTGTCAACACCGTGCATCGGCTCCACGCCCCTGGCGCTGTGCGTGTGACGTCCTTATTGGGCGCTTTGCCTCGCACGCGTCCGGCATATCAGCTTGGCTGACACGTGGGGAATCACTCAGGCATCTTGCCGTGATGTTTCTCCATCTGTGTCGTGCCAGTGTGACGCTGGAGGGGAGCCGTTTGACATGCCGGGGCCTCACTACTCTCCCCATGCATTAGAAATCTACACCTTCCTGTTTTCCAACTTAGCTTTTCAACTTTTTTGGATTCACCAAGGTAAATCCATCACACTACCATGGTTTTGGGTTTGTAATTTATTATTTTTATAGATTATCCCTCTGATGTACTTTGCCATAGTCATACACCATCCTTTACTTTTTATACTTTATAAATTCCATTTATTCATGGGGGATGGTGTTTATGTTCCCAGATATCCGAATGGTTCCCTTTCTCTGCTCCCGAGCCTGGCTCGAGTTGCCCACCATGAGCATGCGGTTTCATTACGGACGCAGATTGGGTTATATGTGAGTACCTATTTCGGCATGGCCAGTCAAATCATTTCTCCTTTCCCCATTTGGGTACTTTAACTATATCATATGGATATTTATATTCTTTTACAGAATATGGAAGCACTTGGCTCCTGAGGAGTGGACACAAGTCAATGAAACGCGTTGAGCCCAACTTTGATGCACCAATACATATCCAGCAATTTAGATGGATTTACCCTCTTTGACATTCTTTTGTTTATGGTTCACCCTAGTACATGGAGGATATGTTAACATAATTTCACTTGTCATGCCATGCTGTCATTAATGCTATTTACTATGTATTTGAACAATACTTTACGATCAATGTATGCAATAATGATTTATGCCATGTCGATCATTGGTTCAATAAACATACTTATGTTTGTACCTATGTGAATTTGATTGGTCCCACCATGCACGCCTCATTCAAAGTCCCAATTTCCCCCTCTTTTTTTGCACTCGTCACTTCCGGTTTAGCCATGGTAGTCACGCCCTTACGTGTTTCGTCATATCTGACTTCAACAGAGGGCGTGACTACACAGCATTACGGCGAGGATTATATAGCACCGCCTCCTGATACATTGGTCCGCCGTGCATGACCTGCCTTCACTAGTAGGTGCATACCAGCGCGGAGTCATACCGCACAGCTAACCAACCTGAAACAGGAGAGCGGGACAATCACCCGCACTGCACAGTAGAATAGTCATATATTTGCATTCTATAATGGCAATTCATTACGTTCATAGCAGCCTTTCTGTGTCATAAGTATTAACACTGTAATCTATCCCGGGACACATATAATCTTATCAGAAAAGATAAAAACCTTTTTGCCAAGAATGCGAAGCATAGGTGAAAGCTCAAAGAAGAAGAATATAAAAAAGATGTAATACTGTAAAAAAATAGAATATAGCATAAGATCATTGCTGAATATTAAATTAGTTCATTAATATAAAATCTCATAATTCTTTTTAGGCTTACACAAGAAATGATAGCAAGAAGCCAAACTTCACATATCTCAAATTAATCTAAAATTATATCAATTACATTTATATTATTTCTCATATAAAAAATAAATATATAGAAAATTCATATAAAAATTAGATTAAAATGATTATATTAAAAATCATCTTAAAATAAAAAATGGGGCACAGCAGATAATAGTCGCTTATAAAACAATTAATATCGAGGTCCACATTTAACCCTTTGAGCGATAAAGTGTCAGTAAGGAAAATCCATTCTGTCTCTCGTTTGGATAATTCTCTGACAATGTTTGATCCTCTCCATATTGGTTTAAGGTGATCAATCCCCCAAAATTTCAACCCCGAAGGGTCTTGTTTGTGAAATATTTTAAAATGTAATGAAACATTGTGGTCTTTAAAACCTAATTTTAATATTTGCCACGTGTTCTGCAATTATAATTTTCAAAGCTCTTTTTGTGCAACCTATATACATTAATTTACATGGGCACTCTAGATCATACACCACATGTGAGGTATTACACGTGATAAATTCTTTAATAGGGAACTCTTTGTTGTTAGAAGTAGAGGTAAAACTTTATAAAGCTCTCATTGGTCTATTTACTTCCCTGCACGCTCTGCATTTCCTACATGCAAAAAAGCCATCCCTATCCCAAAAAGAGGGAGGTCTAGTGGGCGGATCTAGAACTTTTTTGACTATTCTATCCCCAAAATTCTGAGCTTTCCTATAGATGAACCTAGGTTTGGTTGGGAGAACTGGTTTCAACACTTTGTCTAAAAGTAGTACATGCCAATGGGTCCTGAAAATATTCTCAACTTCTCTAAATTTTACATGATATCCTGAAATAAAGTTCCACTCCTGGTTATTCACATTCTGGAGAGGGACCTTATCTCTTAAACAATATTCTCTCGGTACTACTGAGAGGTCCTCTATTATCTTGTTTAGGTTTCCTTCATTATAAAATGTTTCCATAAATTTATTTTTTAGAATCTGTGCTTGAGCACTATAGTCTCCATCGTTGGAACAGTTTCGCCTGACCCTCATTATCTGTCCTTTGGGTATATTTTTTAGCCACATAGGGTGAGTGGGAAGGTAGCTATTAGAGTCTGTCGGCTTAAAATATACTTTTGTTCTCAATTTATCCTCCCATATTAACATCCAAAAAGTGAATAGTATGTTGGTTATATTCACTAGTGAGTAGGGATGAGCTTTATGTTCGGGTCCAACATGAGTTCGACTCAAACATTGGCTGTTCGCCCGTTCGCCGAATAGCGAACAATTTGGGGTGTTCGCGGCAAATTCAAAAGCCGCGGAAGACCCTTTAAAAGTCTATGGGAGAAATCAAAAGTGCTAATTTTAAAAGGTAATATGCAAGTTATTGTCATAAAAAGTGTTTGGGGACCCGGGTCCTGCCCCAGGGGACATGTATCAATGCGGAAAAAAGTTTTTAAAACTGCATTTTTCGGGAGCAGTGATTTTAATAATGCTTAAAGTGAAACAATAAAAGTGAAATTTTCCTTTAAATTTCGTACCTGGGGACGTCTATAGTATGCCTGTAAAAGTAGTGCACGTTTCTAGTGTTTATAACAGTCCCTGCACAAAATGACATTTCTAAAGGAAAAAAAGTCATTTAAAACTACACGTGGCTATAATGAATTGTCGGGTCCCGGCAATACAAGATAAAAGTCATTGAAAAAAACGGCATGGGTCCCCCCCCCCAGTCCATTACCAGGCCCTTTGGGCCTGGTATGATAATTAAGGGGAACCCCGAACCAAAAAAAAAAAAAATGCGTGGGGGTCCTCCCAAATGCCATTACCAGGCCCTTCAGGTATGGTATGGATAGTAAGAGGAACCCTGTGCCAAATTTTAATAAAAAAATAAAAAATGGCGTAGGGGTCCCCCTCAAAATCCATACCAGACCCCTATCCGAGCATGCAACCTGGCAGACCGCAGGAAAAGAGGGGGGACTCCTGAACCATACCAGGCCACATGCCCTCAACATGTGGAGGATGTCCCCATGTTGATGGGGACAAGGGCCTCATCCCCAAAACCCTTGCCCAATGGTTGTGGGGGTCTGTGGGCGGAGGGGCTTATCAGAATCTGGAAGCCCCCTTTAACAAAAGAGGACCTCCAGACCCCAGCCCCCCCATGTGAATTGGTAAGGGGTACATTGTAAAGGCACCCGGCCGAATGACACGTGAGCCATCTGACAGCTCTTAAATAGCCAAGGGCTGGGCCACCCGTGATGTGGACGGGTGTCCCCGTCCCCTCTGATGCAATAGGGGTTTCCCATGACGCATTTCCCGTGGCCCCTAAAGGGCCTGGTAATGGAACTTGGGGGACTCCCACACATTCTTTTTTATTTTGGTTCGGGGCCTGGTAATGGACTGGGGGGGAACCCATGCAGTTTTTTTCAATTACTTTTATCTTGTATTGCGGGGACCAGACAATTCATTATAGCCGCGAGTAGTTTTAAATGACTTTTTTTCCTTTAGAAATTTCATTTTGTGCAGGGACTGTTATAAACCGGGAAAACATGCGCTAATTTACAGGCATACTATAGACACCCCCCAGGTACGAAATAAAGGAATATTTCACTTTTATTGTTTCACCTTAAGCATTATTAAAATCACTGCTCCCGAAAAAAACGGCCGTTTTTAAAACTTTTTTTGCATTGATACATGTCCCCTGGGGCAGGACCCATGTCCCCAAACACTTTTTATGACAATAACTTGCATATTAACCTTTAAAATTAGCACTTTTGATTTTTCATGTTCATGTCCCATAGACTTTAACGGTGTTCGAACTAATTTTTTGCCTGTTCGCATGTTCTGCTGCGAACCGAATCGGGGGGTGTTTGGCTCATCCCTACTAGTGAGTCTGATGTTATAAGTATTGGTATTTAGTTTATCCAGGAAATTTTGGCGAGATAATTTTGATCCTGCCCAGATGAAAAACAGATCTATATATCTTCTATATAGGAGCAATTGTTCCCTCTCTACGGGGAAAATAGTTTTGTCTTCCCACTCTCCCATAAAGAGATTCGCTATACTCTGTACGAATTTTGCCCCCATGTCCACGCCTCTTTTTTGTAAATAGAAATGACTATTATACCAAAAGTAGTTGTGGCCTAGACAAAAATCAAAGGCATTTCGAAGAAAAATCTTCTGGTTATGCGGAATGTCGTCCCTCTGACAGTGCCCAATTTAAGGATAACAGAGCATCATCGTGCTGTATAATTGTGTAGAGGGACGCCACATTCGCAGTAACTAGATTTACTTCTCCCCTCCAGTTAAATCTATTCCATCCAGAAGTTGTAAAAGTATTTTTGTGTCCTTCAGATATGTTTTAGTTTGTGTCACACTTTTCTGGAGGAACTGGTCCAAATATTATGCCAGCCGGGATGTGATTGAGCCAATACCATTTACAATTGGCCTCGCAGGAGGACAATGTACGTCCTCATGAATTTTCGGGAGCATATAAATCACAGGGATCCTACTACTACTTGGTACTAGATATTTCTTCTCTTTGATAGAGGATATCGAACTGGAGTTCTGTCTAACACTTTTAGTTCCTCTTCGTAATGTGAGGCAGGGTCCCGCTCTAGTTTTTTATATGTCTCACTATCCATTAACATTTCAGTCAGTTGGCTACGATAAAATTATTTTGTCAGGATTACCACCCCTCCCCCTTTATCCACGGGTCTTACGATGATGCATTTTCTTTTCTCTAACATTTCAATCCCTTCTTTGATATGGTGGGGGTTCACACTCTTTTTTGGTATTATATGCTCTAAATCTCTCAAAACTAAAAACATTTAAAAACATCTAGGTGTTGGTTGGCTCCATTTAATGGGTTAAAAGGTGATTTGTTTTGCAAACCACTGTCTACAGATGCGGAAGATAGATTAGTTCCTGGATTGGAATTTTTATTCAAAAATTTTTTTTTCATGTTTAACCTTGTTGGTGGCAACCTGGTCCATACAACTGTTTTTACAGCGAAATGACACTTGATGTCCTCAAACAGAGTCTGCATAGTAGAATATCAGGAAAGGGCTTATCTCCAGCCCACCTTCTGTGCAAGGAGCTTCAAAGAGGTTGATGACAATGGACTGCGCATGAATGTGCAGTATCGCCCCCAAAGGCCAAGTATGGCAGGACAATCAGTAACAAGACAAGAATCATGGAAGTGCAACGATTGGTCGAGAGACAGCTGGGCGGGCAAGGGGAAGGAGTTTGAATGAGTAATGAGTGAGTTTTGTAAAAAAGGGTTCGTAACACAGAGCTCAGTCTATTCCCTTTTGACTGCAAGGACCTCTGTTTTATCTGGCTGGGACCTTGCTCTGATGGCCATTTCGGGCCTAAGACATGTGGCCTGCAGAAGCCTACAAAGGCCTACAGAGGATTAGTTTTCTGTTACATCTGAACCCAGCCAGGGAGGGTTACCGAGAGGAGTGTTAAGTATCTTTCATATTATTATTTGTTGATGTAGACTGTATCTGATATCTGTTGTTAAGATATGTTTCCTATTTTTAAAGGAATAAATATAACATGATTTACTGAGCAACTGTGCCTGTCTTTATGGGTAATATTAGAGCATTAGGCCTAGCATTCTCTGATAGGCTAGCAAATAAGGGACTATACACATTAATACATTTATGCGATAGACATATATTATAGGTTATTAGATATAATATTACATCGTATTCTACAAACCTCATGTATTTATGTACGTCAATAAAGATGTCAAATTTACTTATTGTTTTTTTCAAACCACATTTTAAACCCAGATGTAGAATATTGGTTTCTTTATGGGTTAACATAACATTACTCAAATATGCCACTTAGTCCAGCTCCCTCCTTTTTTTTTTTTGGAGCCTTTTTCCGGCCCTACAGCCCCTGACTCTTCTCTCCTTGGGCCTGGTTGCTGGGTTCTGTCTCTCCCAATGGGGCTGTTCTCTCCATTGTGATTCCCTGTATACCGATGTCTGTTGGGAGTGTGTGGGGGGGCCTCTCTCTGTGGGGAAGGGCACCCCGACCCCTCTTCTGCCAACCCCTCCCTCTCCCTAAAAAAGGACGAGGTGATTGGTATCTTTCTCTATTTTCATATTCCCATAGAGGGTCATATCTGTTATAGACTGGCAGACTATATTTCTAGGGCGCGGATAATGGTGGGAATTAGTTTGTCCTCCCTTACCGCTCTCCCTCTACCATAATTAGTGTCATTCCTAAAGTGTGGAATGGCCTGTCGGGGAATAAGTAGATACTTCATCCCTCCGATTCTCCACTATAGGGGGACCTTGATTTGTGGATTGTTGCGGTCTCCCCTCCTTTTTCTCCCTCTGGGTATTCTCCATATTATGATCTTTATCTTTCATATTTGTATTCCTCACCTGTTGCCATAAATACACAGAATTTGACCGAAAGTCTCCCAGAGCCCTGTGAAACTTCTTGGTTTTTTTTTCTGTGTGTCCTTGTCAACCTTTTCTAATTTCTTTTTTATACGACTATTAAAATCTATAACCTGCTGTGAATCCTTAATAGGATCAAGTTGTTGTTGTAATTCGTTGATCCTTGCTTCCAATTTCAACATCTTCTTCCCTCTTACTTTTTAAAATAAATTTCTGCAATTTAAACCCAACTCCATTGAAAAAGTCAAGCCCTTCACTCATGGAGTCAGGGTCGTCTAGGCCATCCTGGGGGACCACTTCCCACCTAAGACTCATTATAATGCATTCTTTCATGTACTGCTCGAGGGGACAAATGTCCCACCAAATTCTTACTTGTTTCTTAAAAACATTCCCTAAAGCAGTAATTGCTCCATTGTAGTTAACCTGTGCAGTAGTTTGTTCATTAACAGCAAATACATTGTTAAGATCAATATTTCTGCTACTCAAGAAAAGTAGAGCATCCATGGCTGCTGAGAAAGTAATATAGGACATAATAAAAAGGCCCAAAGTACACTGCTTAGCGCCAAATAGCTATTACCCTTTCTGAGTCACCTTAATAGTTTTCCAGAAAAAAGAGTATACAAAACAAAATACAATCCCCTGATACTAAAACAAATCAGGAAATTCCTAAGATCAGCAGCTGTTTAAAATGTATAATATTGCAAAATTATTATATAATAACACAAGGAGCAGTCTAATGAAATATAGCAGTCCAGTGTTATAACAGCGCTAGCGTTGGATGATAATCAGTGTCCAACTCCACATTCAGCATATGACGATATGACAATTGAATCTTAGATAGTAGGTTAAATCTCTTGTCTAATTTTAACAAGTGGCCACGTGTCTTATTAAACTTCTGCAAAAAAGTTTTATCCCAATTGTGGGGTCACCAGTATGGTGAAATCATATCCCCTCTCAAGCATCTCTTCTCCAGGGAGACTATGTTTAGTGCTCGTAACCTTTCTTCATAACTAATATCCTCCAGACCCTTTATTATCTTTGTTGCCCTTCTATATACTCGCTCTATTTGCAGTACATCCTTCCTGAGGACTGGTGCCCAGAACTGGACAGCATATTCCAGGTGAGGCCGGACCAAAGTCTTGTAGAGTGGGAGAATTATCGCTTTATCCCTGGAGTTATTCCCCTTTTTAATGCATGCCAATATTCTGTTTGCTTTGTTAGCAGCAGCTTGGCATTGCATGCCATTGCTGAGCTTATCCACTAGGACCCCCAGGTCCTTTTCCATCCTAGAGTAGATTGTATTCATTATTTTTGTCACCCAGATGCATTATTTTACACTTTTCTACATTAATCCTCATTTGCCATGTAGTTGCCCACCCCAATAAATTTGTTCAGCTCTTCTTGCAAGGTTTCCACATGCGAAGAAGTTATTGCCCTTTTTAGCTTAGTGTTGTCCGCAAATGCAGAGATTGAACTGTTTACCCCATCCTAAAAGGTCATTTATAAACAAATTAAACAGGATTGGTCCCAGCACAGAACCCTGGGGGACCCCACTCCCCCCCCCTGACCCATTCCGAGTATTCCCCGTTTATCACCACCCTCTGAACTTGCCCTGGAAGCCAGTTTTCAATCCATGTACTCACCCTATGGTCCATGCCATGGGACCTTACTTTGTGCAGTAAACGTTTATGGGGAACTGTGTCAAATTCTTTTGCAAAATCCAGATACATCACATCTACGGGCCTTCCTTTATCTAGATGGCAGCTCACCTCCTCATAGAAGGTTAATAGATTGGTTTGGCAAGAACGATTTTTCATGAATCCATGCCGATTACTGCTAATGATACAGCTCATTACTAAAATCCTGTATATAATGCCTTATCCCCTCCAAGAGCTTGCATACTATTGATGTTAGGCTAACTGGTCTGCAATTCCCAGGGATGTACTTTGGCCCTTTAAATATTGGTGCTACGTTGGCTTTTCTCCAATCAACTGGTACCATTCCAGTCAGTAGACTGTCAGTAAAAATTAGGAACAATGGCCTGGCAATTACTTGACTGAGTTCCCCAAGTACCCTCGGGTGCAAGCCATCTGGTCCCGGTGATTTATTAATGTTAAGTTTTCCAAGTAACGAATCCGATACGAATCGGTAAGTATAACAGTAAAACAGGCCTTTAACTTGCCACGTGGTGCAGCGCTGTGCGTGAAGCTTTTTTTTGGGGGGGGGGGGGGGGTAACTCTAGGTTTGGCATGTTTGATGAAATAATGATTGCCTACCGGAGAATTACGAACAATTCCGCAGTGGGAACATGAACATACCCAATGAGGAACAACAGGAATGGAAATTGATTGAACATGAAATGACAAATGGTTACGAATCCTACCTGCGATTGTGAGCAAGACTCCATTGGCAAAACCACGAATAGAGCAACCGCAACACACTAAATTTGGGAACAACAGACTCACAAACACAAAGTCGGCCTGGTGACATAACGAATCGCGCACTGGAACCAACAAAGAGCATAGGCGAGTGATCTGCTTAAATACCCCCTGGCCTCCTCCCATAAATACTGGCCTTCTTATATATATATATATATATATATATATATACACACACACACACAGTATCTCACAAAGGTGAGTACACCCCTCACATTTTTGTAAATATTTTATTCTATCTTTTCATGTGACAACACCGAAGAAATTACACTTTGCTACAATGTAAAGTGGCGAGTGTACAGCTTGTATAACAGTGTAAATTTGCGGTCCCCTCAAAACAATAACACAACCATTAATGTCAAAAACCGCTGGCAACAAAAGTGAGTATACCCCCAAGTAAAAATGTCCAAATTTGGCCCAATTAGCCATTTTCCCTCCCCTGGGTCATGTGACTCTTTAGTGTTACAATGTCTCAGGTGTGAATGGGGAGCAGGTGTGTTAAATTTGGTGTTCTCACTCTCATACTGGTCACTGGAAGTTCAACATGGCACCTCATGGCAAAGAACTCTGAGGATCTGAAAAAAAGAATTGTTGTTCTACATAAAGATGGCCTAGGCCAGTGATGGCGAACCTTGGCACCCCAGATGTTTTGGAACTACATTTCCCATGATGCTCAACTACACTGCAGAGTGCATGAGCCTCATGGGAAATGAAGTTCCAAAACACCTGGGGTGCCAAGGTTCGCCATCACTGGACTAGGCTATAAGAAGATTGCCAAGATCCTGAAACTGAGCTGCAGCACGGTGGCCAAGACCATACAGCCTCGCCATGGTCGACCAAAGAAGTTGATTGCACGTGCTCAGCGTCAAATCCAGAGGTTGTCTTTGGGAAATGGACGTATGAGTGCTGCCAGCATTGCTGCAGAGGTTGAAGGAGTGGGAGGCAGGGGAATCAGCCTGTCAGTACTCAGATCATATGCCGCACACTGCATCAAATTGGTCTGCATGGCTGTCATCCCAGAAGAAAGCCTCTTCGAAAGATGATGCACAAGAAAGCCTGCAAACAGTTTGCTGAAGACAAGCAGACTAAGGACATAGATTACTGGAACCATGTCCTGTGGTCTGATGAGACTGGAGATAAACCTATTTGGTTCAGATGGTGTCAAGCGTGTGTGGTGGCAACCGGGTGAGGAGTACAAAGACAAGGGTGTCTTGCCTACAGTCAAGCATGGTGGTGGAAGTGTCATGGTCTAGTGCTGCATGAGTGCTACCGGCACTGGGGAGCTACAGTTCATTGAGGGAACCATGAATGGCAACACGTACGGTGACATACTGAAGCAGAGCATGATCCCCCTCCCTTCAGAGATTGGGCCGAAGGGCAGAATTCCATGATAACGACCCCAAACACACCTCCAAGATGACCACTGCCTTGCTACAGAAGCTGAGGGTGAAGGTGATTGGCCAAGTATGTCTCTAGACCTAAACCCTGTCTATTTAGCATCTGTGGGGCATCCTCCAGTGGAAGGTGGAGGAGCGCAAGGTCTCTAACATTCAACAGCTCCGTCATGTCATCATGGAAGAGGACTCCAGCGGCAACCTGTGAAGCTCTGATGAACTCCATGCCCAAGAGGGTTAAGGCAGTGCTGAAAAAGAATGGTGGCCACACAAAATATTGACACTTTGGGCCCAATTTGGACATTTTCACTTAGGGGTGTACTCACTTTTGTTGCCAGCGGTTTAGACAATAATGGCGGGGTGTCGTTATTTTAAAGGGACAGCAAATTTACACTGTTATACAAGCTGTACACTCACTACATTGTAACAAAGTGTAATTTCTTCAGTGTTGTCACATGAAAAGATATAATAAAATATTTTCAAATATGTGAGAGGTGTACTCACTTTTGTGAGCTACTGTGTATGTTATTCACCAGCTTACAACTAAGGACTGTTTCTACAAAGGTTACAATTCTTCAGTGCAGAGATAATTCCCAACACTGCACTGAATGCTCCAAGCAGAACTATCCCACCGCTGTCACCAATATGTGAGGGATGCTGCATCAGACCCTGGCCACCTTCACCAACTTGTGACAAATGGCTTGTCAAACTCACACTGCGCTGTCACCGATATGCAACGATGGCACGCTCAGCCTCACCCTGAACAAAGATTTTCCAGCTCGTTAGACCACAATCTAAGTGCCAGACAAATGTGAGCAATCGCCTCCGAGTATGGTTAACTATGCAATTAACCCCTTATACCCCAAATAAGTTGCTGTCACCAAACATTTATCTACATTCACAATATTAGAAATAGCAATTATGACTTCAAAATAAAACACATGCAACACACATTGTCACCACAGAAAGGTGTATCCAGAGAATTATCATATAGTAAGCATTCTTCAAAGAGACATGGATTATTTAAGTTCTGCTTGCGTTAGTGCACTAGAGACAATATTAACACTTTTCAGAATATTGTTTAGAGAAAAGGTAAAAACAGTGCAAATAAAATATATTTACCGGAAAAGGGTATTCGACAATAACGCAACAGAAAAAGTGGGTTTAGGAATGAAAATTGGTACCTAAAGCCCTGGCTCAGAAAGTCCAATCAATGAGCAAGATGGATCAGTGGCTCTCATTAGGTCTTGGCAGATGTTCTTTGTTTTGATGGTAAAGAAAGAAGAAGAGCTGTCGACTGTGGATGCAGCCCCTCTTTTCTGGTCGTTCAGGAGGGCGTTAGCGGAAATGATCTGACCAATCAAGAGGTCTGAGGTGTGGCTGATGGGATTTCACAGGTTTACGACTATGAAGGTGCCCTCCTGCAGAGACAGTTTTATATAGGTACTAATAGCTTTAAATACCAACAGGTCTGGTAACTTGTATATTATTGTACAGCATGAATTTACCTTTTACATGAATCCAAATATGATGGGCACTGGATGTGTGTTTGGGCTTAAGCCGTGGAAGGATAGAGGTGTTGATAAGGGTAAATATGTTCTTATCTTGGCAGTACTGTTATCTCAGGAGTTACGAATTACACTGGCATTTTGATTCTAACAGAAAAGGCAGACAGTAATGTGTATTCGCTGCCTACTCCAGCTAACCTTTTTACAATGGAGGTTATCGAAGACAATATCTGCTTTTCTTTACGATATCACTTATCCGTGAGTAAAGATTTTACTCCTAATGGTTTTAATTACTTTGCAACTATGAGTGACAGAACAAAGATTCTGTTACAGTTTTACAATGGGTCAATGCCAATTCCCTCCGAGGAAAGTGATCGCCTTCTAGATGTTTATTGTTAGCAGACATGGCGATGATCAGCAAACTGACAGAGTGGAGTGTTCCACGCCAGACCTCCTGTAAAGGCTTCAATTCGATATTTACAGCTCTATCGAATGCCTGTATATTGGGTATCTGCAGAGTAATAGTCAGCAGGATGGTTTCTGCTATTTCAAAGTTCCAAGACCCCTAAACTTTACTCAAGTTAAATGACTAAGGAGATGCACTCTTGGGATTATAACTATTTCTTAAAGGGGGGGGTCACAGTGCTATGTGTCTCCTATTGTTAATGTCATGTTAATATGTCATGGCTGACTAGGATTTCTGTACAACATGGCTGCATGGCCCTCTTATGCAGCTTTTTGGGGGCCCAGCTTGCATTATCATCACAAATGTCTATATAGGCAGGCCCCGGGTTACAAACAAGATAGATTCTGTAAGATTGTTCATAAGTTGAATATGTATATACACTGGATATCAAAATTAGAGAACAACCTACAAATTCCTAAATTTCCCATTTGAAATGATCTAAAACAGGAGTAAAAGAGAAGTTTTTATTACGCAAATGTTACAGTTTTTGAAGCACAGTATAAAAAAAACTTCAATGAGATTTAAAAAAGAACATTGATCAAAATTAGAGAACACTTTCAGATACCTCCCAGTTATTGGTGTTAATCTGGCACCTTGTGCCAGTTTTCACTGACTTTGCAAGTCTTTGCCTTTCTAAAGTGACTAAAGAAATCTGTGAGGACAGGATAATGCAGATAATTTCAATCGGCAATCAGTTCAACACTGCAGCTGCGATTGCTTACCAGTTCAGCGCTAAACAGAGTAAGGCCGAGTTCACACTTGTCCGACAAATGCTCCGACATTGGGAGCTCATGTCGCATGACGTGTGAAATTCAATGTTTCCCTATGGGAGCCGTCTTAACTGGTCCGACACATGTCGGTCCGACTTTGAAGATGCTCCCTGTACTACTTTGGTCTGACTTTGATCCTACTTCAGCCCATTGACTATCATTGAAGTCGGATCAAAGTCGAACCGCAGTCTTGCATGATCCAACTTTGGCATGCAACTTGTGATCTTGAGGGGGAACTCCACGCCAAATTTTAAATAAAAAACCGGCATGGGTTCCCCCTCCAAGAGCATACCAGGCCCTTCGGTCTGGTATGGATTTTAAGGGGAACCCCCTAGGCCGAAAAAAACGGCGTGGGGGTCCCCCTCAAAATCCAAGCCAGACCCTTATCCGAGCACACAACCTGGCAGGCCGCAGGGAAAGATATGGGGGGGGGGACGAGAGAGCGGCCCCGCTCCCTCCTGAACCGTACCAGGCCGCATGCCCTCAACATGGGGGGGTTTGGTGCTTTGGGGCAGGGGGCAGGGAGCGACCTGCAGCCCCCCCACCCCAAAGCACCCTGCCCCCATGTTGATGAGGACAGGGCCTCTTCCCGACAACCCTGGCCCTTGGTTGTCGGGGTATGCGGGCGGGGGCTTATCGGAATCCGGGAGCCCCCTTTAATAAGGGGGCCCCACACCCTATGTGAATGAGTATGGGGGTACATCGTACCCCCTACCCATTCACCTGGGGGAAAAAAATGTCAATAAAAAAAAAAAAAAAAAAAAAACACACTACACAGGTTTTTAAAGTAATTTATTACACAGCTCCAGGGATCTTCTTCCGACTTCGGGGGGTCTCCGGTGTCGTCTCCGTGCTCTCCGGTTCTTTCTTACTTCTGCCGGGCCTCCGCTATCTTCTTCCAGCTCTTTTGCTAGCGGGGCCCGGTCTTCTCTGTCTCCTTCTTCCCTCTTCTCCTCTTCGATGTTGACACGTCGCTTCCTCCCGCTGTAATGCTGGGTGTGCGGTGCGCTCCGATTTATATAGGCCTCTCATGTCACAGTCACAAGCTCCCATGACGTCACAGTCACATGCTCTGGGGCCACCCGGTAAAAGGAGGTGAAAACACCTCCGGATGTAAGGACCCTTCCCCTAGAATGCACACGGCCGCCAGGACCGTCCTGCAGAGGGATGGGTATGATAATCCCAAGGAGACCCCGCAATGTATCGGAGAAGGGAGGCCCCGGCTTACGGGGTGCCTCAATTGTTGGCCAAAAAAAGGCAACCTGACAGAGCTTCCGTAGAAACTCGGTCAGTGGACCAGTAACTCAGCCTCTACAGGGGGCGCAGACCCACCCCGGACACAGAGACCCTAGAGGCTAAAAGCAGTTGCAGTGCACCTGCTGGTCGACTGATAGATGAAGCAGAGGCTTTTGCCCAGTCATTGAGCTTCAGAAACACCAGAGACGCAGCCACTACCGGGAGTAACGCTAACTGCGGCAGCGGCGATAAAGGCCAAAACCGAAAGTAAACACGCCGCGGCTTCAAGAAAATGGCCGCCGGCCGCGTGTAAGCAGCGCCATTGATCCGCGGCAAGATGGCCGCCGAGCGCAGCTTAAACAGTAATAGCCATGCCAGCTAATGGCTTCTCCAAACACTCACAGCCCCAGCACACAGACATGAGCGCCCCCCACCAGGCCAGAGTGACCCCCAAGTACCCACACACAGCACAGGGTTCAGAGAGCAGCATAACAGGGGGGAGACAGGGAGAAACCCTCCAGACAGAGAAACACAGCCAGCATGTACTCACCTGAAGCAGGAGAGACTACTTACCCGTCCCATAGGGACCCACTGGCTTGTTTCAGACAGACCTATCACAGAGTAGTACTGAGTAGCTGTCGGCCCGGTCCACCGCGAAAGATACAGCAGGTACTGTTCAATCTTGTAAGGACCGTGGGAGCATAAAAGCCACCCGGCCACCCCTGGAGTCATGGGACATGTCGTGAACCGAGTCTCATGCACACAAGGTGAGGATCAGCATGCTCGATGGTCGGACAGGGAAGACTACGAGGATACTAGTGTACCCAACCTGTTGCCCAGCCGACAGTTGATTGAAGGTCTCAAAAATAAAATAATAAAATACCCAAAGGAATAAAAATAAAATCTTCCAGGAGACTGGCTCCCGAGAGAGCCACGTCTTCTCCTTCTGCTAGGCAGAAAAAAAACTGAGGCTGCAGGTAGGAGGGTTATGTCCAGAGAGACTGCCCCCCTGGGCAGGGCTGTTCAGCTCTGGTTTGTTCTAGAATGTATGTTTCTAACATCTAACATTCTGCCTAGATCTTCTGCGAGCAGGGACATTTACCCACGTGTTTCAGTATTAGAGCTGTGTCAGTCCATGGACGATAAGAGAAAAAAAAAAAGACAGCCAGGCAGATATCTGCCCCTTAATTGTACTTAAAAGCTACATTTTTGGTCCGCCCCACGCTGTAAGAACAGCAGGACCCTGGAACCAAATAAGTACGCGGATGCCACCTCATTTCCTCACAAATGGATATGTAGGTCTTCCAAGTGCGATGGTAAATTTTCCTAGAGGATGATTTCTGAGCACAGAGTCTGACAGGCCCCGGTCTCTTAGCACCTGGCTCTCAATAGCCATGCCGTTAAGCCTGTGACTGTAAAAACAGGATGGCATATGGGACCTTGCGACAGCAGGTCCTTTCTTAGCGGTAGATGCCAAGAGGCGTCTACTACCAGACGCACTAGATCGGCGTACCAAAGGACGCCGAGGCCAATCCAGAGCAATTGGGACCATTGGAATCCTCTCTGCCTCCAGTCTGCGAAGCAGATGAGGAAGGAGCTTCAGAGGAGGAAAGGCATAGATCAGCCGGTACTGACTCCACGGTGCCCTTGACCTGGATACAAACCTCAATACCTTCCGATTGAGTTGAGAAGCCAGGAGATCTACGTCTGGCGTAAACCCCCCCCTCCTTCTGCCAAGAACCCCGAGCCTTGGCTACCCCTAGATGTGCTCCCCATCCCTGGGCACTTGCATCCGTGGTGAGTCTTACTGGATCCCACTGATTCCAGGGTCTGCCTTTTTTCAGGTTGCTTGGGACTGACCACCACCCCAGGGAGGATATTACTTGACGGGGAATGATAACCTTTTCGTCTAGGGAATCGTTACTTTTGTCCCAAGAGGAAAGGTGGAAGGACTGAAGGTCTCTTGAATGCAGTTGTGCCCAAACAACCGCAGGAATGCTTGCTGACATGAGACCTAGAACTCTGAGGATTTCTCTCCTGGAGCATACAGGGACATCTATCAGCCTTCTGACGGCTGAGACAATCTTTTCCACCTTTTCTCTTGGGAGGTACAGACTCTGAGCCTGAGAATCTATTAGAAAGCCCAGGTATGTACGGACCTGGGCTGGTTCTAGGGAGAACTTTTCCAGGTTTATCAGCCACCCTAGTTCTTCTAAGGTAGAGATCACCTTCAGGGTGTCTGTACTGACCTGAGAGGCTGAAGGACCTGAAATGAGCAGGTCGTCCAGATATGATATTAAGGCTATACCCTGCAAATGAAGATGGGCTACCGCTTCTGCCAGAATCTTTGTGAAGATTCTTGGACTTGCCGCAAGTCCAAAGGGAAGTGCTCTAAACTGCCAATGGGAAGTTCCCTCCTGCGTTACCACCGCAAACCTCAGGTAGGCCTAATGTCCCGGAAAAATCGGGACATGCAGATGAGCATCCCCGAGATCTAGTGTGGTCATAAAGACATCCCTTAGTAGATTGATTTTTCCTTATCGAGTACACGCTCTCCATGGAAAATTTCTTGTACTATAAGAACCTGTTTAGGTTCTTGAGATTTATGATCAGGCGGAACTTCCCAGATGGTTTTGGCACCAAAAATATGTGGGAATAAAATCCCTGGAAAAGCTGGTCCTTTGGAACCGGAACTACAACCTCCTGATCCACAAGTTCCTGAATGCCCTCTAGAAGGGCTTTCTTCCTTACAACATCTTTGGGAAGATGAGTTTAAGTGACTGTAGGAGGGGGTTCTGATGAAAATTCCAGGCGATAGCCGTCCCTGATCAGTCTTAGGACAAAAGGAACTGTCTGAAATTCTTTCCCACTGGGGAAGGAAATGTGACAGCCTGCCCCCGACCATGATTCTGGCGTCACTTGGAATCTTTGCTCTTTCCCTCCCCAGGGAAAAATACCAATCTGCCTTTCTTCCCCCCTCTACCAAAAGGCCATCTCCTGCTGGGTTCTTTTCTGGACCTCTATTGGTCTTGTCTGGCAGGGCCTCGAAAAAAAATTCTGAACCTTTCCCGTTTAGGCTTAACAGGAAATGTTTTCCCTTTCTCAGATGACCTGGATAAGGCATCATCTAGGCCTGAGCCAAACAATAAGGACCCTTCAAAGGGCAGGCCACATAGTTTCGCCTTTGAAATAAGGTCGCTCTCCCAGGCCTTAACCCAAATGGCTCTTCTGGCCGAGTTAATCAGTGCAGCTGTTTTAGCTGAAGCTCTGACCGAGTCTACGGCTGCGTCAGCTAAAAAAGCAACAGCCTTGCCTATCACTGAAAGGGAATCAATGTCTTGGGATTTTTTCCCCTGGGATAGAGGTCTGGTGAGTTTTTCTATCCAGCAATCTGCGTTTCTAGCAACGCAGGTTGCTACTAAAGCCGGTGTCATTGCTGAAGCATTGGCCTCCCAGGCTTTTTTAAAGGAGAGACTCAGACCTTCTGTCCATAGTGTCCCTCATGTTCCCTGCGTCCTCAAAGGAAAGGTCTGACTTCTTTGTCACCTGGGAGAGGGTGGCGTCCAACCGAGGGATCTTAAAAAAAGAACCTTGGCTTCTTCCTCCTTAAAAAGGGAAATTTTCTTTTCCATGTCTTAGGAGTAGAAAATCCTTTCTCAGGCATCCTCCATTCCTGCATGACCATCTCCTTAAGAGATTGGTGTAAGGGGAACACTCTGTCTTGGCTTTTTATTAAACCCCTGTACATTTTATCTTTTACTGAAGTCTCCTTAGCTGGTTGCGGGATTTCCTCCGTGGCATAAATTGCCTGGAGAAGTCCTTCTAAGTCTTCTAGGCCAAAAAGATGTTTATTAAATCTGATCTCTTCTGTATCACTGCTAGGACAAAAGGCCAATCTCCTCATTAAAAGGAGAGTTCTGACTCTGCCTGGCTTTCTACCTCTTCTACCTCATCTTCTTCCCTAGGTTGAACACGTGAACCACCTTGAGAAAAGGGAAAAAGGAGGAACTTTGTCCTGTCTTGGACATAGTACTCTCCTGGGAAGAGTGACCCTCTAGAGGGGGGGTCTGCCGAGTCTCTGGGATTAAAGGAAGCCTGTACTGAGGAGCTAAAGGTTTGTAAAGAAGTGAGCATTTCCTCTTGTATTGATTTGAGGAAATCCTTCATAAGCCCCGAGGCCTCTTCCCCAGCCAGTTTGTTAATGCATCTTTGTAACAAAAAGGCTTGGAATGAGATTTAGGCACTTTTTGCTGCGACAGGAAGTTCAGCCTGGGAATGAGGCTTGGAGCGCGCCGAGTCCTCCCCTTCCTCAGTCGGCCGGATGGCGTCACTGTCTCCGGGGAAGACCAGGGAGGAGACCGGAGCTGCTTGAGCGGCGTGCAACGGCGGGGAATTTGAAAATGCCAAACCGCCTGCACAAATGCCGTTTCTTTGGGGGCAACCTGCGAGAAGCTCTGAGGCGGCAGGTAAGTGCAGCCTTGTCAGCCTTCCTATACCTGGCTCACAAGGTTACCAATCAGACCAACTGTAGTCTTCCGATTCAGAAAAAAAAAAAAAAAGTTTTGCTGTGGGAAACACAATCAATACTGAGGGACAAGGGATAAGATGGGGCCTTATAAACATTTGTTAACTGATTGTGTTTCCTGTTGGGTGGAGCCTATCATCTCTCATGTATTGCCATTCTGGAAGGTGAGGTGAGAAAACAAGTTTAATTTATTTGGGTCCAATGGGAAACCTTATGTTCGTCGTCAAACTGGGGAAAGACTGAAACCAAAGTGTGTAGTCAGTGAAAAAAGTGGAGGGGAAGCATCATGGTTTGGGGGATGTTTTCTGCAGCGAGGGCCTCATACAGCTACAGTACATGGCAGAGTAAATGCAAATGTTTATCAGAACCTTCTTTCGATAACCTGCAGTTCATTCCCTGCATTCATCACCCAATCAGCCAGCAATTGTCATGCATGACAATGGCCCCAGGCACACAGCAAAACTGGTAATGCAGTTCCTTCAAGCCGAATACAATGAAATAACCAGCCCAGAGTCCTGATCTAAACCCAACAGAAAATCATTGGCGACAAAGTTATGGTCAAAAAACCCACTACAGTCAATGAAGAGACTGTATGAAGAGTGGAACAAAATCACACCAGAGCAGTGTGAGAGACTAGTGATTTCCTGTGGCCGCAGATGTGCTTAAAGTAATTCAAAGCAGGGGCCTGTACACTTCCTACTAATTATTGATTGTTGCAACCTTCAGAAATGTTTGTTGTAATCCTTCTCTGTGCTACAGTCATTGCTGTTCTCTAAATTAATAATTTTTTTATTTTTTTGTAGAAAAACACAAAAAAGAAGGGGGAAGAGGTTTTGTTGAAGTGCCTTGGTTATTTGAAAAACACTGTTCTAATAGCATGGTATAGCCACAACAAAAATTCCATCAAATGTTGATCAATGAAGATTACATTTCTGAAAAAATAAATAAATTAAGTGTTCATAAAAATTGTTCTCCAATTTTGATCTCCAGAGTAAGTTGGAACAGGTACATTTAAGTGTAACTCAAAAAAAAAAGTGTTTTTGAATATCATAGGAAAGGGTTAAAACCCCTGTAACATTTGTTTTGCTGTCTGAGCCCCTGTTCAGAAGATTTCACCTATCTGTCCCTGTGACAACTGGATTTTGAAAATTTTGGGTTGATGTGGAAACAAGGATTGGTGATAATGCTTCATTGGAGACACCTTTCTCCCCCCCCCCCCCCCCCCATGAGAACTCTTACAGGAGGTGAATATCCCTTCCTATGGGTAGATTTCCTCTCACTTCCTGTCGTCTCCCTCCATTTGTAAGTATGAGTCGTATGCAAGTCAGATGTTTGTAACTCAGGGACTAAGTGTGTGTTGCTGGCTGGAAATCGCTTTCAGCAACACCAGGGACATGAGTGGGCAGTGGGTCAGGCTTTGAACTTGACAACCTAGCATGGGTTGATGGCCATGGCAACTAGACATTTCCTCTGCACTCCTTGTCCACTGCTGCCGATCTCTGCACTCCTGTACCTTTCTTTAACCACTGCACCCTCCAAAAACCTGTTCTACTACTGAAGACCCCTCAGATCTGTTCCACCACTGCACCCTTTGCATACCTTTACCACCACTCAAGCCCTCGCATACCTGTTTTACCATTGCTGGATCATTCATACACCTGTTCTACCATTTCTGCACACCTGTTGTACTACTACTGTACTGCCCGCATATTGCAAATAAATGACAGGTGGGTAGTTGCAGCCTCAGGACACCCCACTAGCAACACCACTGAAAGAAAAAAAAGTGACCTTGGTGCATTTTTTCAGTGGCACCTACTGCTGCACCTGTACTATGTGACAGGGGTTGCTGGCCCTTAGCATAGGATAAATATTTCAGGAATTTTAGTGTGCATTTCCTAGGCCCAAGGTCCAGAAGTGGTTAATTACCTGCTTAGTCCTTAACTTTGCATTCTATTCCCGGTTTTCCTCCAATCAAAAAGGGTTGGCTACCCACACAATAAAAATTTGCTTTAAACTCCCATCCTTTTCACAGCATATATCTACCATTGCTCCACCGCCACTCCAAAATACCTAGCACTAGGTATGGAGAAGCATGCGACTTACTCCACGAGACAGTGCTGGGCCACTTTTTACTGCCACAAAAAAGGAGTCAGTAACCCTGTGTAATTTACGACCAATTGGCTGCTTACGAAGGAAAGAAGAAAGAAAGAAAGAAAGAAAGAAAGAAAGAAAGAAAGAAAGAAAGAAAGAAAGAAAGAAAGAAAGAAAGAAGAAGAAAGAAAGAAAGAAAAGAAAGAAAGAAAGAGAAGAAAGAAAGAAAGAAAGAAAGAAAGAAAGAAAGAAAGAAAGAAAGAAAGAAAGAAAGAAAGAAAGAAAGAAAGAAAGAAAGAAAGAAAGAAAGAAAGAAAGAAAGAAAGAAAGAAAGAAAGAAAGAAAGAAAGAAAGAAAGAAAGAAAGAAAGAAAGAAAGAAAGAAAGAAAGAACAACAAGGAACAAACAAACAAGGAACAAACAAACAAGGAAAGAAAGAACAAAGAACAAACAAACAAGGAAAGAAAGAACAAACAAGGAACAAACAAGGAAAGAAAGAACAAACAAGGAACAAACAAACAAGGAAAGAAAGAACAAACAAGGAACAAACAAACAAGGAAAGAAAGAACAAACAAGGAACAAACAAACAAACAAACAAGGAACAAACAAACAAAGGAAAAAAAGAACAAACAAGGAACAAACAAACAAGGAACAAACAAACAAGGAAAGAAAGAACAAACAAGGAACAAACAAGGAAAGAAAGAACAAACAAGGAACAAACAAACAAGGAAAGAAAGAACAAAACAAGGAACAAACAAACAAACAAGGAACAAACAAACAAACAAGGAACAAACAAACAAACAAAGGAAAAAAAGAACAAACAAGGAACAAACAAACAAGGAACAAACAAGGAACAAACAAACAAGGAACAAACAAACAAGGAACAAACAAACAAGGAACAAACAAACAAGGAACAAACAAACAAACAAGGAAAGAAAGAACAAACAAGGAACAAACAAACAAGGAAAGAAAGAACAAACAAGGAACAAACAAACAAGGAAAGAAAGAACAAACAAGGAACAAACAAACAAGGAACAAACAAACAAGGAAAGAAAGAACAAACAAGGAACAAACAAACAAGGAACAAACAAACAAGGAAAGAAAGAACAAACAAGGAACAAACAAACAAGGAACAAACAAACAAGGAAAGAAAGAACAAACAAGGAACAAACAAACAAGGAACAAACAAACAAGGAAAGAAAGAACAAACAAGGAACAAACAAACAAGGAACAAACAAACAAGGAAAGAAAGAACAAACAAGGAACAAACAAACAAGGAACAAACAAACAAACAAGGAACAAACAAACAAACAAGGAACAAACAAACAAAGGAAAAAAAAAGAACGAACAAACAAAGGAAAAAAAGAACAAACAAACAAGGAAAGAACGAACGAACAAGGAAAGAAAGAAAGAAAGAACGAACGAACGAACGAACGAACAAGGAAAGAAAGAAGGGAAAGGGAAAGGAGAAAAGAAAAAAAAGGGAAAAGGAAGAAAAGAAGTATGGGTCTATGGTAGGTCTACATTAAAAGTGAACCTGTTGCTTTTTGCCCATTTAGGTTTATCCAGTCCAGCCTCCAGCCCCGATTGAACATTAATACAGGTTTCATAAAAATGTAGTACCTTTCAATCAATCAATCAATCAGTGTTTGTAATCATTAAAAGCAAGAAAAATGTTTTTAAACAATAACGTTTACTTCAGCATTTACATGTTAACAATAGTTTTTTTTTACATTTAACGTCCACACCACAAAAAGGCAAACAGTCATTCATACAGTTTATAAAATAACTTAAATTTATTCTTAATTACAAAATCTTAATCTCACACAGCAACATATGGCAGAAAAAAAAAAATGATCATAATAATAATATGTATATCGTATGGACACCTCCACACTTACTGAGAAATAGACTTGATTCTCAAACACATGTACCTCTTAGATTATTTTTAAACTGAAGCAAAAGCAATATAGTGTGGAGAATCTGTAATGACATCTGTTTGCATACAGTGCTTTCTCGAATACAAAATTAGGTGGGTGATGAGTAAAGGCCACAATACACAGCTTAATTTTCTCTCATTTCGCGCCCCCCCTCCCTAAGAGAATCTCTTGCTTTTGGAGGAATATCCACCGCCAGCTATTCTGCCATTTATGTATTGTTCAGCAGCTGCCTG
Source organism: Rana muscosa (assembly GCA_029206835.1). Classification (NCBI taxonomy): domain Eukaryota; kingdom Metazoa; phylum Chordata; class Amphibia; order Anura; family Ranidae; genus Rana; species Rana muscosa. Next base: position 338,359,037 of record CM055117.1, read on the forward strand.
AATTTAATGGCTCTGCCAAAAAGGGACTGCATGGAGATGCAGTCATTGTTCCACCTGTAATTTTCCACCCAGCCCATGTGTAATGTTATGGCTACATTTGCAGACATGCTCTGAAGTTCAGTAAATTAAAACCAAAACTTCAGACAAACAGCTAAATACACAGTTGAAATGCAAGTTTGTAAAACTGTTACTTGCAAAGAGACTGACTATTCCGTTCATCTGGTCTTGTTCATGCATCACCAGTGAGTAAATCACAAAACTGGCAGTGCAGATTTGTCAATCTTTTGGTTAGTAAAATAGTTCATATATACTGTATATACTTTTTTTCCCCATTCCTTTTATTAGAATGAGTAGTGCAGTCATTTTAGGTTTATTGTAATTAAATTAAGTATTGTCCATGCATTATTAGTTGGGGGATCTTCTAAACTGCCTGCCAGCACTATACAGTAGCCTCTCTGAGACCATGGGCTTCCTCTAACACTGACGTTAAAAGTAGCTTCACAGAGCTGTTGCAAAGAGAAGTACAATCTTACGGAAAGGCTGTACTGAAAATTAAAACAATAGATCTGGGTGAAGGTCTTATTTGAACCACGGTTATTTTTTTAAAAATTCCGTTCACCTTAATTTCAATCAGATTTTTTAATTGACAATATAGTGACCTGCCTTTCAAGTAAACACAGTTAGACTGCGTCTGGATAACCAGTTGGAATCCCTAGCCTTCAGAATCACAATCTCTGAATTACACCTTTCTAAGACACCAATAGCCAGGTAGGCAGTGTTCCTTGAATGTACTTATACACCAACTTCTAGGTCTGACTCGAGTTTATTTTTAATACACAATTATGTACTTTTTTTTCTTCAAAATGTATACCTGCCAATGACTGCAAAAAAAAAAAAAAAGTCCAAAATTGGTTTTCCCAGAGTACAGTGAGGTAGCACACACTGCTGCCTTTTTTTCACATTCTTTTTGGCTGCTCTACATATGCAGCCAATGTGGACCATCGTCTCCAAGTTTTCTGTAAAGTATGGCAAACCGGAAACAGTCAGTCAAGGAGGTTGAGTTACTCGCTCACTTTGTAAGGAAATTCTCAATTTTTAACTTTGTGAATGTGGTGAGAATTCACTAATACCCAATCATGTACAAGGAAAGAAAAGAAAAAGAAAGAAAAAGAAAAAGAAAAAAGAAAGAAAAAAGAAGAAAGAAGAAAAAAAAACAAAAAAAAAACAAAAACACCACCACCACACATCGCCACAGTATTTTTCTGCTTGCACATGATTGGATGATGGAAATCAGCAGAGCTTCACCTCATTCACCAAGCAAAGTTCCCTTGAAAAGTGAACAGCATATTTGCTTGCAGTAAATCAACCCCAATATGTCAAGTGAAAGTAAGAAATGCCTTGTATAGATATTGTTAAAAATAAATAAAAATAAATGCCTTCCTACTATATCTTCTTCTGAATCTACTTTTGATGACAATTTGCTGTTAGAGAATGGTCCATGTGAGACACATGAAAGTGTTAGGCCTCTTGCACATGATTATGTTTGAGCGTCTATTTTTTCAGCCGTTTTTTTTTTGTATGTACTTGCACGTATTTTTGCACAAATGCGTTGGTGCAATTCCACGCATTTTCGTGCGCATAATTATTCTCGCTTTGAAAATATTGTAATGGATGTATGCACACAAATGCACGCTACTGTGCGCATACGTGCATATTTGGTGTAAATCACTGACCAAAAATGCAGATTTTTCCATTTTATTTTTACTGAAGAATACACGGCGCTTGTTTACGTGCCTGTGCGCATAGCCACATTACAATTAATGGGCTGTATTTTAGCTCAGAAAAAAAAAAAAAGCTGTACTGAGCTTTTTTTCAAGCTGCAGTGTACAAGAGGCCTTAAAAGCGATAGTAAACCGCAACTTAAAAAAAAAAAAAAAAAAAAAAAAAATGGCCTATTGAGCTAGTTTATGAAATACTTGCCTTAGAGAGCTAGTTTATGAAATACTTGCCTTAGAACAAAGCCCTCCAGCGGCACGCTGTCACTGCTGGCAGGGCTTCCATCTTCACCCGGTTTTCCTCTTGGGTTCGAGTGCTGTGGCTATCTGATTGGCCGAGCCGTGATGACGTCACTACCGCACATGAGCATGGGAGTCATGGCCGCGGCATGGAGCTATGAAGAAGGACATTACTATCACTTAAATGAACGCTCACCTGGATGTAATTATATGGATAATGGCTGGAGAACCTCCTTTCTCATTTGCTATAGCAGCAAAGTATTGATACAAACAAGCAGCAGTGGTTGTTTGATTTTGAGAAAAGCTTAGACACTTTCCTATGATACTCTTCCAGTGTTTATTACCTTGTGAAAAGGTATGGTCATAGATTCTAAAAAGGATAACAAAGAGAGGGGGGAACAAATAAAAAAAGCGTCAGACAAATTTTGTCTCAACTGGAATGCAACTATCAGCTTTTAAATTTTCATTTTCTAAGCTGTGTAGAAAAAAACCAAATAGAAGCTGACTGATTGTTATGGGCAACAGCACCAGGTGATAGAATTTCCCAGACGCTTTTTGTTTTCCCCCTCAAATTGTTATAAACTGCAAATAATTCAGCAAAAAAGTATACTAACACACATCAGTCTCAAAACATACAATTTCAACCATTACAGACAATAACATTCTTATACATAGACCAAGATGTTCGAGGAAACCGGGAGGAGGACATGAGGAAGCCGTCATTGCTCACCTCCTTTTGAAGCTGCTAGTTGCTTGGGTATCTCCACGAGAATAGGGAAAGTCAGATTGATCTCAGAACTCCTGCTTGGAATATTTGTTCCAAGTAAAATTACTTAGAAAGTACTGATCAGCATTGCAGCTTGGGGAATCCATGTTTTTATATGGGAAGTCAGCAATGGCATTCTTCATGCTTTCTCGGTACAAGATCCAACCTGAAGGTCTCCAGTAATTCCTCTTCTCACTTTCTATGGTATCTCTGGTAGTGTGTCTGAGCATTTCTTTTGAACTTAATCAGTAATGAGAATTAGCAACTAACCGTCATATGTGAGAATTAAAACTTCTAATTTCTGACAGGCAGAGACAACAAAAGTAGAAAGTAGAGGGGACTTTCTGGGGACCTTAACTGTGGGACACTAGAGTTCTACATAGATCCTACACTTAAGATTTTAATCACACAAGGCTTTGCAATATATGTGAATACAGGAGTATCAATTTAAACATAATTAATCCCCATCAATTTAAATAATTAAATCCATGGGAAATAAAGCATTAAAAGGTAGGGTGTTGATGTTTGTTCCAGCCCATGTGCAGACTTCTCCAGTGGGAAAGACTTAGGCCGTTATATCCCTTAATGATGCTCTCTTATACTGGTGATAACCACTTGTCCAACCATGTACAACCTACAAAAGAAGAAACGGTTAGAGAAAAACAACAACAACACATGCATCTGCTCTCTCTCCCAACACCACCATACTGTAAAGACTTGTGATTGACTGCCATGGGTACTGATGCATTACTGCCTTCAGTGTGGATATGGCACAAGTTGTAGGGACAATGGTCAACTATAAATCAGCACAAATAGCCTAGCCGTGAAACTCTGTAGTGACCGACTTAAAGGCTCTTTGAGCCTTGAAACGATTTAGTATTTCAAGCAAAAATTTGAATAGTCTTCTTGAAAGGCTAAAATGGCAATATTGTACAGAGCAGGTTCATATGAATTTTCATAATAGCAGCAACATATTTGACATCCTCTGTTTCTGGGTGGAGGAATATTAGAAAGTCTGAATTTTAGCCAGCAGTGGCTATCATATGAGCAAAGTGCCTGACTCACTTTTGTTAATTCTGTCACAAGTAAAAAAAGATCCACTTTACTTTTTATTTTGATATGAAATTTCAGTACTGCACTGGGTGAAAAATTTCATATGAAGTGTCTTGTTTTCTGCATACGTAAAAGAAGAAAGAAGAAAGAAGGGGGGGGGGGGCGCGACGACAATATATAATTTCATTACATAAGCATTAACCCTTTCTTTATACTTTCCCCTCACTTAAGTAATAATGCAAAACCATTTAACTACTAATGCCACGTACACACGATCGGTTTTTCTCCATCAGTATAAAATAATAGAACATGTTTTAACCACTTAAGCCCCGGACCATTTGGTAGCTAAAGGACCAGAGGTGATTTCAGAATTTTGCACTGCGCTGCTTTAACTGTAAATTGTGCGGACATGCAATGTTGTACCCAAACGAAATTTGCGTCCTTTTCTTCCCACAAATAGAGCTTTCTTTTAATGGTATTTGATTGCCTCTGCGATTTTTATTTTTTGCGATATAAACGGAAAAAGACCGAAAATTTTGAAAAAAAAATGATATTTTCTACTTTTTGTTATAAGAAAAATCGAATAAACTCAATTTTAGTCATACATTTAGGCCAAAATGTATTCAGCCACATGTCTTTAGTAAAAAAAATGTCAATAAGCGTATATTTATTGGTTTGCGCAAAAGTTATAGCGTCTACAAACTAGGGTACATTTTCTGGAATTTACACAGCTTTTAATTTATGACTGCCCATCTCATTTCTTGAGGTGCTAAAATGGCAGGTCAGTACAAAACCCCCCCCAAATGACCCCATTTTGGAAAGTAGACACTCCAAGGAAATTGCTGAGAGGCATGTTGAGCCCATTGAATTTTTTATTTATTTTTTGTCTCAAGTGATTGAATAAGGACTAAAAAAATAAATAAAAAAAATTACAAAAAGTTGTCACTAAATGATATATTGCTCACACATGCCATGGTTATATGTGGAATTGCACCCCAAAATACATTTTGCTGCTTCTCCTGAGTACGGGGATACCACATGTGTGGGACTTTTTAGGAGCCTAGCCGCGTACGGACCCCGAAAACCAAGCACCGCCTTCAAGATTTTTAGGCACAAATTTTTGATTTCACTCCTCACTACCTATCACAGTTTCGAAGGCCATAAAATGCCAAAATAGCACAAAACGCCCCCAAATGACCCCATTTTGGAAAGTAGACACCCCAAGCTATTTGCTGAGAGGCATGGTGAGTATTTTACAGCTCTCATTTGTTTTTGAAAATGAAGAAAGAAAATATATATATATATATTTTTTTCAATTTTCAAAACTGTGACAAAAAGCGAGATCTGCAAAATACTCACAATACCTCTCAGCAAATAGCTTGGGGTGTCTACTTTCCAAAATGGGGTCATTTGGGGGGGTTTGTGCCATCTGGGCATTCCATGGCCTCCGAAACTGTGATAGGCAGTGAGAAGTGAAATCAAAAATTTACACCCTTAGAAAGCCTGAAGGCGGTGCTTGGTTTTTGGGGTCCCGTACGCGGCTAGGCTCCCAAAAAGTCTCACACATGTGGTATCCCTGTACTCAGGAGAAGCAACAGAATGTATTTTGGGGTGTAATTCCACATATGCCCATGGCATGTTTGAGCAATATATCATATAGTGACAACTTTGTGCAAAAAAATAAACATAAATAGTCTTTTTTCCGCAACTTGTGTCAACATATAAAATATTCCATGGACTCGACATGCCTCTCAGTATATAGCTTGGGGTGTCTACTTTCCAAAATGGGGTCATTTGGGGGGGTTTTGAACTGTTCTGGCATTTTATACACAACATTAGGAAGCTTACATCCACTCTTCTAACCACTTGAAGACAAAGCCCTTTTTGACACTTTTTGTTTACATGAAAACATTTTTTTTTTTTTTGCAAGAAAATTATGTTGAACCCCCAAACATTATATATTTTTTTAAAGCAAAGGCCCTACAGATTAAAATGGTGTGTTTTGAATTTTTTTTCCACACAGTATTTGCGCGTCCGGCCTGGGCTGGACGGAGGGGCAAAACGCAGGTGCTAGCAGGTATCTGGGCTGATCCCGCTAACACTGCGTTTTTGGGAACCCTAAACTGCTGGGGACGCTAGTATAGATCTGATCAGATCAGATATTGATATGTTCAGATACTATACCACTAAGGGGGGTGTATGCTTCACGTGTGGGTGTTAGCGTTACTGGCACTAACCTGACGCTGCCTGGGGTGTGACGCAGACCCTCTCTGACGCTAAAACCTAATTGATATCACCCGCCGGGCGATCAGGGGGTTAAACCTTTATTGGGTTATATATACGGCGGGTGCCCTGACACTATAAAAAGAAAACTAACCAGCGTCACCCGTAACACTTATATGGTGATCACTGGTGAAAGGGTTAACTAGGGGCAATTAGGGGGTTAAAACCTTTATTAGATAATATATGGGGGTACCTGACGCTATAAAAACCTGCGGCGAACCTAAAAAAAAAAATTCTGGCTACCGATCTGCATCACCGACACTAAGACAGCGATCAGAAAAACGATCGCTTAGCGACAGTGGCGATAGGGGGTGAAAGGTTTGCCTGGGGGGCGATCAAGGGGGTTAAACCTTTATTAGGGGGGGTTAGGGGGCTACACTGTACCTAAAACTAACTTTAGTGACACTTTTACAGTCACAAATGTCACCGATTGCAGTGATCAGTAAATAAATGGTCACTGCAATCAGTGACACTGTGACTGGGGGCTGGGGGGTGATCTGGGGGGGCGATTTGTGTGCCTATGTGTCCTGGTGTCAGTGTGCTGTTTGTGCACTAACCTGTATGTCTTCTCTTGTACGGCGCTCGGTATATGTGAGCGCCGCATGAGAGATGACATAACTTCCTCCTGCTTCCTCTGCCTGTGTTTACATTACAGGCCAGAGGAAGCATTTTCATTCGCCGGGAGCGATCGCGGGGGGGTGGCCGGAATCGAACGGCCGTCCCCTCATCTCGGATCGCTCCCCAACGAATACCGACCGCTCACTGTATAGGAGGGGGGTCCGATCGGACCCCCCAACTGTACAAAGGCAATCACGTACACTGTACGTGATTGTGCCTGTCGGTGCCATTCTGCCGACGTACATATACAGTGAGCGGTCGTTAAGTGGTTAAATTAAATTATACCGATGGAAAAAAAAAAAAAAAAAAAACGATAGCAAATTCCGATCGTCTGTGGGGAACTCCATCGGAGAAAAAACCCACGCATGCTCAGAATCAAGTCAACGCATGCTCAGAAGCATTGAACTTAATTTTTCTCGGCTCTTCTGAGTGTTTTACGTCACAGCGTTTGGGCCGATAGGATTTTTGACTGATGGTGTGTAGGCAAGACTGATGGAAGTCAGCTTCATCGGATTTTATTCCATCGGAAATCCGATCGTGTACACAGGGCATTACTCTATATTTTGTTGATTAAGCTGCTTTAAGGTTTCTCTACACTTTACTGCATTACAGATATACTGAAGAACAACAAAGTGGCACCAAGATGTAAATGCAGGCACCCATAGGTTCCTGCCCAGATCCTGAGACACAGACTCTCAAGATGCTCTTTTTATACCCAATCATCTTACTGAGCTATTGCCAGTTAACCCAATTAGTTGCAAAATGTGCTTTTAGCTCTTTGTTTAGTAACACTTATTTTGCCATTGTCAACTTTCTGTTGCCCTGCCCCAACTATTTTTAGACAGGTTGCTGCCATCAATTTCAAAATTACTTGTTTTTCCTTAAAATGGTACATTTTCTCAGTTTAAAAATGTGATGGGTTTTTAATTTCCCATTGTGAATAAAGTATGGGTTTATGAGACTTGCAAAATCATTGCATTCTGTTATGTAGATTTTACACAGCATTCCAACTTTTTTGGAATTGAGGTAGTATCTTCCAGTGTTATCTTCATTCCACCACAAAAGCTCCTTTTCATGCTTTCATCAATAGACACCTCATAGTGATATACATTTTATTCTTTGTAAGTGGACTTTGAAAACAAACAAAACACACACACACACACACACACACACTGTATCCAGGATGCTCCATGCAATAAAACAATTAAAGCGGAGCTCCGCCGAAATTTTTTTTATTAAAAGCCAGCAGCTACTGACTTTTAATATTTGGACACTTACCTGTCCTGGAGTCCAGCGACGTCCGCAGCAGAGGACGAGCGATCGCTCGTCACTCTGCTGTCCCCTCCGCCATCCTCGCTGAGGGAACCAGGAAGTGAAGCCTTGCGGCTTCATGCCCGGTTCCCTACGGCGCATGCGCGAGTCGCGCTGCGCCGTTCTGATTCGTCCTCCTGTGTTCTGGGAGCCGAGTGTCTCCCAGAACACTATGGGAAGTCTGGGGGAAGTGACGTCACTCCCGCAGATTCCCGGAGAGAGGACTCCCGGATGTGGGTGAAAATACCTGTCTTAGACAGGTATCTTCACCCCCCTCCCCCCTGAAAGGTGTCAATTGTGACCCCGGAGGGGGGGGAGGGTTCAGATTAGCATAAGTTGTAATTTAGGGTGGAGCTCCACTTTAAATATATTTACATTTGTGATTATAAAAAAGGAGAGGAAAAAATCAAAAACGTACAACACGTGTAAATGATTTATTAAATTGGCCTTATAGTCCCATGACAATAGCAAGTAAATAGTGCCAATATTTTTTTTTTTCCACCACACTACTACAAAGCAAGCGCAGGCAACGCTGCAAGCAAACATATATACAGTATGTGAATTAATGTGAGGCTTTGACTTTTGAAATGGATTCTGAAGTTAAGCATCAGCAAAACAAACCTGTCATGAATGAATTCAAGGGGCTGCTGACTGTCTTCTGGAAATGTATATCTGGCTTCAGTACTTTGAGATGCTGACTCAAAACACGTATGCCGAGATCATCAATGGCATTCTCTATAGATTTTGGGTTGTGAAGAACAAAAATAAAAATTGGTCTGCCAGCAAAACTGTGCACTTTTTGAACATAACCGATTCAAAATATTTTTCTTGCCCCTTCAGCAGGAATATCAGGGTTATTGTACACAGGTTGGCACCTCTGTTCAATTTCATTCTGACATATCTGCTCTAGGGAGAAAACGCATAAATGGTTGCAGATGAAACCACTTTGTTTTCACTTATTAGAAGACAGAAACATACAGTAATCCAGAGCAACTGACAAGTGTCAACTTCCATTTTGTTTAACTACAGTCTACATGATTTAGGGCAAGATTTTATCAGTTGACTTGGGTTACTTCACTTTGCACAACACTGCTTTTTCTTGTGACTTACTAAATAGTTTTTTTTCACAACCTAGCTCTGCAATGTTAGAGTCATTTCCGAATATTTGCAGCTAAATATTAAAAGGGAAATTATCACTAATTTGTGAAAAATTTACATCACACTTGCCACTGTGAGATCACAAAGAACACTGTATTTATTTTGAGGCATGAAGTATAGACAGCATGTCATCTGAATCACAAAGGATATGCTTCCATACAAATAACACTTCTTTTACAGAGATTATAAGGCTACTGTATCTTCCTTTATTCCTTTTTCAGTAGCCAACACCTGACTTGACTGTGACCTTCACACAAATAAATCCATCTTTACGTGTCCTGTGTGCTGTAAAGAATTTGTGTATTTTGTATGTAGAAGAGGGAAAAAAAAAAAGAAAGAAAAAAAAAAATCACTGACCTTAGTCTCTTGGCCTAATAGTTCCTGCTCAGCTTCATGTATTTCTTCTGCTGGATCATAGCTGTATAGAGGAAGCAGATGATGTCTAAGGCGGTCCACTCTAAGATGGAGAAATGTATGAGGATAGTGGATTAAAATGCAGCCAAAACAAGAATGTAGGATAAAGCCAACCTGCAGTAATTACCTGAAAGCAATTGTTAAAATATATGTGTTGATATAGTAAATAATTTCCTGTATGGGTTATCAATGTTGTCAAGTGACTTGCACTACATGAGCACGCAGCTAGTTTGGAATAGTCCCAGCCTAGTAGCCTTGATTACATGGCCTCTACTTGCTAGTCATTAGAGTCCAAAATCTAGTAGTAGTTAGTCACATTCAGCTGGACTTGTTTTGGAATGCTGAACAGGTTTTGTAGCTTATCCAAGCCTCGTCTTCAGTTCTAATGAGCGTCAGGAAAATACCCTAGCATTTATAACCACATAGGTAGAAGAGACACCTTAACTAATCACCATGGAAAGGCAGATGTTATTGTCCAAGACACTCACTGGAACCGACAACTGGCTTTGATGAGTTACAGAACAAATCTAGTTGAATTTGACTAACTACTACTACTCGATATACTGGGGGAATTCAATAAAGAAGAAGTTGTGTCACTTTTCTGGCATTAATCCCTCGTTAACATATTGCATCAAGTTCATGAATCGCCTGCGACACTTTTGGTGCTGAGAGCGACTAATGCGCCAAAATTCAGGTAGTTCTAACCACTTAAACATGCACCAAATTCAAAATAAAATACTGACAGTTCGTTTCTAACTAAAGGGGAGCTAATCAAGACCAACTCTTTTGGCATACAGAAAGTGACCCTGAGCAGACAGCCTTTGCAAAAAAAAGTGTCTTATGTGCATTCTAAAATAGGTGCAGCATGTGTCAATTCAAGTACTGTACAAGTTCTACATAAGTACATGAATTTGCCGCATACGTCGCCTCTTTTGGAAAGCATGCAAGACACTTTTGCAAAATGAATTCCAGGAATTGGATAAATGGGAACCTTCACAAACATTAAAGTCCACAGTTTACAATCACATAGACCCTGTTTGGCAAACTTTCAGTGCAATAAGAGGATCAGAAAAGCACAAAGGAAGAATGGTCGCCATACGAGCAGTATGGTTGTTCCCCATTTATATGAAGAGTTACAAACTATAAACAAAAACAAGACTGTTAAAACATTTAAGTCCGGTTCACACATACTGCAGTAACTTGCGTTCTACTGCACTGGAAGAGCGCAAACAATTTGGTTTTGTTTGTGTGCTGTTCATACCAGAATGATGTTATGTGCAGTGTGGTACATTAAAATACTACACGTTTGCATTTTAACGCAATGCAAAACTATTGCAATTTTTTTTGCCCGACTAGATAATTAGGCAGGTCCTATTATAAAGATTTGGTAAAACTTGGGACAACTGTACAAAGACTGTACCGCCAGACAGAAATGTGTATGGTGTGCTTGAGATCACATCTATAATTAAGAAGGAAAGAAAAAAGAAAGAAATAGAAAGTCAACTCCATAAAAGCCTACAGTGGCTATAAAAAGTCTACACATCTTTGCTCAACCTGGACATAAAACTTCTTGTTGCAATAATTTTGGACAGAATAGGCAGAATCTTACCAGATATTATTGGCCCGGATCAAGTGGGCTTCATGCCGGGAAGGGAGTCACGTGATAATGTCATAAATTTCATACACGAACTTAAGGGGAGCACAGCCGAAAGCCTTCTCCTATCCACAGATGCAGAGAAGGCCTTTGATAGGGTGGCATGTTCTCATGTTCGCTGTGTGCAAACATGTTGGATTTCAGCCCAACCTGTTGGCATGGATTTCGGCGCTATACCAGAACCCGACAGCTAGACTGAAGATCAATGGAACTCTTTCAGAACTGGTGCAAATACGAAACGGCAAGAGGCAAGGCTGCCCTCTGTCCCCAAATTTTATTCATTCTCACATTAGAACCATGTATATGCACGATAAACGGAAATATGTCAGTTAAGGGTTCATCTCATCACATGTCATAAAATAGCCGCTTACGCGGATGACCTTTTGTTTATCCTCAAGCAACCTCACACATCGATTCCCAACTTGCTGAAAGATTTTTAATGGTTTGGATACATTTCCAATTTCAAGATCAATTATGATAAGTCAGAGGCACTTAACATCTCCCTAACTCCCAGGCAGCTCCAAGATACCAAATCTAACTGTCCCTTTAAAATGGGTAGATCTCAAGCTCAAATACCTAGGGATCTGGCTTACATCGGAACTGGACAATCTTTTACGCACAAAATTTTCACACCCCATTCTACAAAACCTACGACGGGACCTTCAACTCTGGAATCTCAAACCATTATCATGGTTTGGCAGGTTGGCAGCAGTAAAAATGACGGTATTGCCCAGGGTGTTGTATTTATTCCATACCCTGCCCATCAGACTTCTTAAAAAAATAAAATAAAAATTCTCCCTATTGAACTCGACACGAGAGACTTCATCTGGGCTGGGAAGAAGTCACGCATTAGCTTGCTGATTGACGAATCCGAAAGCAGAAGGGGGCATTAACCTTCCACATTTCAAACATTATTACTTTGCGACGCATTTGATACGCATTCGTGACTGGAATTGCCACGCTTCTTCCAAAGTTTGGGTGGGAATAGAAGGCCTACAGACTGAGACCCCCCTGAGGTTTCTACCTTGGGTCACCAAAGAGGCACGCACTTCCAACATAGCGCTACACCCTACAATCGGCCCAACTCTGGAAATCTCAGTGTCACAACGCTATAACATTGCTTCCACTCCTGGCCCCTTGACCCCACTGATCAATAACACAGACTTTGCGTCGGGCCATACTACGTGTCCTTCCCACTACTGTCGCCCACTGCTTAGACAGACAATGGCAAACTTAAGACTTATGACATACTAAAGACAGAACTGCAAGCAAAACTCTTTACCCATTGGCAGTACAGACAATTACATGACTATGTTCACTGCACGGCCAATAGGCAATTCTTGAGAGAGCAGACCTGGTTTGAACAACTGTGCATTACGGGAGAACCAGTGAGTAAAGCAACTTCTCTGATGTACAACTGGCTACAAACCAATCAAAGCAAACAGTCGGGCAGACATAAGAAATATTGGGAAACTGCCCTTAAAAAGTCCTTAGCGGACGATCAATGGGGCAACACGTGCATCCTTGCACACAAATGCTCCATTAGCACTGGCACCCAAAAAACTTCTTATAATGGTTCTGACAAACTGGAACTTTACCCCAGCCAGACTGCATGCATGGAACCCAGATGCAACACACGTTTGCTGGAGATGTGGCACTGATAAGGGCACCATGCTGCACATCTGGTGGGATTGCCCGCTTCTGCGCGGTTTTTGGGATGAGGTCTGCGCTCAGATTCACGCCATAAACGGAAACTGAGTTGGAACTCACACCTGAGTGCTGTTTGCTACACATATCCAATTACTCACTGAGCAGGTACAAGAAATCGGTAGTTCGCCATATGCTAAACGCTGCAAAAACAATTATTCCAAGACACTGGAAATCAACACATTCACCCAAAATAACGGAGTGGTTGTCTGAGGTTGACTCTCTTTATAAGATGGAGGAGACAGTGGCAATGGCATCAGAAAGAACTGATAAATTCCACAAGTTGTGGAAATCATGGTTCATGTTCAAGTACTCGGATGCTTTTGCTAGGATGCAAAATGTCTGAGTACGCAAGAGGGGATCGTTACCCTGATACTTTTAAGGCAAACTCCCTTCCGGGGATTATTGTAGTAGATCACTCCTGAACCAGTCTGACCTATATAGGAATCATTTTTACACAATAGAAGAAAATGACCCAAACCCCCCCCCCCCCTCCTTTCTTTCCAATTCCTCCCCACCTCTTTCCCCCTCTCCTCTTCTTTTCTCCCCATTAATTTTTTTTAGTCTACATCTACCTTTTGTTTTACGTTTTTATTTTCTTATTTTATTTTAGGTTTTAATTTTTAAGGCAGACAAAAATATAACCCTTGATACTGAATTATAATGCAAGGGGTTGTCGTTAAAAATATTTCACAGTTTAATAGTTTCATCAACGGTTGTAACAGTTTAAAGTGGTAATAAGGGGTGTATACACAAACGGAAAAAGTCAAATGTAGATCAAATTAGCTGTAATGTGTGTCGCTCAATGAGACTGTAATGATTGTTCCACTCACTCAAAACGAAATTAAAAAAATAAAAATAAATCACCACATGAACCAGGAAGTGCTGGTAAACGGCATTCCTTGGTTTGCGCTGACAGGGAGAGCCGATCGGCAGCTCTCCCTATCAGAGGGGAGGTCTGTGCGGATAATCAGCACATTGATTATCAGCACAGCCCCCCCCCCCAATGTACCCATCAGCTGCCAATTGATGCCCAGTAGCTGCCAGTCAGTGCCCCATCATAACCTCCTTCTAGTGCCCAAGTGCCAATCAGTGCCCACCACAGTGCAAATCAGTGCCCACCATAGTGCCAGTGTCCATCACTGTGCCCAGCATTAACACCTGTCAGTACCTGCCCAATCAGTGCCATCTATTAGTGTCCATCAACGCCGCCTATCAGTGCCCATCAATTCTTCCTTATCAGTGTAAACTCATCAGTGCCCGTCAGTGAAGGAGAAAACAAAATTTTATAAAAGTAACAAAGAAAAAAATATATATTTTCAAAAAATTCTGTCTTTTTTAGTTTGTTTAGCAAAAAATAAAAACCCCAGAGGCGATCAAATATCACCAAAAGAAAGCTCTATTTGTGGGAACAAAATAATAAAAATGTAGTTTGGGTAGAGTGTTGCATGACGGTGCAATTGTCATTCAAAGTGCGACAGCGCTGAAAGCTCAAAATTGTCCTGGGCAGGAAGGGGCGAAAGTGCCTTTTCAATCAGATTCAGGTCTGGACTCTGGCTGGGCCATTCCAAAACTTTAATCTTCTTCTGGTGAAGCCATTCCTTTGTTGATTTGGATCTATGCTTTGGGTCATTGTCATGCTAAAAGATGACGTTCCTCCTAATGTTCAGCTTTCTAGCAGAAGCCTGGAGGTTTTGTGCCAATATTGACTGGTATATGGAGCTGTTCATAATTCCCTCTACCTTGACTAAGGTCTCTGTTCCAGCTGAAGAAAAACAGCCCCAAAGCATGAGGCTGCCACCAGCAGGCTTCACTGTAGGTATGGTGTTTTTTTGGTGATGTGCAGTGTTGTTTTTGCACCGAACACGTATTTTAGAATTATGGCCAAAAAGTTCAACCTTGGTTTCATCAGACCAGAACACATTTTCCCCCACATGCTTTTGGGAGACTTGAGATGTGTTTTTGCAAAATTTAGCTGGGCTTGGATGTTTTTCTTCATAAGAAAAGGCTTCCGTCTTGCCACTCTACCCCATCTCCTAGATTGTAAAACTCTAACGAGCAGGGCCCTCTGATTCCTTCTGTATTGAACTGTAACTGTACTGCCCTATGTTGTAAAGCGCTGCGCAAACTGTTGGCACTATATAAATCCTGTATAATAATAATAATAGCCCAGACATATGAAAAATATGGGAGATAGCCGTCACATGTATCACACAGCCAGTACTTGCCAGATATTCCTGTAGCTCCTTTAATGTTGCTGTAGGTGTCTTGGCAGCCTCCGTGGCCAGTTTTCTTCTGGTCTTTTCATCAATTTTGGAGGGACATCCACTTGGTAATGTCACTGTTGTTCCATATTTTCTCCAATTAATGAGGACTGTCTTCACTGTGTTCCATGGTATATCTAATGCCTTGGAAATTCTTTTGTACCCCTCTCCTGACTGATACATTTTAACAATGAGAGCCCTCTGATTATTTGGAAGCTCTCTGCAGACCATGGCTTTTGCTGTAGGATGCGACTAAGAAAATCTCAGGAAAAACCTACTAGAATGGCTGAACTTTATTTGGGGTTAATCAGAGGCACTTTAAAATTATGGCATGTGTGATTGTTGAATTCTGAACACAGCTACATCCCCAGTTCTAAGAGGGTGTGCACAATTATGCAACACATTATTCTAGTTTTTTATTTTTACTCCCCCCTCCCCCGAAAAGATTTGTTTGTTTTTCAATTGAGTTGTACAGTTTATAGGTCACAATAAAAACGGGGGGGGGGGGGGGGGGACATTTCTGAAATGATTTATTTTACATCACAGGAACCTGACATTTTAACAGGGTTGTGTAGACTTTTTTATCCATTGTATGTGTCAATGTAGCATAGGCTTTGGGCAGTTTGGAAACTGCTGCAGTTAGGGGAGTTTCAACCTCCCTCTCCTAAAAACGGGGAAGAATAGCGTTCAGAATAGTAAAGTTTTGACCGCTGGCCACGGGAAAAGGCAAACAGCTTTGCATTACCGCGCGGCCGGCAGTCAAAAGTAGGCAGTGTGTACATGAAGCCTTATAACCCCATTATAGTTATATGTTCCAGTAATAACTGTCCAAGTGGAAATTTACCTAAGTTTTAAGAGATTTTCCTTTCACTTCCTGTTGTGTCTACAGGACAGAAAGTGAAGGGAAATATTTACCATGGTACAAAAATGGCAGAAAAAATTAAATAAAAATGGACAAGGAGATAGATAGTGGAGTTTATTTACTAAAACCAGAGAGTGCAAAATCTGGTGCAACTCTTCATAGAGACCGATTAGCTTCCAGGTTTTATTGTCAAAGCTTATTTGAACAAGCTGAAGATAGAATCTGGTGCAGCTGTGCATGGCAGCCAGATTCTGAGTGCACCTGAAATAGGCAGACCCCCCCAACCTACTTCTACTCACTTTACCTGCTCTATCGCGCAAAACCTTGCTCTTCCGCAGCTGGTGCTGAGATTGGCTCTGTTGGTAATCTTAGCAAGTTAAGACATCACTCCCCCAATCATATGTGCTCAGACCTTGCAATTGGCTGCTAGGCACGGATGCCGTTAAAGGGAAGCTGGTCACATGCTCCACTATACCCAAAAGTGACAGGCATTCTTGTCAACTGAGAAGGAACTGCAAGAAAGGATAGGTAAGGTGTGGCCAAGGAGGTGGGGGTCTTTCCAGGGATGCGGTCGCATTTGCCTGCATGCCCATAGATACAGTGTCTGACCATCCTTAAGGCTGGTACACACGGGCCGAATATCTGCCGGTTTAGTGGAGACCAGCCAACATTTGGCCAGTGTGTACAGCAGCCTAAAAGGGCGTGTTCTTTAGAGGACTGGGGCTTAGAGCGGCAATCCTTCTCTCCTGTACAGCAGCCTGACTCTGTGCCCTGTCTGCTAATATCTACACTTTAGAAATAACAAGGATGCTTTACAAAATTACAAGAATAAATAATACATCAAAACAATGAATGGTGTTCAATGAATGCTAACAAATAGCTGCTGCTCTGGGGGGGGGGGGGGGAAAGAAGAAAGAAGAAAGAAGAAAGAAGAGGGGGGAGACACACAAAAGGAGGTGAAAATTATGCAATATGTCACATATTGTTCACCACAGATACCTTTTCCTCTTCTTTACATACATGATCTATAAACAAAAAAGCACAAAATGAAAATCTGTTACAATCAACAGAAAAGCAATGCACAATGTAAAAAATACTAACAGACAGACAACGTAAATAATTTCATAGCCATTTAGACAGCATGCAGGAGTTGTAGCAAATATGAAGCAATCATTCAGGACTTATGTTCTATATGGTAGAAGCACTCAGAAGTTTTTGAACTTACCACTGCAACAACTACACCAAGCAAAGTGATTAAGAAGAAAGGCACCAGCACAATCCCTCCCATAGAGTCAGCATTAACATTACTTGGTCCGGAATCTGTGGAATTACTCATGGTGTCACTGAGGCGGGCATTGGTGTGATAACCAGAATCTGGTATAGAAAGAAACAAAATACTTTCTCTATGAATTTCTATGAATCATATGACTGTTTTGTTAGTTAATTTCTGGTGTGTACACGGTTCTATTCTCCATTAGTAGATTTGCAGTTAAATACAGTTATTGCTTGCAAACTGAAGAGCAATTTCTGTTTTTTTGACATATCACAGGTTGAGTAGATGAAGTAAAGTTATAGAATGACAGACAGTGGGTGAACCTTCTAGTTACAGCTGTATGCCCTCACCAGAAGAGACATTGCTCAGATATAAATGCGCCAATGCTTAGTAGAAGTCAGGCATTCTTCTACAGCATAGGACTGGGACAGTAGCTGTAATACACTGCAGGATGTCCACTTACCTAACAGCAAAGACAATACAGTTTTGTAAAAATTACAGAATCAAGGAGAACACTATAAAAATATAGCACTGAGCATGTTACACTAAACATACTGTTAAAATGCATGCATACTAGTTATACCTTACACGTGATTTGTGATTCCATCCTACCACTTGAGTGGTTTACACATTTCTGCCACACACTGGCCTCGCTTTTACACATTACATAAACGCTATACAGCTTGTTCACCCAATAGCACCCTACTGCCTGGACAATGATGTTTTAGCAGCACACAGATTAGGTCACCCCGATGCTCCCATCCTATAAACTAACTAAACTGCTTTTTACAGCTCAGAGCCACCCTGAAAAAGACACAGCTCTTACACAGGTGTAGTTATTGCAAAGTGCCCCATGCACATACGTGCAGGAGGTAGAAGGTGGGCATTTTTCAGCACTGTCATAAACATGCCAAAGGTCTTGCCTGTCAGAACAGCTTGAGGTTCAGCCATGATAGGACGGTTTAAAAAAGGGGACTGGAAATATGAACACTAAACCAGGCAAATAGAAATTATGCCTCTGTCAGCACTTGGAAAGCATTTGTTCTCACTGCTTTGTGCTTGGCCCTATAACAAAAATGACCCAAAATACCCCAAAAGTTCCCTACAGGATACTCACGTTCGCACATTCCTAGATACTATGCAACGCCCAACTCTTTTTCCCCAGTCACGCAGATCTAATGGATAAACCGTTCACAACTGATGAGCCAAGTCCTGAAAACCTTAAAACTGAATAAATCCCCTGATGGCTTTCCTAATAGATATTATAAACTATTTTCAGACTTGTTAATCCCTTAGCTGGTTCTGTATTTTCAGTGCTTTCGGAAAGGGGGGGGGGGGGGGATCTATACCTCACAATGAAAATAAGCCCTTTATCAGCGTAATACCTAAAC